>JAQMCX010000057.1:6141329-6272158 GCA_029814765.1 Acanthurus leucopareius | reverse complement strand
TTCATAATATATATATATATATATATATATATATATATATGCTCATGTTGCATAAATCAAGTGAGAAACATGAGTAACTTAATAAATAATTGTCAGTGTGAGCTGTAAATATGCATTCCCCCTCACACATGGAATCTTATACAATAATTCCTATGACAATCAGTTTATGATTACAATAACAACGTTATCATTGAAGGTATTAGATATTCTGGCACAGATGCATGTGATTAAGTGGTAATTAACTGATGGATATTTGTTATTGTATATTCAAGTATACCCCAATGTTAAAAAACTTAGAACCACCTGATATATCTCCTGTTTCTTTTGTTTTTTCCAACAATGGCTATTTTTGAATTGATTTTAAAAAATGTTGAATATAAACACAAATTGATTAGTTACATTTAGTAAGTTTTGGCCCCAAAGCAAATTAGTTGAATGAAAAAAGCCTCATTATAATCTATCTCCCCCTCCAAAATGCAAACCCCTCTTAAAAAATCCATCTCTTTGTAAACAAGACACTCAGCAACCTTAATCCATGAGAGACCATTTAAAAAAATTATAGAATGTGTGTGTTTTATGTATGTATTTACTGCCTGAAAGAGACTTGGATGGATCAAAATGTTGCTAAAAAAAGATATTTTTTGTTTTCAGTCAACTTCACAGTATGATATTGTTGATGTGCACATCGACCTTCTGTCTTACCTGCTGGTCTGGTGTCCTCTGCATACTCCTCCAAGCCAGTGTTAGGATGTTCTGTTTCGGCCTCATTTTCTTTACTTTCTGTTGCACTGAGAACGCGAGCCAGGGCCTTTGACAAGCCTGGAGCAGGCTGGGGATCTTTGGGCTGGACATCATACTCTGGTTTACTTGAAGTAGGGGCTGCTACACTTCGCTGGACCTACAGGAGAAGAGGACAAAAGACAGTTTATAAACTGTATAAGTATGGCTCAACTGTGGGTGACGGGATCCAATGAATACTAAGGAGTATCATTTGTAAAATGCTGTGGATAATTTACCTTTTCCAGTGCATTGCCCAAACCGAGTTTAGGAGAAAGAGGCTTGAATTCAGACACAGGACCTGAGGTAGATGCACCAGGAGGCACGAACCGAGGCTTTTTGACTGCATTACCCAAAAGCTGACTGGGAGCTCCGGATCGCCGCATTTTATTTATGTCCTAAAGACAGAAAGCAGTGAACATCGACACAATGTTGATGTTTTTTTTTACAGAATCTGTATCCACTTATGAATCAGCACAGTGAGTTGTGAATGTGAGACTGGTGGGTTGTTTCTCCCCACCTAACTCAACTTTTCCTTTTTAATGTTTCACAGGGTAGGTACCCTTTTCCACAAATACAAGTTAGTCACCACTATTACTGGTGTTTAAAGTAAGAAATTTTAGGCATGAGAGAATACAAAACACCCTTAGAATAGAGAAAATAACTATGTGATTGTTTTACGAGAAACTTCATGATCACTTTAGCAACTTTTCAGGGACCAAAAACCCCTACATTCTTAGTTGTATCCTCATAAATAAAAGTTACGACTCAAAAAGTTTTTCCTATTTCATATCATCGTTAGTCATGTGAAGACAAATCTTGTCTGTGAAAGCTTTTGATTAACATTTATCACTGATGTGTCGCTCTTAAAACAAGGAAGAGAAATTTCTCGAAACCCTTTGGACCCGCTGCAGGTAAGCAAGCTAGCTAGGTTAACTCGCTAACAACAAACAGTCAGCAGACACGCCAACGTGGCTCACCACGTTTAATAGCGTGTGACAACGTGTCATACATACCTGGACAAACTTAAAGTCAAAAGAAAGGAAAAGATTTAAGATCATGAAATGTCACTCCATTCCCCCCCCAAAAATAGATTTTCTTGTCTTTTCTTCCGTATTACTCTCGGTTTGGTTCGGTTTCTCCCGCTGAATGCTTTGAGGAATGTGATTGGTTGAAATCCAGAAATGGGCGCGGCTCAAATGAATGGGGTGTGTTTGATTTCTGTCATTACAGCAGATTACGGGCTACATCCCACTCGAGGTCAAAACTCTGTGTTACAAATGAAGCTCACTTAATATCTTGACCCTACTTCAGAAGAAAAACTACAAAATGATGTAGAAGTTGGTGAAGAGTTACTGTGGACCTACAGTAACCCTCAGTATTTATATGCTCTTTATTTGCTGATCCTTGTAATGATCTATACTATATGTCTATACTACCATATTATTGTGCAGAGCATTTTGCATAATGTGCATATTATACACAAACTACATTTTCCAGGAAATTTACATTCTTGTAATAAATTTTTACTCGCAATGTTGCAAGTGTTTTTTTTAAATTGTTTGTTTGTCGCATAGTTTTATTTCTTTAAGTAAAGGATCCAAATACTTCTTTTGCCACCATCAAAGGTCTAAAATTATATAAAGAGGCAGGGATGAGTACAGGAGTTTGTATTGCTCTTTGATTTCTGTGGTTTGTGTCTTCTGATGTCATGCAGTCTGTAATCCAATCAGGTAGAGAGAGAGTGTAATCCATGTTAATCCCACCAGAGAGAGAGGGAGAGAAAGGGAGACAGAGAAAGAGAGAAAGAGAGAGAGAGAGAGAGACAGACCCGGGATAGGTTGGATCATTAAGAGAGACTGAAACATTTGAAGGGCAGCAGTGATCTCCCAACCTGGCTTTATTGGTAAGGCAAAGAGGAAAACATACTACTGCAGACTTTGTTTCTGTGTCTCTCCTCGTGTAATTCTGTCTGTCTCTCTGATCTGATCTGATCTCGTCTGACAGCTGCCTGCCTGTGTCCTGAACCCTTGTTGTCAGGGATACCTCTCCATGGAGATGCACTCCCAAAGGTAGGGGAGGTGCTTTATAAGGGAAAGGAGACCCTCACCTTGATGGAGCAACAAGTCAAAGGAAAGAGGATGAAGAAGGGAAGCCCACAGTAGCAGAGAGATAAGAGGGAGGATCACCTGTTGAGGGAGAAGAAGAGTGGTGATCAACAGAAAGAAGAAATAAAGAGTTGGATGAAGCGAATGTTAAACCGTCAGGTAGGAATATTATTGTGAGAGTTAATTATCACATGAGAAGAAATAAATGAGTAAATTCTGTAGCAAGACTGAAGAGTTTTGTTTCCTGCTTTTGACCATGTTTGTATCAAATCTGCATGGTAACAGGATGGGCTATGATCTGGAGAGGTTTGTGGGCTACGTGAATGAGGGTCTTCTGTGCTGTGTGTGTCGAGACGTGCTGGAGCGCCCCCTCCAGGCACCCTGTGAACACGCCTACTGCAGCGCCTGCATCAGCAGCTGGCTGGTACATCACCATTCCTGTCCTGAGGACAGACTACCACTGGATGTGGGCAGCCTCAAACCACTGTACAGGTCTGCCTACATCACTGCATATTTGTGTCTTTTATATTATTTTCATTCAAGTAATTAATTCTTCATTTTTAAAAAATTTCTTTCTAAGTTTAGGTGGGGTCACACTTAAGAGCATACTGCTCACCCTTATTTCTCCAGTGGCTTTCTTGTTTTTAACGGCAGGTACATGCGTAATGACCTGACTCGGCTGCAGATACGGTGTGTAAATGCAGCTCAGGGTTGTGAGGTGGTCTGCTCCCTGGAGAGCCTGCAAACACATGAGGACGAGTGCGAGTTTGCCTTCATATCCTGTTCTAACACAGGTATGAAACCTCACACTCTGCTCATCTAATGTGGTATTTGTCATGATCATTTTTAGTGTTTTTGGTTGTTAAATGGTTATCCATGTGGATGCGAAGGATATGAGGTAATGTGACACCAGTGTGTGTGGGAGCAGTAGGCAACTCTTTTGTCGTCATGGCTACCTTCTAAACTGGTGCACCTGTGGTGGTTGAAAGCCCTCAGAGACCTCACACAGAAAGCGTTTAGTCTGGGTCAACTTTCCATCATTTTTTAATGAGCAACTTAAAAAGTGTGTATGGATGCTTTCGTATAAGCTTGTGCTCTTGTACTTACAATGTGACTGTAACCTGTTGTTGGCAGGTGGAGAGTACGTATGTTGCCACTGTGGTAGGTACAGTTACAGAGTGTGTGCATGCAGTGTGACTTCTTGCAGTGTTAAGTACTACATAGCTACATACAGTTTTACACTAGATGCTTTATTTCTGTTGTTGCTGATGACTGCTGTGGTCTGTGAGATGTTGTTACACTATTACTTTATCAGGTATTATGCTTGAAAAAATTAACAAATAATCAACTATTTTGGTGCAGAATCAGGCTGTGAAAATAGTCTATTTAGATTGTCATAAGTTTGACCGTTTATCCTTGTAAAAATAATATGATACATATTTCTCATAAAGACATAATGGTCACCATGCTTTCAAAATCAATTGCAATTGAGAGGGATTGATTGTTTGTATTGGATGTGTAATCATATCAAACCAATGTTAAAGATTTTTACAGTTTTAACTAAATAACCTCAATTTTATAGAGAGTTCTGCATATGGTATATTAAGTTCAAGAATCCAGTAGTGTATTTGTTCACACTCCTGTGGCTTATAAGATATTTTGGAAGACTGACTAGCAGTTGCAGGCCTACACTTTTGCATACAAAGTGAGTGCATAGTTGCTTTATGTGTGGCCAATCAATCTCTGTGCTGTTGTCCTCTCAGGTTGTCCTGTGCAGGTAGAGAGGCGGGGTTTGGAGGCTCACCTGTCCGAATGTAATTTCCGCAGCAGAGAGTGTCCCAATGGCTGCGGCCACACTCTTCTCTCCATTGACCAATCACAGCATAACTGTGTGGCAGAGCTGCGAACCGAAGTGGAGATGCTCAGGTATGTATGCATCTTCACTCTCTCCTGATCCTCAACACAGAGCTGCTGTTGATATTACTTTGTAAGAGTATGATCTTGTCTTATTAAATATTCATGGCAGGGCAGAGATGCTGTGCAAGGTAGAAGAGGTGAGACGAGAGATGGAGTCTCGGCTGGACTCACAGAGGAGACACATGGTGCAGAAAGAGTCACAGCTGAAGAATGAGGTGGAGGAACTCAAGGTGACTCTTCAATCCCTCTTATGCATTTAACTCCTTGGCTAGAGCTGAGGTACTGGCAAATTACTTGAGCTCCCATTTAGTGAGAATTTCATGATCACATTCACAAAACAATGAACATGTAAGAGATATATGTGCTTTCTTTCTTTATACCATCTAATGGCATTCTGTATTCCAACAGTTAGAAGTATAATTTTGCAAGGGCACTATTGCTGCACCCTGGCCATGACATTGTCCAAAGGACTGTGATTAATTTAAAAACATACAAGTGAAATGTCTCTTCCTCAGGATAATTTGATTCATTGATGGTCTTAACATTCATTATACTCACTATAGAAGATCACATGCCATAAATTATGTTGATGCATGTTCTGTAATCCTGTGTCCTGTCCATGCAGGGCCAGCTGTCCCGTGTGATGTGCGACATGCGAGCACTGTTGGGAGCTGAGCGTCTGAGAAGACAGGAGCTGGCTGAATCAGAGCTGGAGAAGAGGGAACTGTTGGAGCTTCTCAGAGACCTGCAGCCAACCAGGAGTCAGCATCCTGTCGAGCAGGCAGCCAGGGTCCAACATCAGGAAGACCCGCTGACATCTGTATGGGATCTACACACTGAGCCAACGAGACACCAGCATAGGGAGGCTTCTTTACATGCCTCCAGTCTATCACTACATTCAGTTCAGGCCATAAATGTATCAGGTCCACCACCATCGCCACAGCTGGGGGAGCGCAAGGGAGGAACCAGGAGCTTGACTCTGGACTGCATCAAGAAGAAGAGTCGGGAGGTGACAGTCATCTGAGCAGACTGGACGAGAGGGAGATTAGCCATACCAGAAAAGATCAAATCTTTATTTTTGTAATATTTGGCAGTTTCCTACAAGGGTTTATTTATAAATAAAAATGAACACACAGTAGGTTCTATAGGTTCTGGCATTATGAGTTTTAGATTTTTGGATTTTGTGAATTAACAGAGAGATTAAACAGATTAAAAAATCGGTGGATGCTGTGGATTGAATCATATTGTGTTTGAATGGCAGGTATTTTACAAACTAACATAAGGTTACGTTTTTTTAAATTGTAGGTTGATGTAAAATTTAATTAGATGGTTGTTAATTTTGTAGACTGACCCCTGACCATTTGTGAAAACAGATTATTATGTAATGTCTTTTGGATTTTGGATCCATCAGCTTTCAAATAAAAAGTCACTTGAAGTAATGCTCTTTATCACAGGGCCAAATTATTTGTACTTTCTTCATCAATGATTCATCTGATGAAGCTGCTTTTGCCTAAAAAATGTTTGTAAATGTTTTTTAATATGTTGCAAAATCTTGGTTACACCATAGCTTTTAGATTTTTAACTTACCTCAAGTGGTAAAAGTTGTTTATTGACTCACACTCTGTTATCTTTAAAAGGTTTGTCAGTTTAAGGTCTGAAAATATGGCATGTAAGCAACTCTTGGAGGCCAGCTAGCACAGCTTTCATGTCATACTGCTCAGTTTGCTGTGAAAACCTGATGTGTTCATCTGTAATCATCTCCATCAGATCTTCAGAGCTGCATCTAAGTATAATCTCTGACACTACTATGGTTACCTGGGTGTCCCAGGTTCAGCAACTAAAGGCATGTATAACATGAGAGTTGAGATATTTTGGGCTAAACTTTTGTACATCATGCACCTCACTAACTCATCAATACTTTCTCGTCACCACTTTCACTCTTTTGACACAAGGACCACTACATTTTTTTACATTTCTACACTATACTCTTATGCACCTTGAAGGAGCCTGTTGAGTGGAACATTTGTTAAGGTTTCTTTCTTTAAAGCAAAGTATCAAGTGCTCTGATGAAGTTCGTTTTTGAGAAACTTATGACAGGTAGCCTAATGGTGGTCAACGTTTGCATCAGTTCATTATTTCATCTGCTGTTCTCAAAGCAAAAAGAAATGTGCGCTTGGTTACTATCACCTTTATTTTACAACTCATGATAACAAAACATAAAACATCAACACAGAGCATGTACGTCATTGTGACAACATTGTCCCACCACGTTTCCATGGAGACAGTTTTTAATATCCTGATTGGTCCATATATTGCCGTGAAAGGCTGCAGTCAGTGCCCAGGTGTATTTACCTGGTGAAGGAGCGAACATGTCTGCCCCTCCCCCCTCCGCTCCCTCCCCCTCCACTGAACTTGCTCCCCTGAGATCCTCTTCCTCCTCCTCCTCCCCCTCCACCCCCAGCACTGCCACCTCCACCTCCTCCTCCACTAAGCCATGACAGCCCGGCGCCTCCTCTTCCCCGTGGGGCTCGGTCCCTCGGAGCCAGTCGGTACGCACCTGGTAAATAGAGATGGAGGGAGAGGAAGAAGAGAGCACCAGTGTTTAGAAATTCATCTGACAAAAACAAAAATAAAGTGTGTGTGTGTCTATATATACGCATCTTACTTGCTGGAGGTTGTCTGGAGGGTAGTGGTCCACGAGTAAAATTGCTCTGGCCTCCACGAGGTTCACTGTACGTTCCCCTGTGGGTGACAGCTGGAACTTGTCCGCTCCATGAGGAACCACGGCCTCCTTCTCTGCGAGTGTAGTTACCTGCAGAAGTGAACAGAGAGTATTTGTCTCCCTCTACTTGTCAAGAAGTGGTTCTGACCTGCAGTATGCACAAATTCCAAACCTCCGCTACATACAAGCACTGATCCACAAACTGACTTTTTTTCCAGAGCTTTCACTACATCGCATGTTCTTCATTGTTGTACTGATGGTACATCATTAGCGTGACGGCCAAAGTGTCCAGCTTTCTGTGCTGTTTTGTTTCCCCTTTGCATGAGCATGGGTGAGTCATTGGAGCAACTGCCTGCACCTGAGAGGTGGGAGGGGCAAAGGCACAAGAGGAATACTCTTTCATGCTGTGCCTATTTGTACAGCCTCTTGACCTCTTTGGTTTGCATTTTGCATTTGATCAAACACTCACACATATAACTTCATTAATCTATATATGTCTTTAACTAACTGACTACATCCATATCTAAAGACTTCATCTTATCTTATTAGTAAATAAATTAATTTCGCTTTGGATTTTTGTGTTTGTGTGGACTGTTGTTACAAGCCTGAGCCAGGTTTGTAACATATGAAAAACTGGCTGCAGAAGGTAACGACACCTGAGCTATGCACAAAACGACTAAGCAAAGTTATAGATGAAGACCATGAAATGAGAGGATGGCAAGTGAATATTTGGATTTCCACCTACTTTCTCAAGATCAACTAAGTAATCTATTATTCTGTTCATTTTTGACAATTATTATTTTATTGTATGGGCATTATTGGGGCTAGTCGTCCTTTAACTAACTGGGAGATAGTTAACACACATCTTATCATATAAACATGAAAAATATTTTTTTTCCCCCCAATATGACTGTGTGTGCACATACCTGACAGCAGTACACCTTTGGGTTGGGGTGGAGTGAAAAAGCGAGTCTGGCTGTGAAAGGTGGCTCTGCCTCTGTTGCCAGTGAAAAGTCCTCTGGTTGGGGGTTTTGGGGAGCTCTTGGGAGGGCGTTTAGGGGGCAAAAGTCCAAGAGGGGTTGTAATGTCTTTAAACTCTGCTGCCACAAAGTCGTCCACGTGCATACTGGGAGGACGGGAAGTGTTCTGTTTGCGTTGGCGGAAGATGTCATGGGGTCGGCAGAGATTCTGTCCAAACCCTCCTCGACCTCCTCGACCGCGAGGAGCAGCCATGATGTGGGCTCTCTTAGCAGGCTCAACATAGTCTGATTTACCGCTGTAGAGACAAGCAAGAGATGGCAGTCAGTTGATTAAAATAGGATGTTGGTTCTCCGCAAAGAATACAGAACAGATATGAAAAAGTTACAAAGTGAAAATACAACTAAACAATGGAGTCGTACCTTGATGTGATGAACGTCTCGTGCTTGTGTTTGCCCAGTCGGAAGCCTTTTTGAGCCTTGGTGTGACCAGGAGAGGAGGGCTCAGACAGGAAGGAGCGCTCCAGCTCTGCCTTCAGGTCCAGTTCTGGACAACACTCCTGGGCCAGGCCCACCAGATCCACCTTCACCTGCCACACAGACAAAGGTCTCATAACTATGCATGACCATGCATATTGAAGTTTAATAATTATGTAATTCATTGGTGTGTAATTAATACATGCTGAATTGTTTACTGGATATCAAAATCCACTTTAAGTGTTTGCCTTTTGATTGTCCTTGTAGTAACATAATATTTGCCATAGTGTCTTGGCTGTGCATGCACACATACACCCTTACCATATCAAGGTCTGTTTCAATATCATCAGTTTGGAAGGGAGAGAACCACAAAGTCTTCAGCTGCTCATCCAAAGCTTCAGACAGAATGAAAACAGTCCTACAGGTAGAACACAGGCATGATATATTTACTATGACATCATTTGCATGAACACATGCATTACTTAAGTGTTGTTTTAAAAGCTGGATCTCCTTGACTGGGATGAAAACTGTTAAAATTAATAGAGGAAAACCTGGACATCTGTCTCTCTGTACCTGTGATTAAACTGGGCACCAAGCGCCTCAGGTGCTGGCAGAGTGGGCTCAGTATCAGCTGCAGGAGGTGTGTCTGTGGCCGTCTCCAGAGTCTGTCTCAGAACGATCACATTCTCCAACATAGTCTCCAATGAATCGTCTTCCTTACACATTTTCTACAGACACATATACACACAGACACATACTTAACGAGTTAGCTGAACGTTAAGGAAGCATCGACCTTTGCTTTGCACAAAACTACATATGTGCTCATAATTTGTACCGTTATCAATTTCTCTAAGGTAGGGAGTGGATGAGACTCAGACTCTTCCCACTGCAGCAGAGCTTTCATCTCAGCGCCTGACAGGAGCCGTGGAGCAGTAAAGGCAGACTCCTCACTGGACCCCTGGCCCTCATCAACACACTGGATGAAAACAGAGACAGATCCAACAATAAAATCCAGCTATTACAAACCGCATGCAACTCTGCAAAAAAAAAATTGTTTGTTCTTTATAAATAATTAACTTTTTAGTCTGAGCTCCCACTTGCCTCTAAATTCATACATACAGCGCTTTTTATGATGAGTGAAAACTCTAATTGCTTCAAAAAACATTTTATAATAAATCTACAGCTGCTTTGACAGCATGTACACTCTAAGTATGCATGGTATTTACTTTCATGTCAAACATAAACCAGCTGTAAAACCAGGTATTGACTAACCATTGTTTCTGTGTTGACGATCTGTCTGAGGAAATCAAGCAGAGCTGAGAGCAAATCTGCTGAGTCCTTGTTGAAGGGAAACACCAATCTCTTCAACAGTGAGCACAGACCTGGGCCATGTTTCTTCAAAGCACTGAAACATATAAAGCACGATGAAACTCTTGTTTAACTAAAAAAAGGGATATTTTGCTTTGCAGAAAACTGAATATTTTTGTAAAATCAGACAGCAGTAAAGCCAAGACAGGAGAGCATTGCCATTTACACTTTGAGGTGATAGAGTCCGTAGTCATGCTCAGTGAGGAATGTCAAAGTCCTGATACAGGTGAGGAGGAGTGGGACACTGCTCTCTGAATTCCCCAAAACCTCTAACAAGGCGCTGCACACTGATGACATCATCTCTCGGCCTGGAAGTGCATTGGCAAGCTGCTCAGCTTCGGACACACAGCTTTCACCAGGTGGATACACCACCAAAGAAATGTCCTAGTGATGATGGAGATAAAAAATTTTAAGGCTTCATTCTTTTCCCTTTAAGAATTTTGTTATGTTTTTGTTTACATGCACTATAGTGCTCACCTGATCACACAGTGACTGTAAAATCGTCCCCACCAATTCGCTGCATTGCTGCTGCTGCTGTAAGGAGTGGTCATTTGGAGGAACCAACAGAGACAGCAGCAAAGGGAACAGATCGGCCAGTTGTTCATCTCCAGATACAGACCCTGACAGCAGGTGCAGTGCTGCACTCTTACATGCTTTCTGTGACACCAGGGCATCCATCAGAGAGAGCAGACGCAGAGCCTGACCCCAGCACACAGCCTTACCCTCCGCCCTGCAGTAAGAACAACGCATAACACTTAAAACAATTCCTAGCATAACCACAAACAAGTGTGTGTGGCCCATGTGTGTGTTTTTACTCACGGCTGCAGCTCCTCTAGCAGCAGCTCCAGCAGGGTTTTCATGATCAGCGTTGCTGTGGGTGAAGACAGGTCTGCTAGTTGGACACACATTCTTCTTAGTATGGCAAGGAGAGGAGGGCAGCTGGTGGCACACACACACCTCAATGCCTCGGAAAACACTTTCCACTGCGCCCGTATGTGCATGCTCCACAGCTTCCTTGTGTTTAAGGCTACAGCCACATCTTGGACTGATATCCCCTGTGTAACCAAAGGTAAAGACAAGACAAGACAAGGATCCTAAGAAGGTGAGAGAAAATGTAAGACAGATGAATAACCCACCAGACAGAATTAGTTACCTGAGTGCTCTGCATTGGCAGTGGAAGAGGCAGGAGCTCAGAGAGCAACGTCAGACCAGAGAACAGACCTTCAGGAGCTTTCAGCAGAGAGCCCAAAACCTCCTTCAGCATCAGAGACCATGTGTTACTGGCCAGAGTCTCCTCGGTATGAGTCACCTGCACCGAACACACACACAATGACTACTAATGACACTCCTGGCACAATATTTCTTCACTAAACAAACATGCAGTCTTGCTCATTTACACACCTCTTCATTAACACCCTGCGTAAATGTGAGCAGTACATCGACGATAAGCGCCTGCACCCTGGTCTCCTCTCCATCTAGACGTCCAGTCGCAGGAATGGAACACACTATCATGTGGAGTGTCACCAACACGTTGGCAACGCGAGTGTCTCTGAACTGGAAAGCTCCCCCGCGTAGAAGCTCTGTCAGCATGGTGCGGAGCAATCGCAGTGTGCTGATACATATACTGAGGATCATGCAGCGCTGTGGCGTGGGTCCCATGTGTCCATGCACACGCCATGGCTGCAGCAACACGCTGCACAGCTTCTGTAAGACACGCACGCATGTATCCAGACCCTCACCGGAGAACAGCTGGACTCCTGCAAGACTCCACTTAAGATCCCTCTGCTGACCTGTGGAAAGCAATTAAACATTGTGAAAAATGTTGTAAGACAACTGTATTTTTTGTTAATGACCACAGGACCCAGTTTTTGGCTTTAAGTCACAATGTGGAGTTCTTCACCCATAAGAGCTATATAGAGCAGATTTTTATGAGCATGTTCATGTTTCGTTTGTGCTTAAAGATGAAAAAATTCATGAGCACTTTTCAACATGTGCTGCAACACACATACAGTTGACGGTAATGCGAAACACAGTAGAATAACAAAATAACAAATGTAAAAAAAAATAACAGATGTAAACGATGTAGAATTAAAAAAAAAAAATTAAAATTATCTAAGAATGTTTTATTGAAAAAAGAAATTGACTTAACAAGTGTATAGGACTTCCAGGAATCACACGATAAAAGTTCAACTTGTGAATCCTTGACATCTAACAAAATGGTTTTCATTTATGCTTTAATGGGGCAGGTTACTTTAATAGTAACTACTGCTTTTGTTCAACTCCATGAGGCATTTTCAATATGAAAAAAAATTTAATGAAAACCCTTAAGTGCAAACAAGCAATATGACTCCTGAAAAAGCATTTAGATTTTATCAAAGGAACTATTACAAAAATCATGTTGGATGTTCTTACCTTCTACAGCAGGTGGAGGGCAGGCAATGTGATTAAGGACCCTGAGAGCTGTGACCAGTCCAGTTCCCTCGGCAGTCAACACATTTTCCACATTCTGAAGTCATGAGAACACACACATTTCAAATGGCGTATAGCTCTCTCATTTGCATACACTCTTCACTCAAACATGCTACTAAGCAGGAATTTGTTTGAGCAGTTCAGACTTTTTTCAGACTAAGTTCTGCCATTCCTGGTTGTTAAAACGTATTCATCGGTACTCTGAGAGGCCAGTTCTTGTGTCATAAGGTAAGACAAGAGACCTTAATTATTTCAGTGATAGAGTCGATGAACTCCCTGAATTAATTGTTATAGACAAATCTTTGGCCAGTTCAAACACTGCCAAACGAAGAGATTTATCTTCCACTGAATTAACAGAAGTGAGAGTGAGAACATAGCACAAAACCTTTATTTGTCATTGCACAGCTATAAAAAGAAATTTAGTAACCAGTAATTTAGTGTTGCTTTTGGTTTAGCAATTTTTCTTTACTTTAACAGCATGCATACTGAGTGAGAGATCTGTACCTGTTTGATGTAGTCTATAAGGGTGGGAATGCTGCCGATCTCAAATCGAAGTTTTTCCAGAGGCTCCAGCCATTTGCTAAGTTCTGAAGTACAAAGGGGTACCAAAATTTTATTGATTAGAAAACACACATACACTAAAAACTGTCAAATAAGACAAGGTACTCTACAGCGACATGCTAACTCTTACCCTGTAGCTTGGCATTGGTGTCATCGGCCTTGGCTATAGAGAGTAGTGGGGCAGCATATTGCTCCATCATCCTTAGTTCATTTGAACTCTGCACCACCAGCAACACCAGCATACAGGCATAGTTATAAGTCACCGCTTTGCGAGCTTTGGCTTCACTACAAGAAAAGGAAATTAAAAAAAGTATGAAAAATATTCAGGAATAACTCTACAGGTAAATGAAATAAAATCAAGACAAAAGGAGGCATAAGAGGATGGAGAAGACTGCTTTACCCCTGGTGGTCCTTGCTGTGGTGCTGGAGCAAAGTGACCAGACAGGAGAGGTTGTTCTCCAGGCTGAAAACGTGGGCCACAGCACTTCGACCAGTCTGTGTGAAGGTCATCAGGTAGAGCGAATGAAGCATCCCAAGTACGTCCGCATTGTCACCTTCCTCTAGCCCAGCTCCTCCATCTCCTCCTGTAGCAACATGGCTCATGAGTTCTGACACACCCTGCAGAGCATGCAGCGCCTGCATCAGCCACACGCCGAAGCCCTCTTCACCAAACCCTGGTCCCGTAAGACTTCCCTCCCCCGCAGTAAAGGCAGCCTCCTCGCCCTCGGCTTCTGCCATCGACGCCAGTAGACGCAGCAGCAGATTTGTGGGGGTTGGCTGGGCGAGAAGGAAGAGGAGACCTGACTGGGTGAGCGACAGGAAGCGAAGGAGCTCTCTTACAGCTTGGGTGACACCTAGGTGCCCAGCGCCTGCAGCTGCTGACAACACAGCCCCCGTGCTCTCCAGAAAATGGCAAGCATGCATATACCTGAGAAAGGACAAAGTGCATTAATTCAAATTAGTAAGTCACTACTACATTCATGTTTATATCTGGACATCTGCATGCTGCGAGGTTTGAGGTGTGTTAGAACATGTACCTATACAGTGTTGGGTATGGATCATCCCGCTCCTGAGGTCCTGTTATTCTAGCTGTAGTGGGGAAGGCTTTCCCAGGCGGCTGCACCATGCAGTTAGGGGCCGTCTCTAGCAGATGATGCAACTCTTCCAAAACCCCTGCCAGCCTATCAAGCTCAGCCTCGCTCACAGAGGGGGAGCTCAGCAATGGTTCCTCCTCCATGGGGCTCTCAGCCTCCTCCATCTCTTCCTGAAAATGAATATCATTCAAGATTATGGAAAGTCTTATGTAAAGTCTTTGAAGTTAATGATATTATGCATTTGTGAAAAGGTTCTACCTGCTGTGGTTCACTTAACGCTGCTGCTGCTCGTTGCAGGTCAAGCAGTACTTCGTACATGTGGCTTTTCTGTAATATGGCGTTGCCAGCTGTGATGACTCTCACTGTTTCTTCACGCAGGAACATCTGGACTAAACGCTGTAAATGACATCATAGTTTGCATTGCATCACTAAGGCAAATAATCATTGTTCATTGTTCAACTATTCAGTGCTTTCTGAATGTTTTCTGTAAAAGTGAAAGGGAGTGGTTGGTCTTGGGTCTGTGAAGCAGATTTTCATGATTTAAACTAATTTTGATCATCAAATAAGGCTTTAATCTTTTTTCACTTTGAGCACAGCTTGGTCGTGGATTTTTGCTGTATTCTTCTCCCTTGCTCTGGGCTCAGTTTCTCAGCTGCCTGTTTCCTGTGAAAGAAATATAGATAGCTAAAACTACTATAGCTAAAAAGTGTTTCTGTGGTGCTAACCTGATAGCCACTCTTTTCTGACTCTCCTGCATTTAGGAAAGCCTCCATACCAGAAGGAGCACTGATTAGAGCACCTAGAGCTCTCAGGATACTCAGCTTCAGTGTGGAGGAGACATGGTCTGCGTTGAGCAGCTCCAGCAGCACATTCAGGGCTCCTTCCCGCAGCAGCACTGTGAGGCCCTGAGCGCACTCTGCTAGGCATGATGCTAGCTTGGCACCAGCTTTCAATTGTCTGAGATTAAGAGCAATAGGTTGTGTGAGAGCAACCTCCATACTTAGAGCTTGGAGAGCCCATTCAACTAAAACTCCAACAGGGCCCTCCACCTCTTGCTCTCCTTGTTTAATTAAACAAGCCAACCCTTTAGTAAGTAGTCCAGGTGCCTCTTCCAGAGCAGTGACCCAGCGGGCATCTCTGTCATCCCCAATACTAGTTAGAAGCTCTTTCAGCTGGCCAACAGCCTCAGCCTCCTCCCCACCCTCTGGTCCTTCAGTTCCACCAGGATCTCTGGGCTCCTCCACACTGGCCTTCTCAAGCTGGGTTTCAAAGCGGGTCTTGTATGGAGGGGTGAAGTAGAGAAGTGGTCTGAGTTCTCGCTCATAAGGGTCATACTGGACAGGAGGGACAGATGCCAGGTCCTCAGGAGTGTAGTCCATGTCAAAGGTTGGCAACTTGAAGCTACCGTTATCCAAATCATCCTCATCGCTGGAAATTTGCTCATAGCCATCATCACCTAAGAATTTAAAAGAAGGGAGAGATTTTACAAAATTTAACATATTTAGAGCAAGATTCTTAAGATTCTTCATAAAATATATGAGTAAAAATGTTTGGAAATGAGGAGGGCAGTAACTACTACATATCTCATTGCTTATTCATAAATGCATACACCGACAAACTCTCTCACACATGGAAGCATCACTCCCAACATGCAGGGTTAGTCTGACATACAGAATGGGACTACAGCACAAGCTTCAGCCACGGCTGTGAGGATGTGTGAGGGAGACCTCCACATGGACAATCAGAGTAGCCTGAGGTGGGCTAGCTGAGAGTTTGAAGCATCAAGCAGTTGTAGATGATGGCAGCATGCCAGAGCACACACACTCTCTTCAACTGTCACTCAGTCAGAAATGGACCCTGCTCCCATGGCCCCCTGGGAAGTCTGATGAGGGTTGCAGTACCAAGGGGTTCAGGGCTTGGTGTCCATTTGGGACTGTAGCTTATCCTACTCTCACAAAATAACTCCCCTACCTTCCTCCATCTCCTCTTCCTCGTCCTCACCCTCATCTTCCTCCTCGTCTTCCTCCTCCTCCTCTTCCGGAGCACTCCCCTCGGTCCGTGCATCCTCTTCTTCCTCCTGCTCCTCCTCTTCCTCCTCATCACCATCTTCGTCTTGCTCAGCGTCCGAGTACGTTTCATCTGCAGGCAGTGATCTTTCAGGTGATACGGCTTCCAGGTAGTCGTCACGGCCCTGGCATGGCTCTTCCTTTACCACGCCCCCTGAAGACGTCATTAGAGACAGATCACAGGGCACACAGTTCAGCAGACACACCCACAGCAGGAATATAAATATGCAAACTAAACATTCATCCAAAAGTACAGATTTACTTATACAATAGAACTAAAAGATCACACTGGCGTTCTTGCAAGTTTAAGTCTGTTTCTAGCAGAATGCTAATATTTCATGCTGAAACACATAACGCCATTTCATATATCTTTTTCCTTCAGGCAAGCAGCTACTAGTTTTCATTATTTCAGTACATTAAAATAATCAGCATGCAGAGACTTGCTTTAGATATAATGAAGGTTAACATAGTGAACATAATGTGCTTTAACTGTACAAGAACACAGTAGTAGAGTTTCAAAGCATTTTATCATGAAGCAAGTAGTTAACTGAAAAAATATAGGGCAAAATTACGCTTTCTGTGATGGAAACATAAACACATCAACTCTAAGTGTTAAATTTTTCATTGTACTAAAATGAGCTGATGGACTGAATTAAGAAACATTTAATAGAAACAAATACCCGTGGTTATAAACTCTAACCAACATTAGACAATAATGTAAGGGACATGACATTGTGATAAATGTGCTAACACATGCAAAACAATCCTATGATATTTTACTATATGGTGCTATAAACAGTCAGTGGCTCAATGTGAATAAATAAAAAAAATAATCATTGAATTTTAAATTGACGTTGACATCGAAACCTCTGGATAATAATGTGGAATCCTTTTTTAGGTGATAACTTTTAGTTTTGATTGATAAAAACAACTGATGCCACATTTAATTACCCTGATAACCCTGATTTTAAAAAATATGTGGATGCTTAGAAATAAATAAATAAAACAGAATGTTATAATTTGGACTACTTATCCTCTATTTTTTTTAAATACTCAATTAAAAACAATACAATTGTTAATGTATAATAATACAACATATTTACTGCTTTACTTTATCAGATCCACTGAGATTTTTAACTATAAGCTTATTCTAAACTTGATACTAGCGACACATTTCAAACAAGTTGTGACATGGGTGACAAAAAATGGTGTCGTGTAAGTTGTGTAATGCTCAAAAACGTAGGGTTGTGTGAGAAGTATCAATCAAACAGACACCTAAACTATAGCAGCATTTCTGTCATTTTTGATAAATCAGGATCAGGCTTATGTTATGTGATACAATGATATGTGTACAGAATGGGGGTACAATACTGACCTGTTGGGACCTGTTCATCATCATCATCGTCGGGCGGTGGAGGCCCAGGTGGAGTGCGAGGCCCTCTGGGAGCTGGTCTGGGTGGGCTGCCATTGTACTGGTCATCTTTTTCCCACTCTGAAAAACACCAACAGTACAACTGATTGATGGCATAACCATATAAAATCAAAGAATATAAGCAATAATCTGTTGATGGATGTTGCAGTTTCTGAATGTTCCTATAACTGCTGTGGGTAGTTTCGGCTCAACGATGCAGACCTTGTTTAACGATCCTCTTGGGCCCACTGGGCTGCTGAGGAGGTGGGGGTGGAGGAGGAGGTGGTGAGCCTTGGTCATGCCCATGGGAGCGCTCTGCTGTCCCATACACAGCTAAAGTCAGACTGGTGTACCAGCCTCGCAGCACCAGGCCGTCTGTATTTACCTGCAAATACAAACACATTTAAGTTAACAACAACAAGACAAAAATATAAAATAATAATAATGAAATTATGTTGTGTGAGGGATACCCTTTACCTTGCCACTTGGTCTGAACACAATGGACTTGTTCTCATCATATTCCAGACTGGGAGTAAAAAGCAAGACAGGGCAGATTAAAACATTAGTGCACTAAGGCTGAAGCATTCCTGAACTTGCGCATGTTTGTTTATCATTACTCAGAGATTTTATTTTTAGAGAATAGCTTGTGACTGCAGTGAAGTTTGGCAGGGATCTGTTAAGTCCCGGATAAACCGCTTTCCAACGAGAATGAAATACTGTGTAATTATGTCTAAGACGCACTCTTGCCATGTTTTCGCTCACTCTCTGTCTCTCCCCTTTTCCTGTCAACACACTGTCTAATGACAAACATAACCCAACTTAAAAAACAGGATTTTTGAAGGGCTCAGCAAGTTAAATGCACGACTTTTTAAGATTCTTGTAATACCAGACAGAATCTAATTCAAAAACTGTCTCACAATCTCATTGGCAGGCCAAAGCCAGTAGTGTGTCAAGAGAGTGTGGATAATATGGCTTTAAATTATTAATTGTTATAATACATTTGTCAGGAATTTTCCCAAAATGAAACAATGAGCTCAACAACTTCTTTAGTCTTTGATCAAACTAGTAACAACTAAATTAAATATGACAGTGGTACAAAGTAGACATGGAAAACTTTTAAGGGCACAAACGTAAAAGGTGTGGATCCATTGATCTGTGATAAATTAGGTTCCATAATAGCCAGGAATTTTTGCAATCCAACACACCCTGACTGTCATATTGCAAGCCACAAAGAGTCAAAATGCCATGAGATCTGATCTGGTTTTTTTTAAAAAAACAAAACAAAACAAAGCATCTTACTTTTTCAAGGTTACCTGGATCATCTATGTCATAATCATCGCCTTAACTGATAAAACTGACACTAAAGCCTGGAAGTTGTTTGCTTTAAAACATTTCAGTCAAATTTGTTTGACAGTTGGACATATTTCAAAAGTAATCAGACGCATAAAAAAAATCTAGTTTCAACTTTCCCGGCAGAGATAATAACTTGGGCGTGTCGTATTCACAGTTTAAAACAACTCTCACACAATGCACAACTCTAAGTACAAGTTTGCATTTTGGTGCTACTGTGCACAGCTCTGTTGTTATAAAACATTCCACAAATCATCTATTTCAGAGGAACCTCTCAGTTTTTGTGTCACTTTCAACTGCTGTGTGGGTGAGGTTCAGTTTCTGGAGAGACCAGTTAGCCAGCATGGGAACAAAGGGACCTGAGTATGGGTGGGTGCACATTCACACACACACACCCCTCTGACCTCTAAAACAGGGCTCAGATGCTACTGGGACTGGTTCTACAGGTGAGACAGACATTTGTATCTACAGCACTGTTGAGATTTGAAAAGGAAATACAGAAACAAAAAAAGAGAGGGGAGGATGAATCTCAATCTGACCTGCCCAGCCTGTGGAATGAGGGGCTGTTGGGCTTGGTGACATTATTGAAGAACAGCTCCAGCTGGAAGGCATGAGGAGACGTCTCCCTGGGAACACAGAAACACACACACAGTAATGAGGCAGTGAGAGTTCATTCCACTTGTATCCAGAGAGGGTTTTACAAATACTGAGCTATACTTCAACATAGGGATTTACCATAAAACTATATAAACTCAGCAGCCTGTTACTTGGGACCACCCGTACAAGCTAATGTACTTTAACACCACAGTTCTGCTATAAAATCTACATGTACAAGATTTACAATTTTAAGTTTTTTGGTGACATCATTAAGAATGTGTGTGTAGACAAAAAACTAAAAATGTACGAGCATCAAAAAGTAGACTTAACAGTAAAAAGTTGTATTGGCTTGCAATAGACTGCACAGGGGTTACTAAATGAAGTGACAACAGAAGGTAAAGTGTGAGATAAGAGATGCCATTTCATGTATATTTTGCACCACTTTTCAACTTTTTTTAGAATCGGGGTTGTATATCAATATTGCTGTAAAAAATGACATACATCCTAAGGAGGATTTTATCCAAATCACACACTTTCAAACAACATAAGGGCCTGATTTGCTCAGGTCTGAGCATTGAGTAATGGGCCTTTACATTCAGCTAAATTACATCACACCACACAGGCTCAATGGGAATCAGGACCCACACAACAATGCAGCTCAGGTGTCACACTTTTTTTCTACTAGCACACACACATATATCTCAGGTATCTGAAGCAAAGAAACATATCCAGAGGCAATATATCAGTTGCAATGAGGTTAAGGATTTCCTGAAACTAGGGATGTAAGAATCCAACTTTCCCCTCACAAAACAATTCTGATACCTGGACTCCAGGTATTTGCTGTCAGAGATACAATCTATTATCATTGCTCCCTTTTTAATTTACGTGTACCATAATTTGCAGGAAACATTGTAATGTGTGGTAAATATGAGACCAGGGATTGCTGTGGTGCTAAATTCAAGATTGGTGCTAAATTCAAGATTCAAGATTCAAGATGCTTTATTTATCCCGAGGGAAAGGCAAGACAGCTACCATGCATGGATGAATCTGACCATTAGTGGCAAATTACCTATACCTGATCTGCTTAATGAGCTTTGTACAATTTCAACAGATACTAATCGGGCAACAGGATTGGATTGATTGATTTCTTACCTGAAACTATATTCAGTTGCCAGACTATGGGGTAGGCCTACATCAACCTAATACTGCATTCAGTAAACCCCTGATAATATAAATATTTGGATATATAATTTGAAGTGCCTCTCAGTGTGACCAAATTCACAACAACAATAAAATGACAATATAGTGGAAGCAACAATTGACTGAAACATCAAAAATAATATCATAGAATTGTTATGAAAAATGTTAGATTTACTGTAAAGTTGCTGGATCAAATTACATTAGCTTTGTCTAAGATCGGAAGAACCTACAACTTAGTGTCACTGGATGCCACTGAATGTTTCTGAGTTCAATATAAATCTTACCCAAATCCTCTGCTGTCAGGTAAGTTGCTGTGTGCTTTGATCCCTGGAGGAATAACCCGCACCTCGGTGATGAGCACCCCGCAAGGAAACCGCACCACATCCACGTTGGTCAACTGAGGTGCATTGAATATCATGATAAATACGATTATTTTTGGATGGGACGATGTCGTGCTTAATAGCACCAACCACAAATAACAATAGACATTAAAAAATTCACTTTTACTGCGCGCTCTGAGGTAAACACGACCATGGTAAGACTTTAAAATTAGCATTAGCCACTTGGCTAACTTGCAAACAAACTGTGCAAAGAAAAAAATATAGTGGCGTCACATAATTTGATGAATAACATAACGTTAAGCCAGTATATCTGATTCACTCAGGTTTCCAATCAGGCAAGTAGGTTATCAAAAAGCTATACACTGCAACGTTACTTTAACAACCAGAATGAAACTGCTAATGTTAGCTAAGTTTATGTCGTTAGCTTGGAAGTTGAGCATCACCTTCAAATACATATGAATCTAGCTGTTATAGGCATTTAATGCAGACAGCTCTAAAATCAATACACAAGAGAGTGGTAAGGCGTAGAAATATCACCTCTGCATTCTGGTGCTTAAACGTATCTAGAAAAAGCAGCTCCGTTGAGGTGTCCCCCGCCATCGCTTTCTTGCACTTGCAATCCGTTGGGCTAGGGGTAAACTTCCGGGACGGTGAACGCTTCCGGAGCATGACCCTTCGTCCGAGTTCTCTGGTGTAAACATAAACAAACAAATGATCGTAAAACACATGATAAAGACATTTATATTGTTGTAAAGATAATATGAAGAAATATATTGATTTGAAGAAGAAGTTAAATGATTGGCTAAGCTATAAGACAATGAAATAATCAATCCGTTTATATAGCGTATTATATAATAACTTGACATTTTATTTAAAATACAGTTACAAGACAGTTTAGATTAGGAATTATTAAATTGTGCAGCTGTGGTAAAATTGTATCAGGGCTGGAAGGTCACAATATAATAGTTTCTTTTTTTTCTTTGAGCTTTCACACTGTCATTTTCAGGAACGGAGCTGTTTCTTGTACCTTGATTGATTAATTAAACTGACACATAGTAGAGATGTTATTATTTTCAAGGTAGGCTTCCAGCCAGGTTTTGTAAGGCTTCAAGTTTTTTGTTTTTGTTTTATTCTCTTCCTGCAGTGTTATTACGTTGAATTCGTGGTCTTACTTACTGTTTTTCCGAAATGTTTCTTTTAGGTTGTCCTGGTTTCAGTACGCTTAACCTTTAATATTGATTAGGCCAATTCAATTTATCAGTAGGCTAATTATTATCAGTAGTTATAGAATAATTGGTAGGCTGATCATATTTATTATTAATTCTAATAAAAAGACAGGCCTAAACATAAAACGGCAGGCTATTCTTTGAAAAAAAAAAAAATAATCAAAAACTGTTGGCCATGTATTTAATCATTAATAAACCTTTGGGTAAACGTGACATTTTTTGCGCTGACAATTCAATTAGGCTAACCATTTTATAGCTTGTTATGATACTTTTCCGGTTCCGCAAACTACTCAAAATTATTGAAATACCAACAATTATCATGAATTAAAGGTAGAGATTTTTCTGTCCTTCATGGTCTGCCACGTCCTAGTCTGTAAACCACTGACGGAGGGAGGGGGCAGGTAAAGAGTCACGTGGTCACACAGGTAGATGCACTACAAAAACGGGGAACGTTCAGCCATTGTACCGCGATGTTGACTGCAGGAGGCTTCACGTAAAATTTCACACGCGACGAAACTTAGATTTAAGGAGCTCACCTTTGCGTTCAGGTGTTAAAAGTAGAGGTGTTGATACCTCTCAGCTCCTGCGTGTGTCTCCTCGCCGGCGTGTCGTCAGTTACTGTCTTTTTGCGTAGTATTAGATTAGTTTTTTCTTGAGCTGTGTTTTTGTGTTGGGATGACGGCGCAGGTAGACTACCTGGTGGTGGTTTTCACCGCCACATCTGGCGCGAGCGGAGAGTTGCTTGGATCTGACGAGAAGGAGCTCGTGCAGTTGGTTTGGCAGCTTGTGGATTTAAAGAACAAAAAGGTAAAAACTTATCACTAGACTAGGCCGACTTATTACAGCCATTATTGTTATCCTTAAGCAGGAAACGTGGTGGTAAATTGAAGGAGTGGGCAGGTGAACTGCTTAACTACAGCCGAAAATAGACTTAAATCCTAAAATAAAGTCATAAAAGTAACGTTCAGATGTAATTATTTCGTTAGTGAGGCACGTTTTTGTAAGTTCAAGTTTGTAAATGTCTGTTACAAACGTATATAAATTAAACAATTCTGAACTTGCCTTATAGAATTGGAGGACACATATCTTACACAGATTCTTGCTTTTGTTGTTATTCGAAAATATAATTTATATTCAGCATAATAAAGTTCTACCGTAGCCATATAACGCTGTTACATCAGCCTACAGCCTGAGAGTTTTTTTATGTGGGCTTGTTTCAAGACTGACGTGTTTTTTTTTTCTACTCTGAACCAGTTGGGCAAGGTGAATGAGCTCCTCATTAAGCCTGACCTCTCAGACTCCACGGAGGAAAAAGAGGAAGATGTGGAGGAGGAAAGCGTGGAAGAGGAAAGTGGATCCAAAGCTGACTGTGTCTTTACAACCACAAGTCTTGAGACCGCATTAAATATGGTAAACCTCCCCCCCACCCCCACCCCCCGAAATTTATCAAAATGGTGTTTAACCTTTTATTACACAGTATTTATTTCTTCTGTTGGAGATGCTTGAAGCTAGATTATGATTTTTTTTCTACATATATATCTTTAATAAATGTTTTATACTGTTCTTTACAGTTTCATCTACAACTGACAAATGAGGTGAACAGCGCGGGCGCAGGCACATCAGTGTGTTTGTGTACAGATGGGCAGCTTCACATCCGTCAAGTGATTCACCCCGAGGCCGCAAGCAAGGTTAGCGAGCTCGTTCGGTGAACGCCTCCCAGCCAGGGCGGATGTTCATTCAGTCCTGCAGGAACCTTCAGTGCCTCACTCAGTAGCAGTGGGATGTAATGTGTCAGCCCTGTGCTCATACCCGGTTGCATTTGATGTTACGGTGAAAGTTGATCTTTACCAGAAAAACTTGTGTAATGAAACACGCCCATGCACACTGCTTACCTGTGCACACAAAACACCATCACACAATGACGCTGATTAAATTCTCCCACATCTTAACATTATGCTACTCTACTGGCTTGAGCAAACAGCTATATCATGGCAGTAAAATGGCAGCTGTCATGCCACGTGTTCACATCCTTTTATTTATTTCCTTCCGTCTCCAGAACATCCTGGTCCCAGACTGTTTCTACTCTTTCTTTGACCTTCGGAAAGAGTTCAAGAAGCACTTCTCCACGTCTGACCTCAAGGCTTTGAATGTACACATCATGGCAGAGTGTATCCTTAATATGGCACATGTGCAGTGAATGTCTGTGAAAAACACTGTTATGTTTCACTCTTGGTATTTTGGACAGTTTGTGGTTATTTGTCCATATGCTAAGCTTGATCTTGTACATGCATCGCACATATGAGAAGTTTGCAAGCCGCAGGGTGTTGGCTGCAAGACTAGAGGTTTTGAAATGCAAATATAGAAACAATGGCAGCACCTTACTAAGCACTAGTGAAACAGTGAACAAGTGTGTGTTTAGCCAACAAAGCAAACCCCACACACCCACTTGAACAGGAAAACTTACAACTCTGGGATGTGTGTGTGTGTATCTAATGCCTCATTTGCTGTGTTTTGTGTCTTTTTTTAATTCCTCTCTGGTTTTTCTATTTTCTATCATTAATTTTTTTTCATTGTTCACCTGTCACCCACCAACACATACATGTATAATGACACCTTTTTCTTGTAACCAAGGTGTTAGACTTGTTTTTTACTGTTCCTTCTTTAGTTTCCTTGACCTCCTCCCTCTTTTAGCTCTCACTATACCTGTCGATGTGCCGGCCATGTGGGATCCCTCAGCCACACTGGACCCAACAGCCACATTGGCTGCAGAAGTTGCAGTACAGCAGGTCCAGATTATGGCCAGTATCGTCCTTGCCCTACTCTCTGAGCCATTTTGTGAGTACCATAAATGATTATACACAATTAGGCCAAAAGTGACACGTTAGGAATTTGTTAGTTAGTTTGACATAAAGGCCTTGTGTGTGCTTACAGATAAGATCAGAAAATGACAATACTCAAAGATAATTAGAGCTGAAAACAAATAGTTAATTAGTGACTTTTTTTGGTGATTAAGTAATCATTTTAGTCATTTGGCTACAAAAGTAGACAAAAACATAGTATTTGAGTTCCCCACCCTCTATAATATGAGAACTTGCCCCTCATGTCATAGCAAACTTAAAATCTCTGGGTCACTGACTACTGATTTAAATTCTCAGTTCATAAATTAAAAACACAGCCAGCATTTTACCACAAGGCTCTAGACGGTTATCATATTGAATTCAAAGTGCCTTAATAACTTTCAATTGCGCAGTCAAATTTGTCATTTTTAGAATATCATCAGAGGATCTAACCCAGTCACTGTCTTTTTTTCAGGCCACACATTCTCAAACCAGGAGAGAGTTAGTGAGAAGTTTGAGACTGGCACATGGTAAGTAAAGTTTACTAATAATAAATACATAAATGATCATTGCAGAGTCCCCTCCTGCTGTGTTAATGTCTTTGTGTCTGTGTGTGTGTTTTTGTGCAGCAGTAAGATGGAGAAAGTGTGCGATAACACAGTGATCAGAGCCAGGGGGTTACCATGGCAGTCTTCTGATCAGGACATTGCTCGTTTCTTCAGAGGACTCAACATTGCCAAGTATGTTGTAGCTGCACTAACGAATCAGTCAGCATCACGTTTACTGAAAACAACTGTTGACATAAGGTTTATATCGTCTTTAATGCTCTTTGTGCTGTGTTGCACAGAGGAGGGGCTGCATTGTGTCTTAACGCTCAGGGAAGGAGGAATGGAGAGGCTCTTGTACGTTTTGTTAGTGAGGAACACAGAGACCTGGCGCTGCAGAGACACAAACACCACATGGGCAACAGATATATAGAGGTAACCCATCTAGACCTCCTTAGTCAGTGCTTATTATGTGACTCAATCGTAACATCTACACCAGATCTAACCAATTATGTATCTTCCTTTTGTACATTGCATCCGTAATGAAAATAATTAATCTCATTTCCCTCTAATGGCAGGTTTACAAAGCAACAGGAGAGGACTTTCTGAAAATAGCAGGAGGTGAGAAGATATTACCATGTGTACTAATGAGGGGTGAATTATACAGCTCTCATTAGATGCATGTGCAGCTTAAGTCTTTGAGTAATTTCACTAAAAATTTAAAGTCAGTGTCCTCTGTAGTATTTCTGTTTCATGTAGTTCAAAGTTGAGGCAGCATTGTCTGAGAAAATGTGCAACAATAACCTTTGTGCAGCCATCTCTGGCTGCCATGTTTGATTCAGCATCCAACTTCTTTACCCTCCTCTAGTGTTGCCTACATGTTCTTTTAGAGCTCTTTGGACGAGGCCCTGAGACAGAGGTAGCAGATGACAATGCAAAGGCTATACTGTCCATTTTGTCAGACAATGCTGATTGACCATTTCCAATTCCCGGAAAGAGAAATAACACAAAATGTTCTGCATAAACACTCAAAGATCTGAACTTCACATGCTTGAATTAAGAGCTGTAAACCTTGGGTCATACCTTATTAATCACATTATGTACAGTGTTTTATTTAATCAGCAGCAACCTCTGCTTTTTATTAAAGTATGTCTAAAAATAAGTGTTCAGGACACAGTAAAGATACAATGGAGAAGACCAAAATAAGTCCTAAAGCTCTGGTTTAAGGGTGAATTTCTCTGTAATGATAATCAACTCACACAGGAATGGAAATTTGGTGACACAAGCAGGTGCTCGCTGTCTGTTTTTTTGTTTGTTTGTTTGTTTTGTTTTTTGCATTAGTTTGTATTAATGTGTTTCTTGAATTTGATTTTTAGAAGTATGAAAAATGTCTGGCAACTTAAAGAAGTTGTTCGAGTGAACTTTTCTAGTACATTAGTAACAGGGCCCTAAAGACCTTTGATAAGTTTTTATGTCAAAGCCCTCTCAAAAAACAGATGTGACTTTCTAAGAACATGATGATGATGTTTATCATCATAAAAAAATGGAGGGCTGTACCATCATTTAAGAACATGAAGATATAAGGGTGAAGTTTATTCTTAGCAATTTTAGAACGAGATGGGCACAAAAACACCATTGAAAGCAGTGCTGACAATCATGGAGGGCCACTCCTGGAAGGAAAACTTTATTCTTATAAAATATGGATAACTCTGTTTATCTGCTTGAAGTTAAATATGTGTGTCTGTGACTTTGTGTGTGTGCCAGGTACCTCCAATGAGGTAGCAATGTTTCTGTCCCGCGAGGATCAGATCATAGTGAGGATGCGAGGTCTCCCTTTCACCGCCACACATGAGCAGGTGCTTGCCTTCTTCTCCCCTGGGGAGGGCCTTAAAGAAACATGTCCGGTTAGTGGAGGGAAGGATGGCATCCTATTTGTTCGCTATCCAGACGGACGTCCCACTGGCGATGCCTTTGTTTTATTTGCCTGTGAGGAACATGCCCAGTGTGCTCTGAGGAAACACAAGGAAATCCTGGGGAGGAGATACATTGAGCTGTTCAAAAGTACGGCAGCGGAGGTCCAACAGGTATGTCATGTCTGGATTTTAATGTGTGCAGTGTTTTGTGCGGTGTTTGGATATTTGTGTCTCTTTATTTTGAATTCAGATCTGCTTTTTCTGTCTGTTGCTACTTTGTTTTCTTAGCGCTAAAAGAGGGTTTTAAGGAGTTATCTCTGTTTGTGTATGCATGCAGCAGAGTGTAACAATATGTGGGTGTTTTTCTCCTCATTTATCACTAGGAACCATTGGAGTAGGGCTTAAAGGGGGTGATCTGTGTAGCAAGATGGATTGTGTTTGTGTATTTTCTTTAAGTGTGTAGGTACACACAAACACTCTGTAAAAGACTAGTCTATATCTCCTTTGTTGCTCCCCTTGCCTCTCATGTGAGAAGAACACATGTGGACTAATTTTCTTATCTTAGCGCACTGATAAGACTACAGCCCACATTCATATCTAGGCAGAGGCTTTTCCCTGTGCTTTTATGTGACAGACTAGTTTTATTGGTCCCTCCCTGAAATGCAAACAAGCCAACGTCTGTCTGTCTACATTGCAGCACACATTCAAGCACAATGTAAACTTGTGTCTGTTTTACACAGGTTGCTGCTAAAAGTTGGCTTCTTCCGTTTTAATCTCAATGTTTACATTTTTTTTTTTTTCATTTTTTGATTTTTAAGTGTTGATTGAAAATATGTATAATGTTTTTGTGTTTAATGTCTCTGGTATTTTCCTTGAAATTCTCTAAGAAATGGGAGAAAGGCTTTCTTTAAATGGACTAGCTTAAATCATTTCTGCATGACAATATTTGCTATAATCATAAAATGTAATTTTTAAACATGTGCATATTTGTTTTAGGTGTTGAACCGGTACTCTTCAGCCCCTCTGATTCCTGTGGCCCCTGCCCCCTTGGTGTCAGTCCTGCCTGCAGTGTCTCTCCTGCCTCCTCCTGGCAGTGTGAGGGACTGCCTGAGGCTGAGGGGGCTGCCATACACAGCGAGCATAGAAGACATCCTGACTTTCCTGGGCGAGTTTACACATGATATCAGACCACATGGTGTACACATGGTCCTCAACCAGCAGGTACATGCCAGAACCACCCTGACACACCTATAGATTCACATGCTTTCAGACACAATGCTCAAGAGTCATTTCTGGCTGTCTCTTGTTCCCAGGGTCGTCCATCAGGAGACTGCTTCATCCAGATGACCTCAGCAGAGCGAGCACTTCAGACCTCACAGCGGCTGCACAAACATGTGATGTCCAGCCAGCGTGGGTCTAACAGCCGCTACGTGGAGGTGTTCCCCTGCAGTGCTGAAGAGATGGGCCTGGTGCTGATGGGAGGCTCGCTCTCACACACACATACACACACACACACCCGGACCAGGAGTGGGACAGGGCTCAGCCCACCGCCATGTAAGTCCAGACGTAAGTGCTGCTGGGAGCTGGGGGTGCTTCGGGACTGCAGGGTAGGTGGGCTCCTGCCGTCGGGGCAGGGTTGCTGGGTTTTTTCTCCAATCTAGTACTTTGTGAGGTAGGGGACATCTGGTCTAACCAGGAGGATTCAAACCTGTGTGTGTGAGAGTGTGTTGTCACGTGTGTGTGGTTCCTTTATGTAAATCTAGTGTGATTTAATTACCAATCTGCATGCACTGAGAAACCTCAGGTATTAACTGTTTACTCTACCTTTTCACCTGTGTTCACACATTCTGATTGTAGTTCATCTTCCTTAGTGGCATGTTTGTAACTTGTTCTTAATTTAACTCCCTTACTACTGCTTAAGTAATTCATAAAGATCTGAAACGGTTGGAAAAGTGTAAGCAATACATACAGTCAATATTCTTACAGTCAAAATGGCTTACACCTCCAGTCTTGTCAGATTGGTAGAAGTAGTAGTGGGATTTAGCCTCAATAGACCAGCACACCTCATGTGTGTGTGTGTCTCTTTGCTTGTCAAATCAGTGGAGCTGTGGGAAAGGTACGCAGAGCTGAACGCTGATGCATAGAAATATGCTTTGTTCTCCATGTTTGATAAATGCGCACTGGTGCACTCCTAGTTTTCAAAAAGAGGTACGATTTAAAAAAAATAAATAAATGGTGTAATGTTTATGAATTGAAGCACAGATGTTCTCAGGAGTAAAAAGTTTACAGCACAGATATTCGAGACCAGACAGGTGTGGGTAATAATGAGGTCATGTTAAGACAAGAAGAAATTTTTATACTTCTCAAGCAAAAATGTGTGTATGATAGATTGAAAGACCTTGATCCACGTAACCACACACTGAGCCTGCAGCCAGACACATATTTTGGGGAGAGGGGGAGTGTGTAGGCGGCGAAAAAAAAGAAAAAAAGAAAGATGGATAGGCCCAAAATGGCATGTGCCTTATGTGTAAATTGGGTCTTACCTCATATAACTTGTGTTTCTATAGAAAATAACTTCACATCAATTCTTGGGATTCTGACAGTGTCTCTGCTATGAGAACAACGTTGCTCACATTTTGAAGATATTGGATATAAAAAGAAGCTCCGTGCATTTGTCAATTAGAGTTTAGCAGGCTAATGGGAGAGTAGAAATATAGTTAATACTAAAAGATTTATAATTACATACTATGTTGATTTGCATGACCTTTAAGTCAATCAAAAGCCTGATTCATCTTTTTAAGTTAGCCGAAATTGAGCTGCAAAGATGGTGACTCATCAAAGCACCTATAATTGATAATAATTGATTATGGGGTTCACACCTGAAAATCGCTCACCTGGCTACTGAATGACACAATACTAAAAGTGAGCTATCATATGGTGCAATATATGCTTATTATCTAAAATAAACTGAATAATGATGGTCATTGTTTGCATATTTGCATGAGCGCCTCTCTCAGAAAACAAACAATGACCAGACATCATCAGCATCATTGTGACTATGATGTTTTCTGTTCATGTTTGTCAATTTTTAAGCATTTTGTCTCCCTCTCTGTTCTCTCCTCTCCAGGTTTATCTCCACCATCCTACTCCTTCACTCCTGCTCCCCCTGTCCTTCCCACAGAGGCTGCTGCTGCTGCCGCCGCTGCCCTCTACCCTCCCATGGGTCAGGTGCTGCTGAGCCCGCGCCCCCTCCCACCAGGACATGCCTACTACCCCGCTTCAGCTCAGCTATACATGAACTACACAGCCTACTACCCAAGGTAAACAGAAATGAAACGAAAAAGCTTTAGAGTTCAGAAAAATGTATTCCATGGTGTTAATATCATATTAAAGTCGTATAAGGAATTAAAACCAATTTTGTTGTGTACAACAAAGCCTTTCTGAGCCTTTAGTGCTTGAAGAAGGCAATTTAATTCACTATTTGGCCCGCAATTATTTGAATACAAAAGTGTGAAAATTATGCACAGATAGCATTTGAAGTAGAAGGAGTTTTAAAATGCATTTTGCCAAGGAGAACAGCTGTGACAAGGGTAGTTAATAACTGAACACTGTGGTATCGGAGCATTTGGTAAACATCAGTGACCTCTGTTTGTCCCTAGTCGGCCTTCTGTTATTGAGAAAACATTTCTAGACGACGCCCAAAGTTACTCCCAGTCTTGTGTGATTCATATGTGTTTTGTTTGCTTAGAAACATGCAGCATTCAAAGCATTTAGTTTGGGTTTTTTAAAAGATATTTTCAAGATAACAGTTCGACTGTGCCTTCCCTCTTGTCTTTCTCCAGTCCACCTGGCTCACCTACCACTGTAGGTTTCTTCCCTTCCCCCTCCGCCCTCTCCTCTCCAGGGGGGTTGGTGCGCATGCCAGGTCTGACCTACAACAGCAATGGAGTCAAAGACCTCATTAATGCAGTGCAGGGATACCAGGTAAGTGGCAGCTCTTTAAAACATAAACATATACTTGATAACTGGTTGTTAATACAGTTCCCATACATAGAAATCCTCTGCACCTTCAGGGTTTACATACATCTCTGTAGGATCATAGTGTTCAGATTGTATTCAAATCCTCATGTTGTGGGTGTGTATTGTTAGGCATCCACTGTGTTTGCCCAGAGGCTATCAAACGAGTTTATCCTGTCTACTCTCCCTGTTCTGTCACTCATGCTCTGCTGCTTGCTTGGACTTGAATTAGAGGAACTCAAGTCTTTTTTAAACCTGGTAGAGAGTGAAGGATCCTGGGAATATGATAAATGAAAGCTCATACTAAAATGGAGACAGATTTGGACTGAGAAAGAACAATACTCTTCTCCCATGAAAAATCTCCTCTTTCTCCACCACTCTGAAGTTTACAGGTCCATGTGGCCTTTTGGTAGAGTCTGTACTTGCATGTCTCTCAGCCCTCTGTCTCTGTCATTTCCTCCCCCTTCCTCACAACACAGTATGCCCCCGAGGATGCTCTCATGCACGCCCACGGGCATGTGCACGCTCACGACCCGGCCGGGACAATGCTTACGCAGCCCAAACAATGGGTGTGTATTTAAGGTGTCTGAGGCAGGTGGCAGGTAAGGATTGGTTGAAGGCTCTGTGAAGGGGATTTAGCTTCAACAGGGGCTGTAGCTGTGGCTTGGGTCTGGACTGGTCGCCAGGGATTACTGGCCTCGACATGACAGTGACATTTTTTATTAGACAGGGAATTTTCCACTAACCACACCCAGCAGCAACAATGGACACCGTTTTGATTGGGTAGAGTGATTAGAGGAAATGACTCAGTTAATCATGGGTTATATCTTGGATTGATTTGATGGGCTTTTTTGGGCTCCTGTTTTCTCAACAACTACAAGACTCTTATATGGTAATTTGCTCTGTCTCATTGTGATCACGACATTTCTGTTCTTCAGAGAAGTTGTTTACTGGTAGCAATATCGCATAACCAAGAGGGCAAATTGATTGTTCGTTAAACCTGGCTGCCAGCCGCAGCAATTGTTAAGTCATTGCTCAGTCGCAATAACTAGGTTGAGCAGATGCATCGAGCTTTTGATTTCTTCATATGCTACAATATTGAGAGTGGGCTTTTAATTAAAGCTTTACTCGGTATCTTTTAAGTTTGGACAGTTTCAGTCACCTTTTAAAAAAAAAACAAAAAACAAAAAAAACCACAACAGTAAAAGTACAATTAATTTATTAAACACAGTTGTTTTGTTACCTGAAATGATTAGCTTGTGTGGCTAACAAGCTGACAACCCACAGTTGTAACTCAGCATTGCTACCAGTTGCTTCCTATTCCTCATCCTCAAATCCCTTTCTCTTTTTTCAACCAACTTAATTATTTAAAGTGATTTAATTGTAAGTAAATTATAAGTAAAGCTATTTAAATATAATTAAATCACTTTACACATAATTTAATTTCATTGTTCAGAAGCATCTTGCAGTGTTTCTGTCAAGCAACATTTAGGATAATACTGAAGAGGGAATACAGAATGGGGAAAAACAATTTTTTCTCAAATCTCCCATGTTTCAACTCACTTGATTCGAAATGAAAACTCTAAGTTGTAAATCTGTCATACCCACACTGTAAACTGCATTATGTGCTGTGAATAGAAAGCTTGACAGAGGTAGCAACAGTTACTAAGGGGGGCGGGGCTTTGTGAACGATAAAATGCTGGTGTTGTAGTATAATGATAGATTGGTAACAACATAGCCTTCGGGGTTTGAGAAGGTGTTGGGTAACATCTGGTGCTGGTGTAAGGGCTCTGTGTTTGACACTTTCACACTGGAATAATACTCCTTTGTCTCTTTCCTTACCTCAAACTCTGCTTCCTCTCTCCCACCAGAATCCCGCGGAGTCCGTTTCTCTCCTGAACAGCAGTCTGATTGGTCAGTCCAGTGGAGGTGATGCTGCTCTAATGTCCCTCCCCGCTCTCATGACCAAGCCAGCGGGACAGTACCTAGACCTGACCCTGCTGTAGGGTCACAAACACACAAAGGTCATGTGTCAGTTTGTTGTATGTTAAAGACTTGTAATGTATTGTTAGGTTTTTAAAAATAGTCTTTTAGATGTGTTATTTATATCTATAAAAATAGAAATTAATGTATTTTATACCAGAATCATCGTGGCTTTAGCCAGAAAATAGCAGTTTTGTCTTATATTGCACAATATGTATTTTAAAAGCTTTATAAAGATTTTTTTTAACATGTTATGATATTATAATCACTGATATTACTTAGTTGACACTGATAAAAAACAATTCCTTAAGCTTCTCTGTGAAGAGTGAAAGTGTGTGTGAGTGTGTTTTAGTGTGAAAGAGATGAAGATGAGTATTATGCATGGCTGTGTTGATACATCTTTATACTAAATCTGTTTATGCAATGCATTTTATGTGTTTATATACATTTGATACAGATACAGTGATTGTATTGGAAGCTTTAGTGCATGAAGAAGTTAGTTATAAAACTTTAAGATGTTTACATGATGCCAAATATCAATGCACTGCTAATCAATAAGACTACAAATGATTTTAATAGCAGTATCTTTGAATGGTGACATATACTTTGTGTTACACTGAGTTTGTCAAATTGTCTGATCCTTGCATCGGGCTTCACTTACAAAAATGTGACACCTCACACAAAATCTCCTGTTTCCACATTGTGTAATGCCAATGTTTTCTTGCCTTTTGTTTTGACTCCCATCTGAACAGAGGACATCCCCTATTGTCTGTAACCTTATCATAGAGTAGCATTCTTCAAAAGGACTCGTGTCACAAGAACTCAGCTTACTGAATGAATCTAAGGAGCCAGAGCTGGTTTCTGACACATTTTATTACATTTTTTTATTCAAATAGGTTCACAGTAATTTACGAGTCCATCACACTTTCATTTTCTTCTCTCCACCATCTACACTGATATTGATGAATGCAATGGATTAAATGGGTCTCCCTGCAAAAATCCTTTTGCCATCTCACTTTTGAGAGTAGATGGAAGGTCAAGAAGAGAAGGAAGTATTGAAGGACACTTTTAATATTAGTGAATTTAATTACGTTTGTGCCCTGCAAAGGTGCTGTTTGGACACCATTTTGCTGTATACGTTCCACTGCAGGAATTCCTGCTCAGGATATCCTGCTTCAGTCATAATGAAAAAAAGAAACAACAAACAATAAACTTAACATGTGAAGTCTGCCGACCTTCAGCTGTTTGATTTCACTATTTGCCCTCTGAGTGTTTCGTCGCACTTTGCTGTGTACTTATCCTGCGTCTCTGTACTTTGGGAGGGTGTGTGAAGTGCAACAGTACAAACACACAGGTGGAGCTGTCTGATGACAGAATATGGCCGCAGGCGAAACTGTGGGAACTCCCTCACACTGTCCTCACTGATTACCTCTGCGTTTCCCACCTACACACGCACAGACACAACACACACACACACACACATACACTCATGCACGCATGCTAAGGCAAAGAAACTATTGTCTCTCAGACACACTAAACGCATTATCTGAGAGGATAGCCCTTTTTGAACAGGCTGGAAAAGTGAAGAATAGAGAGTGCAGAAAGGGGGAAGAGAGAAGGAAGGCACACAAAAACTTGTCGGACCCCCTCAGGCAGCTTTGGCATTGTGTAATACAATCTTGTGCACCCCACCCAATTTGATCCCTTTTAAACACACTCACACATTGTACTGCTCACAGAACACAGAAAATCTCAAACCAGCATAGCAACACCATAAGTATCTATGCAACAAAGCCCAAAATACTTTTCCGCATCAACTTATATCACTTTATTGGCAGAGTTTAGTGGGAAATGTATCTAGTTTGTTGTGGGAGTGCAGTGTATCTGTTGTGCAGTGTAATTCCACATGGTTTTCAAAAGAATTTATAATTTCATACTTTGTCAAAAACTGGAGTTTTACATTTTACTTGCAAAACCCTGACATAAATATAGCCATTTAGGCCTAAATTAATAGTTTATAAAAAAATATATATATAAAATTTATTTCATATAATTTTATATAAGTATAATCTGAACAATAAGGACTGTTGGGAAATTATTAGGAGGGAGAAGGGAGGATTGTATATATTTTTTATATTTTTTCGTAAATGAAAATGATCTTCAATTGTAGAACAAGTGGATGATAAAGTAGCATTTTGCCATGTATAGAAGAAAAGAGTCCTTAAACAGTCTCAAAAGCCACATAGTTGCCCCCCTTCTCACCAATCACTTATTCACCAGTGTTAAATGATAATTTAGTTGGTCTTAATTTGAAGGCAGAGAGCTGTAAACACAGTGAATCATAAGTTATGTAAACCATAATTGCTAATGCCACTCCTAGCATTCAATTGGGTCAATGTTAAAGATATTCTGTAGACATTTTAGGCCTGAAATCAGTGTAAAGTCAATAAGGGAGCAGGATGTTTTAAATTTTCATATATTTTTAGCCAGTTTTGAAAATAACAAAGATTTGAGCTGCCCTCCCAGCCCAATGATTTTCATACAGTACTTTATTTTTTTTATAAACACTTAAAGAAAGATGTGATAGGTTATGCTTCCTTTTTTTATTTGCTCGCCCACATCATTATTTCTGTCAAGCTACACTTCATTTCTTGAAGATACAAACATTTGCAGCTCAGTTCCCCTTCATACACTCCAGAGCCTCTCCACAGCCCCTTGCCATTAAAATGAATTATCTTACACTGAGTGGTTCACTGGAGGACAAAACAGCGGTGCAATTACAGGCTGACTCACTGTTCTCTACCTTATAGGTGTGTAGAGGCAGATAAATCAGTAATGTTTTTTACAGCAACATTTCTTCACAGGGTAGGTGAGGCCTACATAGACACTTACCACAGTGGCACGCAGGGTGAGGCCGATTTCACATTCCCGTGTAAGTGCAGAGACCAGAAAACACTGCTTGAGTTTTCAAACTGACGATGTGGCCTTTATTAAGATCCAACAGAGGGCAGGAACAACACAATCAACACATACAGTGCAGCAGCATATCATTTGCTGCCTCAGATGTGGCTGTGATAAAACAAGGGCTGAAATAAAGTTGTTAAGCAGCAGGGTTACGCTAAAACAATAGCTCATTTCCAAAATCATGACCTCTGAGATCAGTTTTGCATTTGACCTGTGATGGAATCTCAAACTGCATGTAAAAAAATAGCAAAGTGATCAATGATCTGTTTCTCATAAGAAAACACAGAATCAATGTGTTCAGCTGCCACGGGAGCTGTGCCTGCAGATTTGTCTCCTTCTAGTGGGCAGATTGAGACTGCAGCTGCACAGTCTCAGTACAATCCAGTCTCAACATATCCTACAGTTAAGAGTTAACCTTCAATTCACTCTGTTCACTGAGTGTCTTAAATCTCAAATGCTGCAAACGGTTTGGCATGTAAAAACAGATATCTGACATTTTGAGGAAGTAAGCATTTACAATGCTCATTTGTCAGCATATTAATAACAATGTCTATTTACATTTCGAACAAACTGACTTGAGCATAAAATCACCATCACTTTAGCCAGTTTTTTAAAGTGTAAAAATCAATACTTCAACAGTCGCAGTCTGAAACACAGTTTAGGAATCAACATAGACACAGCCTTGATGAAATCACATAAACTTCAACATAACCCCAAAGCAAGCAGATAAATATTTCATCATGTAACATATTTATCATGCATGCAGCACCAGTCACATCTGTAGCTTGTGTGTTATGTCTGTGTGTGTGTGTGTGTGTGTGTGTGTGTGTGTGTGTGTGTGAGTGAGAGTGTGTGTAAGCCAGTGAGTCCATTTTTTGTCTCATTTAATGTTTTAACAGTTTCATTCAGTTTTGAATATAAAGAACAGTCCTTCTGAAATAACAATTAAGCAAATATAACAATTGCCTTTATGCAAATATATATGTATAACTGCTGAATGTATAATGCAAATATACAAATGTTGCAGCCAACAATTTTGGGTCTTCTGCTTTCACTTTCCTCACTTAACGCAAGGTCTGCTGCACAGTCTGGTGATGATGTCACAGGGGTCATAGGTCAAGGTCTCAGAGCTCCGTCATAAGGAGTGCTCTTAGTATCTTCTCTCTGTCCATCCTCATTTCCTCTCCGCTACAAACACAGAAATATACAAATCTCATGTCCATAAAAGTTTAAAGATAAATGGTAATTTTGGTAATTTTGCCTGTTTTCTGCTCATATTTCTGGATGGATAAAGGTATGAGTCATATGGCAACGTAAAAAACACTTTTTATTAAATATTGTCACAAAAAAAACCTATTTATTGATAATAAAAACAATCGTTGGTCTCAACCCTAGTTGTACTTTGTGCGTTGGCGTGACCCAGAATGTTGACATTTCGAGATGTGTTACCTGTTGTTATGGGCAGCAATGTAAGGGACCAGGTGAGGAATGGAGCTACGGTAGTAAGAAGGGGAGAGATGGGGAGAAGGTGAAGGAGAGGGACAGCATGGACTACCCAGCTCCAATGCTGGCATGTTATCCACCTGCAATACACATCAATGTATACACAGACAAAGACAACCCTCTGTTTACTTACAGATAATACGGAAAGGCTACATTAATCCCACATAAGTGGAGTGTAGGGCAATAGGCAAACATTCTTTATGGCTTTTTACACAGTGTGTGTGTGCACACGTGAGAGAGCCTGTTACCTGTGGATATATGGAGGGCTGTATCTGTTTGTCCAATGAGCTGGTGGATCCGGACTTTCCTGTACTCTGGGAGGAGATGGCTGCAAGTGCCTCTGGCAGATTATCTTCATCCTCATGGTTACTGATGAGCAACAAATTGAGAGAGACTGACTGACACTTATATGACCTGCAGATTGCTGTGGTCAACATGTCATTTTCAAAGAGCCAAGATAGCGATGCTTTTTCTTTAAGTACTCTGTGGAGTGTTTGTTTCCAGAGTGCAATTTCCCTCTCGGAGCTCTGCCCTTCAACAGTAATTAAAGGTGACATGTACTCACAAACTGAACTGTCTGACCAGTCGTTTCCTGCGGTTGCTGCTCGGGTTGGCTTTGGGTTGCAGCCTCTCTGGTGTCGGATTGCCATCTTGCCGATGTGGCGGCTTGTCGGCAGTGAGACTGGATGCAGCCGAGTCTTGGGATGAGCTCTGATACCTACAGACCAAAGTCATCAAATAGAGAGTTAGTCTTATAAATGAGCGTGTGCAGAAACGTGCAAGTGTGTGAGCATAGGATGAAGGAACTTGCCTGTCATTGTGGGTCTCGTTGGAGTTCTTTGCTCTCGGTGTTGTTGGAGCTTCCTTCTTCATCATAGAGGAGAAAAAGAGGCTCTTGTTAGTTACACTGCACAGGACACAAAGCAAAGATGACCAGGTGAAAATTTGGTGCTTACCCTGAAAGCTGCCTCCATTTGGGCCTTGAGGATGTTACACTTAAGATGGTCAGGGAGCATCGCAGGAGAGGCAGGAGGGTGCAGAGACTTTTCAGACAGCTGCTTTTCCTCTCCCTGGCAGGAAGGTAAAGATACTTGAGCAAGGTCATATTGTGAGCAGAACAGTACAACGGGAAGCGGGGAGAGCATCTGACCTTGTTGTCCATGTTGACGTGCAGTGAAGGCCAGGGGGGTGAATCACTTTCTGACTCCAGGGCCTTGAGCAGAGACTGAGAGATGTCCATCTCATCTGCAGGGCAGGGAGCAGCTCGACGTTCTAATACACAGAAAGTTTTAAGAGAAAACCCACGACAGGCTGCATTTGCTTTTGAAAAGACATGCTACTTTATGGATCATTCTAGTTATTTAGAATGAACAAACTTAATGAGCTGGTTAGAGAAAAGCTGATGACTAAGGGGGTGGGTTAGATGTGCGAGGGAGGACAACATGCCACATTTTTAGAGACACATTCATACACAAGTAGAACAAATGAAAATGTTAATGAAAGAAAGAAAGAAAGAAAGAATGAAAGAAAGAGAGAAAGAACTACAGAGAGAGAAAGGATAGAAAAGAAAAAGAGAGAGATAAAGGCTAGAAAAAAGAGAGACCAAAAAGAAGAAATAAAGAGAAAAAGACAAAGGAAGGAAGGACAGAAAGAAAGAAAACATAAATATGTCCAAAAAAGCAGTTTATTCAAATCATAATCATTGTTTTCTGAACACTGCTTTCTTCTTGGCAGATCTGCCACTGAGATCCCTGTTGTCGCCTCAGTCGAATGAAGGTGAGCATGTTTTTGAAGCTCAAAGGTTCAATAAAACAGCCTTAGAAAAACTCAACAATACATTTCTCCTCAGCAACATTTTCTGGCAGCTCTAGGTCATGCACAGAGCTCTTTACAACAGATTTGACTATTTTTGCACTATTTGCTACAAAACACAAAACAACATCAGTCTCCAATGATATTTCAAAATCTGTCATGAATGCACGGCCAGAGTTTAGGGGTTTTCAGTGAGGTTGTCAAATGAATCTTAAAACAGAAGGCAACTTTCCTTTTGAGAAACGTGTCTCAAACTTTGTCCCTTTATGGACTTCATGGAAAGACTTGACTTAAAAATGTTGAATCCATCCATAATGAGGGAAAGTATGGTTTGCATATTATGGATTTGGATAAGCTGACCCACAAACAAAAGACAGGATGCTGAGCAACATACAGCGATGAGCATGAAAACAGCATCAGCGTACAGTCTAAACATATCACAGATTTGCAGACAGACAGTTTGGATGGCTCATCCCCAGACTGTAAGTACTCACTGTTCTTAGTGTGTGAGTGGCATAATGTGTCCTGGCTGTGCGTATGGCGGCGGTGGTGGTGGTGGATCTTTCCAGAAAATGAAGTCTCATTCTCTTCTACGCTGAACTGATGGTCTGAGGCAGGACCGCTGAGAGGGAAACTGAAACATGCAATCACAACAAATTCCATCATATAAAACGCCACTTCAACTGCATCCTTAAATTTTAGTAATTAGAGTTACTTTCATCTACCTTTTAGTCATTGCAACTTCATCCAAATTTTGGAGAATTTTTTTCTATCAACCCCCCCCCCCACACACACACACAATAGTTGTGGGAAAAGACAGCATATGACTCATAAAACAATGAAGGACACATCTTTGAGAATGTTTACAATTATAAACATTTTGTTTATTTGAAAAGCATCCCTAAAGGCATCATGTGATTCAAGTAAATGTTACAGAGTAAAAGGCACCAAACTATAACAGCAGAACATTGGCAACACTTTCTGTAAACAGTTGAATGATTTAACAAACCATAATCTGCTATAGCAATGAGAGTCTTTTCAAACCTCACTTTAAAAGCACAACACCACGTATGAATGATTCTAGTTCATGTTTCTATTTAGCCCTAAGGTCTACATTATACATTTTAAAGCAGCTTTATCCCTAAACCAGCATTAAATGTGTGCTTAACTCCTCCCCTTCCACCTGCTGAGAACTACCTCATTTAGCCCTCAGATCGCTTTATCCCTCTGAAATTACAGTGATTTGGACAAATCAGTTATCAAAAGATATCTAAAGCATGATCTCACAGTAAACATATTATGAGATAAAAAAAAACAGACATGATTTTATGAAAAAGTCCTTTAAATAATTGAGGAACAAGGCTATTAAACTTGGGCTTATCTTTATTTTACTTTTGTTCTAGTGGTGTCTTTCAGCCTGAATCAAGAGGGCTCTTAAGGTCTTACACTGTGTAACTGTATATGAATATGGATGGATAGAGAAGAGAGTCAGAATTTTTGTGACTGAAAGAATTACTTGAATAGGACATTCTGAGCACTAGTAATGTAAAAAATATATGTATACTGATAGTGCAACCAAATGAAAGGTTAAAATCAAAGGTCCTGTGAGTTAGTTAAGAGGGACCTATTAGCAGCAACTGAATATTTATTTTTTTAGTGGCATCAAAATCTCTAAAAACAAAAATGACTGTGCTTTTTATTGACTTAGCATGAAATGAGCCCTTAATATCTAGAGAGCAAGTGGGTCCTTGTTCACGACATCTACCATCTTTTCTCTTTTTTTTTGTTTTTTTGAGTTACACAGCTCCTCTACACTTGGAAGGGGAAGAAGAGAAGGTGGTTTTTAGGTTGTTGCAATCAACAACCCTGTCACTTGGTGCCACTATATCCGACACACTGGACCTTTGATGCATTTTATCGCTCTTATGTTAAAATGAGTCTTAATTTGTTTCGGAAGGTGATCATACTCTAATTTTTGGAACAATATCTACAATTAGTTTAGAGCCAGTGAGTTACTACAGGCTACAACATGACACCCATTGTTTAAGGCTATTTTTGTTTACATTTTGGCAAGTGAAACCATTAAAAGTATGCTGAATCAATCATTAGCAGTACTTGTTTCCAAAGCACCAACAAATGTGCAGATAGCTAGCATTGGTTTACATTCATGCAGTAGCAAGCTTAAAAATTTGATTATTTTTAGGCAATTTCTGCAATTATAAGGAGCATATTGTTTCCGTAATTTCTAAATAAGATTTTTGGAGGTTAACTGCCACTGACATTAAAATAATGATATTCTTGGGACATGTAAGTAAAATCCAAAGATATGTCTGTGTCACATCAGTATGTTTCAGTACGACTGAGCTATGGCCCTGAGAGGGAGTGCAATTTTTGGTGCATATTGCAGCATTCAGGGGTGCTTGGTGTTTTTAAGTAGTTTAATGTCTCTGTCAGCTGAGTGTGTATCCAGGACATCCATAGCCACATTCCTGTTGTTTTTCAGAGCACCTGTGTTCACCAGTTATTTCCCCTCACATAGTTTCAGTGCCTCATGTCTCTGCCTCTGCATCTCCACTTCAACTCTTAGGCACACCCCTATGAATCAGTCTGAAAACTTCAGATCAACATGGTAACACCCTTGGTCCTTGGTGGGACATGTCATGAAGGTGCACAGTGAAACATATGTGGGGATTTAACAAACAGTTGATGGCTGAGGTGATGAGGATGAGGTGATGAAGACAACTTTTTCTCAGTCGAGTCCATCAGCAGAGTTTTCTTTTTTGGGACAGCAGTCCATGCAAGTCTCAGTGTCAAGAGTCTGGGTTCTAAACGGATTCCCAGGGTCAAACAGAGGTCAAAGTGCAGTCATGACCTTGTCCCTGTAAACCACACTGATGGATCCTGGAAGGCTGCCGCTGGTTCGCTCCACGACGGGAGGAAGACTGTACGTAGGACTGTCAGTCTCATCAGAAGGCCTAAACATGACAGGGAGATGAAGGATCACACACACACACACATACATACACATACAGGCGTGGAGTTAGACGAGACACACACAGACACATGAGGTGTATGAGTGGCATGAAGTGTGATGAAAAAACACATAATGTGCAGCGGTGAACAGATGAGTGACTTTTTCTAAAAATAGAAACTCAAGGACCCCTAAGACCGATGGCACTTGCATTGTCATGTCCTCCTGCACCTCTAAACGCTGCTCTCTGTGTCCTCTGTGGTCTTACCTGTGTGATGGTGTGTGTCCCGAGGGCTGCAGGTAAACCGGGGGTGTGAGAGCAGGATGGGGTGGGTGCCACGGCTCGTGACCGATAGGAATGTTGTGCTGGTACTGGAGGGGAGGAGAGGAGACAGATTGAAGAGACGCTGAAATTAAATGTTGTCACTAGGGCGAAGCCAGATCAGCGGTTGCTGCACACGTGTGTGTTATGTGTGAGTGTGTGTGTGTGTGTGCGAATGAAAGTGGGTTATCTGAGGTCACTCACTGGATGTAGGCTGGGATCAGGGCTCGTGCAAGAGCTGAAAAAGAGAGACAATAATCACTGATAGCAGTTTAAAAACAAACAACTAGAAAAAAATATATTTCACATTTTTGTTTGAGTGTTCTGAAGGAGGAAAATATCCTCAGAAAGTGTCAAAAAACCTACAGACTGTTGACTTTTTTACTTCTTTTTTCTCCTACAAAAGGTTATTTTAGTGTTAGAGTTGAGATTATCCAGGCCTTTATGTGGATTAAGGACTGTTTAGAGGATAAGGAAGGAACATAATAAATGGAATATCCTCATAAGTACAGTAGCACAAATGTGGGTGTGTGTATTATGTATATTTGTGTGTGTTTTACCTGATATGTGGTGGTTTGGCAGGAGAAATGGCAGCTGACGGAGTGAAACATGACGTCAGCGAGAGAGGAAAAGGAGCAGGAGAAAAGACAGGTTGTCACTTTATCTTCATTTATCTGGACTTTTTAAAAGAGCTATTTCCTCCAAATCTGTTTTTAAGTCCTGACTCTTGAGCTCTCAGCTGATACCGACACTTTAATCTGTTCTTGCATTGCAGAGCTGAATGACAAACCATCCAATAAATAAAAGGTGTGCGGACGCCAATTCTGACAGTTTAGAGGTAAATGCAGTTTGCAGTCTGCCCTTGATCGTTCATGCATAATAGATTATGGTTCTGCTTGCGTGCAGAGAGTATGGAGGTGTGACGATTACTGCGGGTGGTTTTGAAGTGGAGAGGTGATGCTTAAATGCAACAACATGGTTGAGAATCTGGAGCTTTTTCTTCAAAACCAAGAAGAGCTGCTTTTAAGTTTTTTGAGCCTGTTAAATAACTTCTTAATTCTACACTTTTTTTGGACAATTTTACAGGCTACAGCTTCTTCTTATCTCTGCAAAAATAGCATGTTTGACAGAAATTCTCAACAAGTCAAGTTTTCTCTTTAGGATGTGACCTTCATGATAACATATGCTGGCATGTAAAGGATTAAACAGGTGCTGTTAGTCATCAAGGTTTGCTTGTGCTGATAAGTCTCACCTTTGCCCAGTGACTGTGTGCGGGAGGGGTATCTCTTGCTCGGCCTTCTCTCGAATGTGCTGGCTCTCCTCAGTCTGCCTCCATGAGTGGCCTGATACTCCGTCTTACCACTGAGATGTAGAACACATAGAAGAAAAGAAGGCAAAAAGCAATAAAACTTATGACATATCAAGTTAGTTTGAAAGTATCTGTTTTTAATCCACTTGAACTGAAACAATTCATTCTAACTTTTAGTATTTTTAAAAAATGTAAGATTAAATAACAAGTAAGTACAAGACAGTTTTAAAGGGCCTCTTTTGAGGCTAAAACCGACTCATAGTCGTACTTTTTGATGACTTACGTTTGAGCAGGTAAATTGGAAAGTACAGGTTAATTATTTAAAATATATTAAATATGACCCCATATCTAAAAACATGTTGAAGTTATTGTTACTGGCAATAAGTAATTTTAAGTGTCCCTGAGCCCATGCAGTAAATCCTTTACACAGCCATGTAAACAAAGTGATGAGCCTCGCCCCATCCGTGCCAATGAAAGATTTAACCTTTTAAAGATGCCCTTTACACCGTTTTTTTATTGAGACTGAACACACTCATATGGTAAAGCATTTTTTTCAAAAGCACAACTGCAGTTTGACACCGAACCAGATCCTGAACTATAAATTTAAAAAATTAACATTCACATGACTTTTGCAATTTTTTCTACTCAAGTTATTTCAAATTTGCAACTGTTTCGCTCCTACATTACTTTCTAAAACATTCACAGTTGCTTATTAAATTTCTGTCGTGAAAATATTCAGATAAGCGACACTGGTGTGTTTATCATATGTGGTTACATCACACCGTACAGATGTTCATGTTTTTACTTCCGCCACCTGTTGACTGGAGCTTTGTGTCTGCGGACTCTAAAACAGACTTCATGCTGCTTCACCCAGCTGCTTCAACAGAAGACGGGAAGCACCCTTCAAGTGTGAGAAATTGCTTTGACCATCTCTGATGATAGTCAGAAGAAAACAAACAATATGAAGGGGATATCTCAGTCGCCATAGGAACAGATCCATGTAACCATAGATACACTGTAACCATAGATACGAAGAATCTGTTTTATGTGACACATTAGTCCCCATATGCTGGTATTCATTCAGGCCACAACTACCTGAGCGAGCCAGCTTCTTTCATCCTTCTTCAGTAAATACTACATGTAGCAGGTGAGTCTGTTTTCTGGGTTGTACCTGAATCTGAAGCGGGACCCAAGTCGTGTGAAGTCACTGCGGCTCGTCTTGCCTGTGGTTGGTTGACGTAGCCGGAAGAAGGCGTGGCTCTCCACGGCACACTTCCACAGGTGTTTGCAGCTCTTGGAGCTGGCCAGCTGAAACACAAAGGTGTGTTCCTGCTCCCGACCCTGCACAGCCAGGAAACAACCAAACCCTGTCAGCGTGTGTGCGTGTGTTTAATATGAGTGTTTGTGTGCATTTATATGTCTCTGACAGCACACAAACCTGGTCATCATCCTCCACCACGACCAACGTGAGTCGACTCTTCTTAAAGTCCAGTCGAGTGATTTTAGGCCTGAAAACAAAGAAAGACGCTCAAACCAAATCCTCTACATGAGCACCTCAGGTTTCAGTGTTATTTAAACCTACAATAGCTAACATTTTCACTTTAAAATGTCTAAAACCACATTTAATATGTACTTGTTGACTTGCGTACTCACATAATCCCAAATGTTTTGTAACAAGTGGCATGCGATCATGGGATTCTTCTATTTCATTGTTAAACAGCCACAACTGGAGATAAAAATCTTTTTGATTGACTCAGGCAGAAATGATTAGTTAGTTAGTTAGTTATTAGTTTTCCTCACATTATGTTTAGTCACATTTGCTTGGTTCCTTCCTCACTCTGACTGTTGTTACCCAGGAAGTTACAGACAAGAGACAAAACATTTGTCAGACATAACCCTTAAATGAAACTGCCAATTCCTCTTGGTTTGAAACATTTGGGATAATGTAAAGTGCACAGCTCAAGAAAATAAATAACAAAGATAAATATGGTTTTAGGCATTTTAATGAATAAATGTTACATATTACACCTTCAAGTTGCCACATGGTCTCACAGCATCTGCTTTAGGAACCTGGGATGCGTTCAGGGTACTCACCAAAAAAAGAGGCCAATTTTGTTGGAGCCTTCAAACACTAAGATGCCAGTAGGAGTGAGACCGAGTGCATATTCCCCTCCATCTCTGCCCTGAACACACAAAGCATACACACCTTTAGCTTTCAAACACACCTGTAACATACTGACGCTTGTGATAATAAAAGACACTCACACACCTTGACAAAGTGCATATCTACACCGTAAAGTTCCAGCCACTTGCATTTGTTGAGGAAGGAAATCTCTGCTTGTGACGGACTCTTGCCCCTGAGGATTTGGAAGAAGACCCCATGTTGAGTTTTCACAATAAAAAATATCACACACTCACTTTGTCACCTCACTTCTGACACTGTTGCAACTCCATCTGAAAAAGACAACTTTTACTGACATGTCATGATCTCTACAGGTAATTGATGTTAGCTCTGAGGGAAATTCTCAGTAACCTTCTGACTGTGTCCCTGACTCAGCCTTGTGTGTAAGAATGACAGAGGGGGTTCGTCTTTGTGAGGCTCAGTCAGCTTGGTGAAGCGCAGCATATGCGTATGTAATCTAATCCGAGATGGGAGCAATCAGACTATGTCTGGGTTAAATACTGCTCGGAATCAATCAAGACCCTCCAGGGATTAATCCCTTAATCCTTCATACAGGCCAGTGAGAGCGAGGCCAAGGCGGAGGACGAGAGAAAGGAGGGAGAGTGAAATTTAGATGCCCTCATCAGTGGAAACGCTGGCCCTGAAAGGCAGCAGCGGAATGACTTCCTTTCCTGCTGTGCTCTGCTTTTCTGCCCCAGTTGTTTCATCCAGTGAGGAGATAAACGTGTTCGGGTCAAAACACCGGCCACTGGACGCCCTGCAAAAACTTTACACTAGTATTGTAGCAGCCAGAGCAGATGCATACAGGGGTTTTAGCAGCTAACAAAGTCCCAGCTTTAAACACTGAATTCATGACAACCTGTAAACTCACCTGAGCTCTAACCACCTGCCAAAGATGTCGGCTTCCATGGCCTCACTCTGTTTGGGACTGAAACGAAACTCGGACACAAGCTCAGGCGAGTGCTCCAGTGGATCGCAGTCTCCCAGCTCACCTGGATATGAGAAGAAACATGCAAACACATGCAGTTCATGAGAGAGCAGAAGATAGAGAAGCTGCAAACACGACTGGAAACAGTCTAAAACCTGCTGGTCTTGGTGGCCCTGCCCTCTTTAAAGTGAAAGTCATTCAGTAGACATGCCCAAGAATGCTTAATGCTATAGCTTCACTTGATCTAGGATGACCAAGAGCTTAAGGTGGCTAATGTTAGCGAACAATAGAGAGATATTGCTTTGTAAAGGACATTCCTGAGTCAATGTGACAGTATGACTCTTACATGCTTGTGCTATCGTTAAACTATGTTTAACCATTTATTATTTTCTCATAATTTTCACATTAAAGTCACATGGTCTCCCTTTAAGGCTGCAAATCTCTGCATATTCACACTACACCACAGTATATGTACATTTAATTGCAGACTAAAAACTTGTCTGAGAGAGAGCTAATTCACTGTGACTCTGTTTGTCATCTGAGATTTAAAGTGAGCATGCAGAGGGGCGGCATCTCTAATGCAAAGAACCACCAAATTCATAATGTGCTTTTCACAGCAAACGTCTTAGCTTATTGCTTTTCCTCTGGGTTTGATATTCTGATGACACGAAATTATAATTTTAATGCTTTTCTCCAACCCTAGTTGTCAAAGTACGTGCACTAATGAAAGAGTTTTAAGACCAGTCTTTGCTCATAATTGCTTTACCACTCAATGATGAATTAGATAATAAAAAAAAATCTAAAAATAGATTAAATTTTTTAGTTTAGGTACCTGCAAGTTACTATTTAAATGAGTTATATAGATTAAAGGCTTACTGATATGTCAAAAATAATCCAAAAGGTGACATTTGGGAAAACAGTAGGTAGTGATGTGAATGATTTGTGATTTGTGGCTAAATGGCTAAAACATGAAAAACTCCTAAATTTGGGGATAAAAACGGTTTAACTTATTCTCCACATATAAATGAATGTACTTACTTTGTAAACAATATGCCGCCAGCTCTACAGAGACATCATACGGACATTTCAATCTGACCAGAGAGAAAGAAACAGTGGTGATGAGCTGTTTGTGGTGTGAATGCTTTCACACACACTCAGAAAGCCTAGCACATGGTCAACTGTGTACATGTTATCATGTGTTGGAAGGACATTAAAGTGTTTCAGTGCCCAACACTCTGTGTGTGTTTGTGTGTGTGTGTGTGTGTGTGTGTGTGTTCGTGTGTGTTCGTGTGTGTTCGTGTGTGTATGTCAAGGAGGAGAAGAGCAACCCTTTTCCTAAAATAAGCAGCCCTCTGCTGTTCCTGATTTTGAGCTTTATAATAGAGCTGGACTCTGGGGATCTGTGGCCCAGATAGAGGCAGGAGGAGGGAGAGGGGTAACATGCTGTCTGTGTGTGTATGTGTTTGTGCATGTGAGTTTGTGTTTGTGTGTAAGAAGCAGGCTCTGTTCAGAAGTCCCCCAAACTCTAGTGTAGGTCACCTGTGTGTTCGCTCCCACAGGTGACTGGGTTTACACTACTTGTGAGATCCAGATGTTTGCAAAGATGAAGACAAATTAGCTGATGATGATTCATGAGGATTTGTACTCTTGAGGAGGAAAACTTATTTTAGGGTGAATGTTTTCTTCTGTTACAGTCAAGTCGAGGCTCATGGGGTCAAGGTTATTGACTCTGAATTAATTTATCTTCACCTTCTGAATGTTTTAACATCTTCAACGTACAGAGTTGTACATTGATTTGCAAATTTCTATTTGAGTGCTTTTACAAGATGTTTCATATTTTTTTTAACTGAATAATTTATATTTCTCTTTCAAGCGTTCAAAGCTTTATCCACCTTTCTGTGGATCCCTCTTCACACCCAGCATCCCTCTACTACTACCCCCTACTCTACTGCCCTTCTCCATCCAGGTACCATCAGGAGCTTGAAATACAGACAGTAATAGTCAGAGTCTCTTCCTTACAGACCTCAGCTTCACCTGTTCTTTGCTATTCATTATTGTCATCCAATACTGCCCCCATATCCCCTTTAACCACAGACTGCTGTGATGATTCTCCTTGCTAGTGACATAACATTTATACTACAGAGTGTCTCTTGATTTTTTCTTTTTAAAATTTGTTAGCTTTCCACCTCTTCTGAGTGATTTTCTTTTACAATGTATACGTATATATATATATATATATATATTTGTAAGTGTAGGTGTGTTTGTGTTTATGGTATGTATGTTCAGCATTTGGAAAACATCCCTCTTTTCTTTTCTTGTCCAAACTTGATGAGGAGATTGTTACCACTCTCATGCCTGTCCACTTCACAGCAGCTGGTTAGCTTAGCTTAGCACAGAGACTGAACACAGGGGGGAAAGGCTAGCCCAGCTGTGTCCTGAGGCAACAAAATCTGCCCACCAGCAGCTCTAATAATTACCAGTTATCACTTTACATCTCATTTATTTCATCTCTACAAAAAGAAAAAGAAGATATAAAAACAGCGCAATGTGCTGGAGTCTCCACGATGAAGGTTCCCATTCAGCTGGGAGCCTTTGAGCAGAACAAGGCTAGCTGTTTCCCCATTTCCAGTTTTTATGCTGGACAATGCTAACCAACTATAAGTGCATATTTATCATAAAGACATGAAATGTACCAATCTTCACAGAAAGAAAAAAAAATTCAAGAGTTAAAATATTCTTTAAATTTGCATAAGAAAACACATTACATAAACTGTACATATACTGTACATTGACTAAAGCTCCTGTAGAAATGGTGGTATATGTGTTTATATGCAAGTGTGTTTCTGTATCTTTTTGGTGTCTTGTACTGTAAGTTGTATTTGTGTCCATTAACAGCAACAAATGAACTTACTTGCCAGACAGAATATCTTGTCGAAGCTGCAACACAAACAGGTACCTGGAAAAAAAAACATCAACACAGAGTGAGAGGCTGATACTGAACAAAAAAAACATAAATCAATAGATGTATCACAGGCTTTTCCTCATCTCTGACACATAATTTGCTTTAACAAGTCTCTGTCCGATTGGCCTTGATTTGAATCTGCCCACAGCAGCAAAGTAATTAGCCCCACATCCCCTTTGGACCTCTGCACTGGGCTCCTGAGAAACCGTGTGTGTTCATGCATGTGCCTGATTTGTGTGTGAGAGTTTTACCTTGTAAATTCTTCACGCAGGTTATTTGGCTCTGAAGAGTAAAATTTCACTCTGAAGAACAGTCTGTATGGAGGTCCGTCTAAAAGATATCAAAAGACAAAGCAAAGTGTAAAAAAAAAAAAAAGGATGTATGTGTAAAATGTGTGTGAGACAGGAAGAGGAGTCGGAGAGAGCTGCAGTAATTGACTGAAAATTAATTTAATCAAATCAAATCTTATGATTTGTTTTATCTCATCCAGTCCATCCATCACTATAAGCCAGTTCATAAATCTTCATTCACCCTCATTTTAGTGTGACCTCCCTCCTCGTTTCCCACTTCAGCATCGTTCAGTCTCTTCTAAGCTCCTGAACTCAAAGAGAAAAGGACTGGCGGACAATTAGAGAAACATCAGTTTCTCCCCCTCCTCCTCTCCTCATCCTCTGTACCATTCAGCCCTGTGTTACAAGCTGGAGAGTAAACAAGGGTACGGCTCCTAATGCACATGCTAATCACCATGTCAACATTGGATAATGCACCACCTGCTCCCCACTCACCTGTTTCCACATGCACACACACACACGCAGGCCCAATTACAATACAGGTGAGTTGAACTTACCTCGAATCTGTTTCTTTATGAGCTTGCACATATCCAGCCAGTGCTAAAAGACATGAAAGAATATGAAGGTGAGTCATACCAGCTTGTGGTTCAGTGTGATAAAAGCAAAAGCTTGTTACTTGTTACTCACTGAGACTTGCTCTGTGTCCATGTACTGCAAGCCAAAGTAGTCTGTCTCAACTAGATCTATGTGGTACATGATCTGGTCAAAAAGGTCCTGGCCTTTGGATTTACTCTACAAAAGAAGAACAAAAAGTTAAATATTGAGCTGCGTGTTTGTTTATCTTATCTTTCCTCGCCCCTCCTGCCCCAGTGATCTAACCGTCTGGTTATAAACTGAGTCTTAAAACTGAGTTTTACCACACATATGTTGCTGAACTTCCTGGTAATTTAGGCGTGAATGTACACAACAGGTTCAAAATTACCGACAGTGCATGTGAAAATGTGTGCATGTGTGTGTGCATCTGGATCATAATGAGAAAGACAAGCCTCTGAAGAAACGCCCTTTATTCAGGCCTTTGTCAATAACACATGCAACCAAGAAAATTGCACTTAAGCACAATTACTGTAACAGCATTTTGTCCCATCTGAGTGGCTCATGAGCCCCATTACCCAATTGAATGCCCCTATAACACACTATGGTGTGGTGGAAGGATGACAGCCTTGTACTTTGGATCCTGATAGCCAGTCTAAACTTCCTGGTGAGTGTATGAATGTGTGAGGAAATCAGTGGTATTAAGGGATTGGGGACAGGAAAGGAAAAAAAAAATCACCAGAACGCTCTTGCTCATTCTGCAGCATGTTTAGAAAGGCTGATTGAAATCATAGCCTCTATCACAAGGGTGCACATGCGGTGGCAACAATCGCACACTGACGTAAATAATTTATTGTTCTTGTTCTAGCTTGTGTTTTGTCTTTACTCAGCCTGAAGTGACAGACTAATAAGCTTTAATAAGGGACTTTCAGCTCCGTTCAGCGCACCTGACATGTACAAACTTGTTCCTACACACCTGCGACTAAGCCGCCAGCTTGACAAGCCCTGTGTCATTTTGTCGTTGGAACTGTAATGCTTTGGCAGAAGCTGTGGCTTTGTGTTATTCCTGTAATCTCCCTGTAGGACAAGAGAAACACTCTCCTACCATGATAATCACTGACTATACAGCGGCCGAACGTCTGAGAGGTGACGCATGCACGCAACAGCTCCGGTGACACACACAACCTTTAAAATGAAAACATCTTATGAGAAGCCACTTACGCACGAATGCCCACACACTCGCTCATCATCCCACCTACCCCTCGCACACTCGTGGCACTCGTGTGTGACACAGAGTCCCCGCAGTGGTAAATCAGATCAGGGAGTCAGGGAATAAAAGAAGACAGGGGGAGATGTATGGAGTGCAGGAGGGTGGCGTAAGGGAGGGAGAGGGAGAGGGAGAGGGAGGAAGATGAGGAGGTGGAGTGGGAAAGAGTAAGAGGATGAGGATGAGCAAGGGAGCAGGCCACAGAGGGAGTGTAAAAGATGATTAGGAGGGATGATGGCGCAAGCAGTAGGAGTCAGGGGGAGAGCGGAGATTGCTTGAGGATGATCAGATACAGACAAATAGAGTAAGGGAGCGAGAGGAGAGGAAGTAAAGGGAAGGAAGATGCTTTAAACAAGCAAACAGGAGGGGACAGGTTCAGGTGTATCTAAGAATTTCCCCACAGTCAAAACAGGGAAGTAATGTGATGAATTGGCTGATCGTAGGACCATCTGGAGCTGCACCTCTCACTGTACAGGAAAAGACACACTCACAAACACACACTGATACTATATAGGCCACTATGATACTACAGACACTAAACTTTGGTGAAGGGTAACCTGTCTGTGCCGAACCTCCAACAGACACAATTTACACACAAACTGCTGCCAGTTTTCACTGGGGATGCAACTACTTTTGATTTGTGTTGTTGATTATTCTGCTTATAATAACTCAGCCATTTACATTAGAAAACACTGTCGAAAAACAAAAAATTATGTCTCAGATCCCAAGGTGAAGTCTCCAAGCTCTTCTTTTTGCTTGGCTATCAGATCAAAACTCAAAACTATTTACAGTGAGATTAAAATGGTGAGAAGTAGTGAATCAACACATTTGAGAGCAGGAAGCACTGATTTTTGGGGGGCATATTTAATAATAAACAGTTATTAAAAAATAGTAGTTAGTGCTCATAATTCTTTTCTGCAAGCTGAATGGGCAAAAAAAAAATAAAAAAGAATTGGGAGAACAGTACTCACTTTGACATACTCTCTAACAAAATGTGTGTTCACTCACACTTTTACCATGATAAAATGAAGTTTTACTTATTCAGCTTAACCTCAGCGCAGTAAGCCTGTCTCTCATATTTGCAATGGGCCAGCAGGAACCCCTACGAGGTCCCCGTGAGGTCCCCGGGCCCCACTTTGACACACACTGACCTCAGCTACCACCAAGTCCTGCGCCATGTACTCTATTTACACACTCTGCCGGCCAGTGTAAACACACGGAACCGCTGTCAACACACCGGACAGGCTTCAGCGCACTCACAGGCAAATCCACATTGACGTCCGAGCCGTCCAGCAGCAGGACGCGGCAGGTGATGGTGCTCCTCGCCGTCCCGCCCGCCGGGATGTGAACCGACGATCCCCCGGTGACCACAGCGGGCGCGTGTACGACCTGCTGCTGATGGGCCAGGAGCAGGGGGTTCCCGGTCACCCCTCCTGCTCCACCTCCCCCATCTCCTCCCCCATTACCGTCCCGTTCGTCCCTCTCGCCCGTCTGGAAGCGGCTCCGGGAGCGGCGGCTGAACGTCCGGCGCAGAAAGCCCATCATCTTCCTGATCCACAAGGCGAGGAGGTCCGTGTTGCGTCCGTGAAAACTGTTCCTCACAACAGTCGGTTCAGCCGGGGTCCTGCTTCTGCTGCTGCCGCCGCCTCCTCCTCCTCGTCCTCCCCGGGGCGAGGAGTCACTTAGCAGGCACAGAGGAGACTTCAGGGCTGCCGATCAGTCCTCAGGCTGGATGTCGGCAGCAGAGAGGGACTCCAGCCGCATACTAATGAAAGTAATACAGATCGACCACCGAGGCGCCAACCAGTTGACCACCAATCATCCGGCCCTGTGTGAGCGACAGGACTCTCACGGAAATACAAACAGCCTTCCTCCTCCTCCCCCTGTCCTGTCCTCTCCCGTGCACCTGCCTCCTGCTCTGCCTGCTGTTGCGCACCGACTCAGAAATCCCGGAGAAATCCCGTCCGACGCTCCGCAGTGGGAGCCCCTGAGTCACCCGGGGGCCGAAGAGGGAGGAGGAAAGTCTTGTCACCTCTAAACCGGACCGGTTCGAACCCCGGTTGTTGTTATTGTTTATTAATTCCCACCGGCGAAACGAAACTAGTCTACCTCACAGGTAAAAGTCAACCAACGAAACTGGGCAAACAGTGTGATCTGCGCCTGCGCCAAAACACAGCGCAGAACAAACTTCTGTTCCTTCTAACTGGCCGACCGACCCAACAGTGTCAGTGAGGCAGCGCCACCTGTCTGTCATGACCCCGCCAGACGAGGGAGTAGTTTTTGGATCATTGGTGGTTCCCAAGGTTTGGTCCAAGGTGCCCCAGGGGTCGATGAGATCATGAGTCCAAAGCACTTAACAAAACAGCCAATAGTACAAATTTTTATTTATTTATAATTTTCATCATATTTATTTATTTATTTAATAAATATGACAATTCTAAATTTCCAATTTAAAAAAGAAAGCAAGAAAAGACTAGATCAAGGCTACCTTAATTTTTTTTTTACCTATATTTATATTATTTGTATAGTCAGATTCAGTTAAATTGCATCCAAAATACCAGAGTCAGCCCCCAAATTACCCACAATGTGTGAGTTATTTCTATGACCTACAAGTTTTATCTTGAAATATTAAGTTAGCAGTGTAAATCAGGAAAAAATAGATCAAATTTTAAACTTTGTGGAACTACAACTTCCCAAATCTTCCATTCTCACACCAAAAAACAGAGATAAATGGGACAAACCAAAATAAGTGATTTCTCAGCAGAGAAAGGGAAAAGAAGCCATCTGTTTCTAAGAAAAAGTGTAACAACTCACATTACTCTGTATCAACTATTCTTTTCATACATTTACTAAAGAAATATACACGTTCATATTGAAGAAATATTTTTTGTCTTATATGCTGTAATTTTCTTTCACATTCTGCATCTTTTCCTTGTCTTTTTCCAAACTGTCTGAAGAGATGGCTCTTCAGGCATCTTCTGTTTGCTTTGAAGTGTGTATATTTCTGACTGGAGACTTAAAACTTCAGCGTCCTCAGTTTTAGCTACAGGTCCACACAATCCCTCAGATGTGCATCTCTTGGACAAAATGTCTCTCAGATGTGGGTTTTTGTTCATCAGTCTGTCAGCACTGAACACAGTCAATGTTATCTATCAGTGAAATGATGAGATGATGTATTGTCCTCTTATATAGACTATATCATCTATATATCCTAAAAGAATATTATTGCATAAACCTGCAGATACTGAAATCCTCATAACAATGTCACATTTGGTTTTATAGTCTCTCTGTAAATCAATATTTTCTCCTAACCAGACAGTTTTTCTGATTTGTGATGCTAAGATAGTCTCACTGACATGATGCCAGCTCTAGAGGTACTCAGCTGAAGGTTAAATAAGCAGACTACTCTTCTCACATCAGTCAGCAGATTCATCCCACAAGAAGTGTTAAAAATGCTTGTATTTCTTTAAAGAATCTCAACATGAAGTGACATATCCTCATTTAAAGATCCAGTTTATTATATTTATCATCAGAGGAAAAGACAAAGCAGACACATTAGTATGAATCAGTGTGTTTATTTAGCGTTTTAATAATTTACGAGTGTTAAACAGTGTGTTTGCTCCTCTGGCCGGCCACCATGACCTTACAGTATCTTTGTAGTGATCTAAAGCCTGCCTTGCTCTTCGTCTTTGGAAACACAGATAAACTACAGATTATATCGATCCTGGTCAGCCTTTCCTGCCCTTTTCGATCCATTGAGTAGGAGATGTCAGTCTAAGGCACACATAGCTTAATAAGCAGAGGCAACATTCCTGAATGGCCTCTTGGACAGAAATTAGCAGCTCACATCAGTCTCTATGGAGACTGCAGCCTCTACATGCTTAATGCACTTTCATTTATAAAACTAAGGCCGACTAGGTGCATGATTCATACTCTCAATTGAATCTAGGCTACACAGATCACAGACCGCTGTGCTCTGAAGCTAGTTATACTCTCATTATCCAGTCTGTGTACCAGTCCCATAGGCGTTGACAGAGGTTAATCCGTTACAGCGCTGTAAGTCCAGCTGTGGAAGTTGCCTGCAACAAGAAAAGGCTGAAACGCTAAGTGTATCTTCTCTGGTCCTGTTGCTGATTTGATCTACGGTGCTTTGGATCCACCCTGTCTCTCTCTGTGGACTCGTAGAATGGCCTCACACACAAACTGGAACTGACACTGAAACACACAACACACAACACAGAAAGCATGAGGCAATACCAGACAGCACTTTTCAGGTTTTTGAATGAGCAATACTGGTCATATTCAAATTACATGAAAAGAACAAATCAATATTGAACTGATCCTGCTATGAGTTATCGTCTGTGAAACCAAAAGCCTCATATGGCTTTTTCTTCTTAGTCATAAAGCTCCATTGTTGTCCAAAAGCTATTAGCACACATCAATGAGTCACATCATTGCACTGGGTAACGTGTTTCTCATTACGAGGATATTAACCACTAATGTTTATTTTAAGTCAATCCCAAAGCCACCACCCTGCAGCAGCAACACTCACTAACACACCAAATGCATTATTGATACGAAGCTGGAAATTGCCTGAAAAAACTACACTTATTTTTGCTGTCTGACTAACCTGCCTCAAACTGCAGTACCCAGCTCTTTTAGGCTTAGCTAAAAAAGAGTTGGTATCGAAATTGGTTACAGGAGCCCCAAGTATTGGTGAGAACTGGTAATTACCAAGCCTTTTTTACAGGACTAATGCAATGGTAGCTGCTCTGAGAGGCAAGGCATTGCTTTGGGTTAAATGCCTGCATCAGTGACTAACTCACAGCAAATCTGGCAGCTTTAGTGTTTTTTTCATTCTTACCATCTTAGTTTGGCATGTTAGCATGCTCACAATAACTAAGTTGTAATAAAGAACTTCAGTAAAACAAAGGCTGATGTTACTGTTATTAATTTTGCAGGTATTTGGTGACAAACAAAAGTGACTACAATTTCTTTTGTAGGAGGCATCAGTATGTGTACCAATTTTCACAGCACCCACACAACAGTTATTGAGACAAATATAAAACTAATGGTGGCGCTAAAGGAAAAGTCTGAGGATTGCCTTGTTCATTGGATTTATCATCTTGAAACCATGATTGTAGGTACAAAATTGAACTGCGAAGCATCAAATACCTGTTGAGAACTGACCAACAGGGGGAGATTACCATCCATAGAGCTGTGATGCTAGCATTGCTAAAAATAAAACTGAATATTTATGGAAACTCCATCTGCTGAGGAAGATTGTGTGAAATGATAGAAAGCTCCAGGACAGCAACAGAGTGGACCTCGAGTCTACATTGATTTGAGACGGACAGGGTAAGGATGCTAATAAGTATTGAGAAACGGACAAACACAATGTAGGTTTAGGTCTTTTCATGGGATTTCTTGTCCGTGTTATCACTCAACATATTAAACACACTTACATGACTGTGCATGTTTTCCATTACTGTCAGGACACAAACACATAGGGGGTAACCTGAGGAAGTGTTTTATCAGCACAAAAACATCAAAGAGGGAAAGCTTCAGGGACTGGATCCTCCAAAATAAGGGTGATGGAGGCAGCGGCTGTGGCCAGAAAGCAGGCTTGTGATTGGAGGGTCGACATATTTTCAGCACTACCTCCTACCAAAGCAACGAGTAACACTTTCCTGTCCCTCGACAGACACCACAGAGGTGCCACAGAGCATATCCTCCAACCTCTGCTTGCCTGCTCCACCTCATCAGCCATCATACTGTGGCTGTCACATTTCTATTAATGAAGGTTAAAGATGAGGACCCGACAGATGTCAAAAACTGACACTAACCTTCAAAAAAGTAATTTTGGGCTCAGTGAATTTCACAGCAAGTCTGCTCTCCTAAAGTTCTTAATATAGTATTTTTTTGAGAAACTTCAAGCAATTGGCAGATTTTTTTTTTTTTATCTTCCAGAGGATGAGCTCTTTTCTTCAGCTCTATTAATCTAAAGTTCTGACATTTCAAACCAATTGAAGTGTGCCTAATGAAATATAAAACCCAAGACGTTATTTTTTAAACTAATAATGGATTTGAACAGCCAGTGCTGAGCTGAGAGAAAGCATGCAGCTGGGATGTTAGACAAAAATGTAATCACTGTAAAAGGAACAGCCCTACAACACACATGTTAATTTTTTTCACGTCTCAAACAGTGACTAGCTCCCAGAATCTTCTAATGGCCTCTATCTGACAGATATTCCCCTCAAACAAGATTAAACATGTTTAAAATTACTGTAAACATCTTTAAGTCCACATGTAGACAGACAAACCTAGAGCTTATGATGATTAAAAGTTTGTATCTTTGTCTGCTGTAAAAATTTTAGAAAAATCCAATGACTATTGCTGACGTTATCATAATTCAATAAAAAATAAATTAAATAAGGAAGGGAACATCATTTGCTAAATGGGAGCTGAGCTTCATTTCATAAATCCTGGCTCTGTGTCTGTGTACCGTGGTCTGAATCATCATGGCTCTCTGATCCCTCAGTCTTTTGACGATTTCTAGCGGGAAGACCGGCTGACCCCCCTCCAACAGAGTCAGCGCCGTCTCCATGGTGATCAGAACACCTGTCCGTCCAATCCCAGCACTGAAAGGGTAATTTAAAACAAACACTGAGTGTATGGTAGAGGCAGGTACAGTACAAGCTGACACTGTTTAATTAGAAAGAGAGAGAGAGAGAGAGAGTGTGTATGTGTGGTACCTGCAGTGTATCATTAGTGGTTCATCACCTTTCCTCCTTTCCCTAACCGAGGTGATGAACAGCAGGAAGTCTGCAGGGTCATCGGGTACGCCGTGGTCCGGCCACGCGACATACTGCAGGTGTGTGACTGCGCGATCCTCACCCCGCTAACACACACAAACGGAAAAACAAAACAGCAGCAGAAAGACAGGTAACCAGAGAGAATTAAATTATTGCATAACTTGTATTCAAAATAACAAATGTGACCTTCGGTTACAAAAAACTGCCTACATGTGATTAAATTTTGACAACATTCAGTATATGAGACAATAAAACCCAACTGAGGCTGCAGTGGAAAAACAAGGAGCAGGTGAGGAGAACAAAGCTGCACGTGGCCAGTAGGCAAAACTGAGATTAGGAAGTGAAGAGGGAAACAGTGAGATGAAAACAGAACAACAGGTGGGGTGTAGAGAGGATGAGAGGATAGAGGAAAAGACCAGAGCTGGGAAAAAAAAAAAGTGAAGGCAGGGAGGAGAGTGGCTGAGTTTAGAGTTTACAATGATCATGTGGCCTGTGACTCCATGCAGGGATTAACTCGCTCCGCCAGAGGAACAGATGGGCCCACGCAGCAGTATCTGTGTATGCATGTGTGTGCATGTGTGTGCATCATGCCATCTTACTATCTGTTTATTCACCGGTTTTCCATGGAAGTCAATATGGAAAACAGCTCACTCCATATGATCACCGACCATGTAAATTTCTCAGAGAGATCCACACATGCCAACATACCTGCCCAGTCCCACCTACCCTCAGGCGTGCCACAAAACATTTTCACACACGCTAATGCACACAACCGCCCACGCGCACTCACAGACCAAACCACCCACACAGAAGCGAGTGTATGTTGGCTGTAGATAATTTGCCAGGAGTGGCTGCTCCCTGCAGCGAGATCTGTTATGTGAAATATGGCCGGACATGGATCATGTCACAGCAAACATACGTAGGAGAAGCTCAGTGATGTGTGGCCAAGGGCATGCTTTAAACATGTTTCATGTGGGCAGAAACCAGGTGTAAACTTTGCAACTAGGACTGCGAGTATAACACTGTTCTTATCATTGGTTAAACTGCTCACTATTTTCTTAATTAATACATTTGTAGTTTGGTTATATGTGATTAGAAAACAGTTTAGAATTGAAAAAGTATGGAATTTACTATAATGTTACGATATATAAAAGCAACAAATTTTCACACTGGACAGCCAAAACAAGGTTATGTTTTCAACTTCAAAATAAACTGGACGACAATGGACTAATTATTTCAGCTCTACTTGCTACTGTACCTGTATGTGTGTCAGGGTGAATTTTCGTGTCACGTACACCAGGTTACACTCCTCTGAGTGACACTTCACCCTCATGGGCCCATAATCCTTCACTTCCGGTGGATGCGGCCAGTACTGGTGGCACTTGGTCTGCAAGCATATGACATCAACCAGCAAATTACATTACAGCTGACATGAGTCATCAGTCAGGATATAATTTACTACTGCTGCAACATCAGCTGCGCTCGGCTCTCATGAAATCAGACTCATATTCAACAGCATGGTAAGTTTCACCTGGCAGTCTGAGGAACAAAAGCAATTTATCAGGAGCAGGATGTGAACTGATTGTCAATTTATGTGTGTATATGTGTATATGTGTCTGTGTGTGTGATCCTCAAGTAGAGAGAAACTCAGGGCACTTGAAGAATATCAGAAAAATGATCAATTAATGAAAGCATCTGGTTACCAAGCAACAGGCAAGCTGAGACAGACATCTTCATATAACGAGACCGTGATATCTTGCTGCCTCTGTCTGCATGTGGATGTGTCCTCACCCTTAAATGATTTATCTCATTGCCATCCTGCTCACACTTTACATTTAGCTATTCTCCACACAGTGAAACCCTGTAATTACCCACAACTGTGCCAATTGATTATTTTTGTGTGCAAACATCCCCTCTGATCCTTGTAATTACAGTAATCATGTATTAAATAAAACATGAAACGGCATGTGATAATGGGAAGCAGTGCTGCAGTATTCACTGCATTAATGCATTGCTGATTTCACTCATTTTCCTTTCTGTTTACTCATCTCCAGTCCTGTGTTAATGTGGCTGTTTACAGTATAGAAGCATGAATGTTGAGAAGTATGTATACCCGTCCCCTCTCTGTCAGAGTTGTTAGCATGATGATGGTGTGTATCTGTTGCTCCCAAACAGCCTGCCAAAAGTGAGAGCAGGTCTGTGGCAATGGACCCTGAGCCGCAATATAACGTAAACATACAGCAGATACTGGGGGCGCCACCTAAGAGACGGACAAATAAACACACGAAGATGCACACACACAGAGAATGAGTTTACATTAAATGTCGGACAGGGACAAGACACATAATTTCATATTAGCGCTGCGCACTGTGATGTGGCTGGCGTTGATGTAGTCCTCCTTGCCCTGGAGCACCACTCTGGTAGAATCATCTGAAAGGAGAGCAGGACAGCAGTGTGTGAGGGTCATAAGAGAGACGTCGACGCACCTCAGGCTCAGCCAATTAAATTTCATGAGGTGCCACAGCTCCAGATCAAGGCTGGAAAGACAGCACAGAGCTTAGGTGGTGGGGGGAATTACTTACAAGGTAAAACATCCCTATATCGATTCTTCTCCATGTTCTCAGGAAGCCGAGCACAGCTTAGAAACAGACCAGGTTTCCTTCTGTATAAATTCTAGGAATTACAAGTACAAGCAGGCACGTAAACACACACAGAAACATACACAAACAGAGACAACAAATTCCAGGTCAGTCACTGCATCTGCATCTTTGTTTCAAACTGCCACGAGTTAAAGTGAGGATTAGGGCCAACATCTGTCCCAAAATCAGCACTTAAAAGGCTCATTATGATCCCTGAAATAACTGTTGGAAAAAATAAATCCTGCTCAAATAAAGACGATTCTGGCCGTGCTCGTAAATACACTGTTAAACTTGCTTTCACTGTTTAGACCCTGACTGCAATTTAAATACCTCAAAGTGAAAACAGAGTGTGCCAGACTGTATTCCTCTGTCCAGCTGTCTCACTGATTCCTCCAGTGTTGTGACCCGCTCCGACTGGCCAGATGACGGGGACTTGTCTCCCTGTGATTGGCCGGTAAGTGTGAGGGCGGACGGCAACTGCAGCAGGGGTGCCACGCGACCAGAACCTGGAATACAAGGGCGGTTCAAGGCTGTGATAAATATTCATAAAAAACATGACAAGACACTGTGCCCGCTCAGATCACACGCTGTGTCAGCAGTTTTGTCTCTCCTGTACAAACACACACATGAACACACCTTTACGTCTGATAAGCAAGGCCAGCTCTCTGGAGTGCGACTCTCTGCTGGCTCTTATGAACATGACGACCTGGTCATGCGTGTGTTCGGAAATGTCTCGACCGTTGATGAGCACAACCAGGTCTCCCTCCATGAGTTTGGGCTCACATCGACCTGCCTACAGACAACACAGGGTCACTTAAAGGCTGACATTTCCACACAACACATAAAATGCTGTCTTTCAGATTGGAGCTAGACCCAGAAATTGGCTGATATCAGTTTTATGCAGATATTACGGAATCAGTGTAAAAGAAATTAACCACTTTGGAAAAGTTTCACACTTACATAGTTTCTCCACCGCAGAGCATTATCACACAGAAATATAAGGAACTTGTTTGTTTGTTTGGAGTTTGTTTTTTAAAAATTACAATAACACATATAACTGTCACAATTTTTGAGCTAAAAACAGCCGACTATGGTTCCTCAAATATCCAAATCAGTCAGGCTACTCTAAAATTATTTGTCATGCCCAGGTAATTGCTTATTTGTTTGTGAATATCTAAAAATGGCTCCCAACAAAAGTTAACTATCACATAAGCATTTTCACCTGGCTTACATGACTAATCACTTAATTTTTCTGTTGAGTGACTAATAAATTGATGCAATAATTGATACAGCTTTGTTTCAGTTCAGTACATCTTGCTAAAAATAAATCCTTCAGTCTATATTGAACTTTAATTTCATTATAATGATTTTTAGACACAACCTGGAGACATCAGACTATCAAAATACAAACACATCTGAGACCATCCTTACCGGAGAGTCTGGTTTGATATGGGATATGGCTAGAGGCATCTTCTGATCCACCCCACCCTAGGAGGAGTTGGGAAATTAAATGGAGCAAGAGCAGAGGAGTCATGACACAAAACATAATGTGTGGTAAAAAATGAACACAAGCAGTGTAGGAGGGAGACCCACTTTGACATTGAAGCCAAACTTGCCGTCCTGATCAGGTGTAATACATATCAGCATCAAGTCACCATCGCCGAGAGGATCCTGCATAAACACAAGCACTCAGAATAAACTCACATATGCGCATACATGGATTGATATACAGAAATGAGCTTATTTCAGTAAATGATAAGATAATGGACCTTATTGTAGACGGGTGAGCTGTGGTCACCGTCATCTTCTCCTATACTGTCATCATTTTGCAACAGAGCGTCATCTGCCCCATGGCTATAAGTGCCAGAAAGACTGAGAGAGATTAAAGAGATTAAATAAAAAAGTTTCTTCACCTTGATTTTTATATTAATAAAGGAATTTTGGATGCAGTATAATATAATTCAGATCTTTCTCTTATCCAAATAATTTCTCTTCTGTGTTGAACAAAAATTCTCAGACAGCACGTTACAGCTGAGTGATTTAGAGAAAATACTTTTTTTTTTTACTACTTATTTAATACACAGTGGGAATAATGATAAATTTGTACCAATAATCATAAAGAGAAGCCTTTACATGAGTCTTTCCAGTTCAGAAATTAAAATGATTTGGAGCGATCATTCTTCCTTCTCAAATGAACAATCCTCAGATGAGAGTAACTTGCGTGGAAAGACTTATGTAAAGGCTAATTAACGAGACAGTAATCATTTTAAGTAGCTCGGTAAACCTTAATTAAGTAGCTTGTGGCAAATTCGGTGGCATCGTTTACCACTCTGTTAAAACCAGAGACAGAGAAAACTCCTTAAAAGTGGCATAATTTTTGTATAGTTGAAGGAAGTGAAGATGTAGTATCCATCTTTGTTTACAGTCACTGGTTTAAGCAGTCACGGGTTTCAACTTTAATCTTATGAACTGCATCCAGATTTGATAAAAGTAATCAAACTTCAGCCCAACATACGTCACTCTGACAAAGCCCAATGAAGTGAGAGAGCGACTGAGCATACAAGGTAAATGTAATTTCTGTTGTAAAAGATACTAACTGACGCGAAGCAGCGTCTCCCTCACTGTCCTTGCTGCTGCTCACAGACGCCCTGTATGTGTAGAAGACATCCTCTCCCTCTGACATGTCTTTCAGGTCATTGGTCAGTTCAGCTGAGGACGGGCGAGGTTTGCGGATGCCATGGCGAACTCGAGGACTTCGCCTGTCAGAGAGAACAGGTGAGTGTAAAATTTTTTGAGATGAAAGAACACAAACTGAGCTCAATGAGGAAATTAATGCTGAGGCCTTAAAAAATCTGTGTGTTTGATCCTGCAGTTTGTACCAGTTGGGTGTAGTTGGGGGCGATCTAGAGGGCAGACTCTTGGTTTCCAGATACTCTGATGAAATGGACCTTTGCAGGACTGGGTTCCACACCATCCCTCCCACCACACGATGGCACACAGGACCACTGCAAATAGGAATGAAAAGGAGAGAATTTGGCGCGATATTTACAACAGAACTGTGCTGTACAGAACTGTGCATGTACAAACACAGACCTACCTCTCAGGTTTACTGTTGCTGAGGCCCAGGTGTTGTGTTATCAGCTTTCTGTAGGATTGTACTGTGCTGTTGTTGTATTTGGGGCTCCTGGTGCTCCTGTTCGAGCTGAAGAAGGAGTGATGATCAACACAGGACCTCCACAGGTTCTTACAGGTCTTGGGACAGGGTAGAACGAGGGACACCTCACAATCCTGAGTTTCTCCCTGCAACAAAGAGAGGTTAGGTTTTTGTAGAGATTAATTATTTAACTTTTATATATACTCAAGGTCACATTTCAGTTATATAACTTCAGCTGCTCAGGTTGCTTTTGTTGTCAGAAATAAAACACTTCCTCTGACCTACTTTTTTCTGATTTATTACTTTCTCTGATAGAAACACAAAGAAAAGCTATTGAAAATGTTGATATAAATCATTCAATCAATTCTTTCTTTTTAACACCATATGGACCATATAGCAGTCAGGCTAATATTGGAGAAATTTTGTTTAAAACTTAATGTGCGGGACATAAATTCCTAAGTCCTTTTTAATGATAATTACATCAAATCTCAATATAAAAGTAATCAAAATTGTTCTGACTCAACTTTTAATGGATCAACCAGTCAAGTGTGTCGAGCAATCAGGAGCAGCAATTTGATCAGAGCACACTTGAAACTATTACAAAGCAAAAAGGCAGTAGAGAGACTCACATGTTTTCGTTTAAGGTGTATAAGAAAGCGTTTCCTCTTAAATGAAATCTTGATGATGTTCCCCCTAAAAACAAAGATTGCATTTGGTTGAAGGTTTCAGGAAATACAGAAACATGCCATGTGAGGCTGCCAACAACTAGTCAGTGATATAAATCATGAGTTGACCAGAACCCGAGTTTACGTTGTCAGTTGAATTGTCGCACTTTGGATGCCCCATTTTGAGCTGAGATCTTATAACTGAAGCATGACCAGGAAGTGCACTTTCACTTCCTTGACTAAGTGGAAATCTGATGTTTTAACGTCACAAATGAGGAAGAAAGGCACACAAATGTGAGCTGTAACAAGAATGCATGAGAATCATGTAGGCTGATAAAGGACTTGAGCTTGGTGCTGAAGTGAAAAAATGGAACAAAAAGTTGCATCTTTGTGTTGAAAAGCCAAATCCTATTTGACTGGCAAAATTCTGAGTCGGTTGCAGCCCTAATGCTGTGTAATTAGTGGTATTAGGACTCACCAGGGAAAGAAACTGGAGCAAATCATGTTACAGAATACTGCAACACCACTAGAGGCCAAACCCACCATCAGAGGGGTGTTGTTGGTGTCCTGACAGACAGAAAGACAATTGAATAGTAAAGAGTGTCATGGGGTAACATTAAACTCCAACATGAGACATTACACAAGAGTGTTGGATCACTATACCATGGCTGCATGCAACTCCACTCCATACAACTCCAGTGTTCGTGCTGTGTTGAGGAAACACAGCTCTGCCTCGCTCTGCTTCAGCCCCCTGGGCACACACATACAGTCACAAACAACACCAGGAACCTACTGCACAACAAACCAGTTGTTATCAAGATGTAATACATTGAATTACTTATGCTGTGGATGCAGATCTTCCACTTTAGACAAGAAGTCCTCATCCTGCTCAGGAATGAAGTGGCACTTCGAGATGTAACCAGGTGGTTTGGATGGACAGTGATCCCCGATTTCCGCTGCAGGTGATTGACAGAGACACTGAGCATCCACACAAGAACACATAACCAGATCCAAACACTGATAACTGGGGAACTGTAAGAGAGCTGCTGCTCACTGACAGCATCCTCGACAGGAGTAATCCCTCACACAGTTATTATTGAGTCATTAATCATTTGTTTCTCTAGGTAGAGATGGGACTTACACTGCACAGCGTAAGAAGCCAACACTACAGCTGCACTCAGCGGGCACTGCAACCTGCAATCATGCTCCATGATTATACATTGTAACAGCTGAAATCACACTGTGCACAAGGGGATGGGTGGTTGAATTACTCACCGTCCTTCTCTAATGTCACTCCTGATCTGAAGGAAGTACAGGTGCCTGCAGGAATGAGACAAGAGGAACTTTAACATCCTGCCTGTTTTCTGCAAAAATTTCAGTACACTAATGTTTTTAGCTATGTTAACAGTCTGGCTTTTGGTATTGCAATGTTGGTCTGTCAGTCAGTTGATCTACTACCTTCATCCAGACTGAAATATGTCAACAACCATTCAAGGGATTGCATATTTTTTACAGACAATCACGGTCCCCAGAAGTTGAACCCCACTAGTCTTGTTTATCCCCTGACTTAACATTTGGCACCATGAGGAAGTCAGAGTTGTAAGTTATCCTAAAAATTATCTCAACATTAACCACATGGACTGGCATGACATTTTTACGGACATTTTTTTAAAGATGAATCCTACTAGCTTTGGCATTCCTAAAAGTTTTGCTCTGGCGCTGATAGCAGGCAGACATTTGTGGCTTTGGTTCAATTTCAAAACAACCATTGATTAGCTTACTATTTAATCTGGAAAACACTCATGTGATTACAACATTATAACCAGTAAACATCAGAATGTTAGCATTGTCATTACCACCATGTTAGCAGTTAGCAATTAGCTCAAAGCACTACTATGCATGGCTAATTTAGAGCTTAGTTATTAGTAATTTAAAGTTGCTACTGTATCACTAAAAACAGAAAATAATTTATATAACCTAAAGCTGAGCCAGATATTGATACTGAACTAAAATTTCTAAAACATATAGACACCATCAGGTAAATTCCTTAGTTTCATCCATAATCTCATCAACAACTTCTCCACGTTAATATCTAATGATATAAAACCACTACAAAAACACACATAACAAAGAGGTAAATATACCAACCTAGTCTGCTCATGCTGCAGAGAGTTTGGATCAGAGATGAAGAATCGTACTCTGAAGTTCAGATAAAAGGGAGAGGCAAGACCTGCAGAAAAATGTCATCTTGTCAAAAATGGCATTCATGTATGGTTGTGATTTCACCTCAAGCATCAACCAGGCCTCTTTTTCCACACACCTACTATCTATAAATATACTAAAATATGTTTTTATACAAAAAAAATGAGACATAAATTTCTCTAGAGAAGTAACTCCAGGTGAAGACAATGTAATATCTAGAGCCAGAACAAGTCAGATACCTTTTATCTGCTTCTTCAAGGGCTTCTCAGGCTCCAACCATCTCTGAGAGAGAGAGAGAAATTCATTAAGTGTAATGGCTAACTGAGGCTAAAAAAAGCATTTATGGAAGTATACCCTGTGGTTATCATCATCTAAACAGCAATCAGTGAGTGCAATGCATTACAATCTCAGCCCGAGTGTGCAGCAGATGAACAGTGAGCTCACAGGAGAATGTGTGTTGGCTGTGATAGAGGCGATGGCTGTGCTGGATTCTCTGATCTGCAGACTGAAAAGCTGCCTCTCCTGCAGGCCCAGGTGGTTGCATACTTGGTCCAACAGAACCACACCTTCATCCTGCTTCTGAAGAATGGAAACAACAAGCAACAGTGTTAACAGCCAAAGGTGTTCGAGTAATATTTAGGGTAAGCTTATTTGTACACCTAAATAACCAATGCCATGTGTTGCAATAGTGCCTAAGGTATAGATGGGGTAATTTTTGTGTTTTAAAAATATGTGGCATTGTCCATGGTTGTTTTAAATATTGAAAATGATGGTAAAACAGACAAAAAAAATAAATAAATAATGCATTTTTTCAGGTGAAAGGCAGATTTCTCAGACTATCTGCAGCACAATGCTCTATACTTTATTCATTGTATTATTAATTACTCCGAGGGATAACCAGCAGCTCATCTGCATTTTCTCTCTGCTTTCTGTTCCCTGAAGCATATTCCCATCATAAGAGAACCATGTTTACTGTAAATTGTGGTGAGCAGTGGGTTCTTGCAACAAAAAACTTTTTGATGTGTATGGACACAAAATCTGGGTAAAGATCAATTAAAACTCGTCTTGCCATGCTCAAAAGCATTACCTTTTTTAGTAAAAATTTGCAAACAAAACCTTATCTAAACATGATAACCACAGCAGCTGTATAAAGAGAGTTATGGAGAGTTTAATACTGGAAAGTCATGCGCATAATAAAACCACAGCATTCTCCCTGCTGCTCTCCCACAGTTCACATAAAGATGCTGCACAGCGTCTGTCCTAGAAAGCATTATTGTGATTGCCTTTCTGCATGTGTGTCAGGGCTTGTCAATGTGTGTGTGTATGAGTGAGCGTACTGCTGTCTGGCTGCATATGACATGACATGCTGATGGTGTAAAAGGCTCCTAAGTGTGACAAGCTCTCTAAGCTACTGGAGGAGAGCATGTCCTTCAAACCAAGGTCACAGTGCTGAACTAATAATAACTAACTACTAATGTAGATCAATAGGAATAGGAAAGAGTAGTTCGTCACTGTATCATGCAGTGACATTACGATGGGCACAGAGATAGATAGGAGCAACATATGATCTCCCCAACAACAGACAAGAAACAGTGTGTACATATGTGCCTGTGCCTGTGTGTGTGTGTGTGTGTGTGTGTGTGTGTGTGTGTGTGTATTACACACGCTGACTCTGAAGGTCTCGATCGTGCCGTCCAGCAGCTGAACTAGGCAGAGCAGGTCCGGTTTTGGCATGTCTGTTACCACGGTAACCCTGCCTCCCTCTCAAGACAAACACCCTGCCCTCAGCTCGTCACTGAGAGGGGACCTGGAAACACACACGCACACAACCACAAAAACAATGTCAGATGTTTCCAGGCTGTTGTCTTCCAATGAAAGAACCTCCCTTAGGATGACACTGTGTGGTGAGTAATATATGTGCTGGATGAACGACTGGTGTGCAGTGAGTAATGCACCCTGAATGCGAAGGAGTGACTGTGTGTGTGTTTGTGTAATTCCTTATTATTTGGCCTGGGTCTGAACATGTCCCTTCCCTCTCCCTGTTCTCCCTCTGTGTTTCTCCGCCTTTCGCAGGCAGCTGAATGATAAGAATGTTAAACATTTTCAGAGTTGAACACGCCCATTTACAACACTACAACTGATCTCAGACCAGCCGCTGGAAGCAATGCATGCATGCACTACTAATAAATGTTTGCATGGACGTGCTAAAACCAAATTTTTTACCCTGGCTATCAGAATGTCTGTCTGTGCGTGTGTGTGTATGTGTGTGGGTGGGTGGCTGTGTATGTACGCAGGTGAATGTACTTACATGTGTCCTGTCTTGGTTTCCAGGTAAACGATTAATGGGTCCAGGTCGGCCTGTCTCACTCTGTTTCTGAAAGGACACACAGTGTTTGAGTTAATGTTTGAACACAGTGACACACTCTGAATATATTAAAATAGAGCTGGTCCCAGTTTGATGACTTGTTTTCCATAACAACCCGCTCATAGGCAGGCCTCTATTGTATTTACAAGTCAGTGTTAATTTAAAAGGCAGATTCATTATGATGCAGAAACCATGACTTCACTAGGTGTTTTGCACCTTGCAGCTTTTCTGATATGTTGAGGTTAGAGCCTAAATAACAGCTACACCTGAAAATAGACTGTATGATTTACTTAATGATGCCTTAACACAGATTTTGCTGCTATAGCCTTGCCTGTACACGTTAAAAATGAACATTGTAGGATACAAACCCACCTAGCTTAAATGGTACAGCTCAGATCTACAGCCTCTACTGCTACTTCACCAAACGCACACATACCAATGAATAAACAGGGCCTATCACAGTATATGAGGCCCATATTTTTGTTTCCCGACTCTCCCAGACTGTCGATAATAAACTCTGCATTGAATCCGCTGCACTTTGAGCCCAAGCGCGAACAAGGAACCTGTTGACAACCTGAAGTTTTCTAAAGCTACACCCAAAGGAGGAACACTTCGCTAGTAAACTTTCCTCCAACCACGGCGGTGCTCGTAACGACAACTTGGCCAAGTGAATGTTTTTCTGGGAAGAGAAGGTTTATAATATGAAAAAAGACAAGAATACCTCAGTGGTCCCACGTTAGAGACGGATCATACTCCTCAGACAGTCCGCCGTGGAAACCTCGGGACAGTGCGCGTCAGAGTAGCCAGGTATAGTTAGGTAAATATCCGGGACAACTTTCTCATCCCTGGCTGCGCTGACTCCGCGCGGCCCCGCCCCTTTGCCGCGCGCGCTCCCGATGGGACGCGCGCTCCAAGGGGACGCGCGCGCAGGGCATAAGAAATACAAACAGCACAAAGAAAGAGCAATGCAAGCAATGTTATGACATTAGAGGAGGAATAATACTCGAATACTTGAATAAAAATAGCAATACCATAGTGTAAAAATACTTTGATATAAGTAGAAGTACTACATTGATATATAAAGGTAGAGAAGTATGACCGTCAGAACACAATTCATGTATGCCTTCCAAAATTAAATGTATGCAGACAATTATGTCTGTTAGAAATGTCACAGTATTATATTTTCACTGTACGATGGCCCAAGAAATTCAGAATAACCATATTATTGCAACATCAATAGAGAAATTTTAACACAGTGAAGTCAGGCATCAGTCAAGTTTTTAGGTTTGTTTATTGTATTTTTTTTTTTTTTTTGGATGATCAATTACATTCAGGTGCAGGGAGGTAATGAGAGTGTGTAACCATAACTGTACAAAAGTGAAATACAAATTTTATATAACAAGGTCCACATGTTATGGTGAGTGACAGCCAGTGTCAAGATAACCCACATTAACACTACCTACTGCGACAAAGAAAGGAATGGGAATGATTAAAGAGGTATTGTATTATAGATGTAATAATATAATGAGAGTAACTTCAATACAATATCAGTATTTCTTTTTTAAATATCACAATTATCATTGATCAGTAATAGTGAACACACCTCTATCGAACGCTGGATTTTAATAACAGGTGCATCAATGTAGATAGATAGATAGATAGATAGATAGATAGATAGATAGATAGATAGATAGATACCAATAATATTTGCACATTAAAATATGACACCATGTTAAAAATACAAAGACACATAAAATACAACAACAAATGACATAAAGAGGGGCATCAACATTCCAGCTTAAAAGAAAAAAACAGTTAAATGTCACTGCAATGTGCGTGGTTGAGGGATAAATAATGATGAAAAATTCATTCAGTCAGGTAAGTCCACAAGCAGCTCAATGTCATTGTCAGATGGCCTGGCAGAGGCAGATGAATATAAGTTACAGTGAGTAAATATGAGCTATTTTTAGCAACTTGATATAATGCTAACTTGTAAATTTGCCCTCATATTATAATTTTACTTAGGTCTACACCTCATAATTAATTTTTTGATTTTATATGTATCAAATATAAAATTTATAATATTATATATTATTTTAAATTTTCTTAACAAAGTCACATTTATGCAAACAAATTGTATGAAGAGCTTTTGAAGTGATCATTTATTTAATTGGACTACCTTTATACAAATGCAGCTAAACAATTTGTTGATTGATCAATCAGAAGAAAAAAAATTAATGAGCAACTTCCTTGATAATTGTTAAAGATATGATTCATACATAAATGATGACCACTGTATTGTTAGAGCTCTTTTAAATTGCTGCTTGTCTTATAAAATACTAAAAAAAAAACCATTTGTGATGATTTTTAGGATCAGGCTATTGTTTGAACCAATCCAATAATCGAGACAATGACCAGTAGGTTAATCAATTATATTTATATTCTCATCGTCAATTACAGACAGTAGTAAATCCTCACATTTGAGAAGCTGGAACTTGAGAATGTCCATATAAGTCATCAGTCAGTAGTCTTAATCCAAATGTTTGAAGATAATTTAAACTTATAATCAACAGGTTTGATCCTTATTTCTTCTGACTCAATTTTAAGATCAGTGACTTTACACTGAGCCTCAAATCAAGAGAGGCCATACAAAAATGTGGAAACTAGGGTATATTTGCCCTTTTCTGACACTCAACTGGTGTGACTTGGATCAAATTGTTTGACTGACATTAGACTGATGGCAAGATACTGTTTTTGTTGAAGATAAAAATTCCTATAGAAAGAAAAAAATAGAAATAAATCAGTCAAGAAATTCTCTGGTTTGCTATCACCATCTACAGGACAGAGAAAGCACTGCCGCTGTCAACAGCATGAAATATGCACATACTGTATATAGACTATATGAACTATATGGACCTATTCCTGTAAGAACCTGCTTGTTTACTGATCTGTATCAACTCGAAAAAACATTTTGAAAGCCTTTTTTTAAGTTTGCATTGATTGATTGATCCACATTTTGCCCTTACATGTGGAAAACATACCTAAAAAAGTTTGGCTAAATATAATCTTGCCAGTGCATTGTAATACTACAATGTGAAAATACTCCACACAAATCAAAGTCCTGCTTTAAATATTGTTAATAATTATCATTCTTAGCAAAGGAAACTTGAAAAGTTAAAAGTTAAATTACAGAAGCATAGCCGCTGTGAGTGTAAATTTGCTGTGTTATATTGCTATTTAATTAATATGTAATAGCATTTTACATATGTTGCTAGTTGAGGCTGAGCTAATTTCAAAGTCACCTGTTGTCTGGCTGAAGAGGCGAAACCAGCCCCGACCAGTTTGCATGTCACTAGAGCAATGGGACAAGAGGTTTCAGACTGAGAGCAGTCAGTCAAACTAGTGGAAACCAGTTCACATTGGGGTGACAGGAATAGAGGGAGGTTTTTTTTCTCTCTATGCCCCCACCCATCCTGAAACACACATACACACACACACACACAACCACTGTAACAGAGAGGAAGAGAGAAACCTTCCCCTGTCTCTGTCCGAGGATTAGTTTTCTGCAACAGTAACCAAGACACCCTGTACCAACTCTACCACGAACTCAGTGGCCCTAAATTTAGTCACAGAGACACATAGTGGGACAAACTTGACGTAATTTTAGTATCTGAATTTCATGTCCCATTTATCTGATCCACACACTCTTCTTATTACTGTATTTCTCTGGCTCTTTTTCAGTTACTCCTTTCCAATTTACGACATTATTTCCTATGAAACCATTAGGCTTATTTTCTCCCATGATAAAGCCAAGTCACTGCTTTTATCCCCTCTGTGTGTGGATTAACTGCAGTGTCCTAACATGTAATCGATACATTTTGTATCTCTCTGCCTCTCTCACTAAAATTTGTTTCTCACTGGTCTCAAGACAGTTCCAATTTCTATTTCTATTCATTATATAATCACATGTTGATTTATATTGCTGCTTATGTAAATCAGTCCCGAACAGGAGATTTTAGATTTTCCACTATCTACTGGATGTACGGGATGAATAAACTGCTGTGATATAAAATAATAAGCTGCAATAAGATGTAGGTACAATACTACAAGAGCTTGGTCATATATCACGAGCACTGAAACTGGGTCCGTGCTGGTATAGACAGGTGCTGACGTTGTCAGGCGTGCAGCAGCCACATGAGATAGGAAGACAGATGCAAAGTTGTCATGTGCTGGAATGCTGTCATGGATTCACTTGTGCAGTATAGGTTCCATGACCCACATTTTAAAGTAATAACGGCTTCGCATATATGCACCATGCCCTCAATCCACACTGGTCAGTGAATTTAGTATCTGTTGTATTTTTTCTCTCCTGCTCTACATACAGTACATATTTGACGAACACACACACACACTGACAGTGTTGTGCTTCTATTTTTGTGGGGACTTTATTTGGCATTAATGCCAAATATGCCAAATACAGTCCTACCACGAATTAACACCTAACTCTAATACTAACATTAAGACTTATGTAGACCTAATTCTAAACTAAGTGTCAAAACCAAGTTTTTATCTTCGACCGGTACTTCATAAAAATGTCCCCACTCTCCTAAACTGTCCTCTGTTGGCTAAAAACTCACTAGGTGGCTCATACAGCTGCACACACTCGCACACACTGATTCAGTCACTATCACTGTTTCCGTCCACTCACAAACTTATTACATTACTTATTACAGACTTACTGGAGGTATATGGCCATCCCTCCTCTACCCACCTGTGACTGGAATTTGTAAGGAGAAACTGAAATTGTCAGTTAAGAGGACCAAAAGAAAGGAGTTCTTCGATTAATAAATTCAATTAAGCTACGTCACCGACCACGAGGTAATTTAGCAGTACCCGAAGGAGGTAAGAGTTTACTGTGCTGCCTTCACGTCCCAACAGCTAGTGTCCTCATGACCTGAAGTGTGCCAGCTGTCAAATTAAAGTAATGGTGTAAAACTAGCCTACAACTTCAATTTAGTGGACAAAAAATATAAGTAGTATGTTAATGCAAATGTAAGGTGCTTCCAATTTGTGATTAAGGTCTACTTGAGTAAGTTTAGTTACTTTAAATTACTGCTCCATGCATGTGCACACACTTCAAAGTTCCGGCACTTCAAAGTTCCGGCACTTCCAGGAGCAATAAACGCAGCATCGCAGGCACTCTACGTCTGCGTCGTTTACGTCAGCGGTCTTTAACTGAGCAGCCGTGACAGTTGGGGAAAAAGCGAGGAGGCTGAACTATTGGACAGTCAGTCTTTACTGTCAACTAACTATCCCTCTCCTCTTTAATTTTAGTAGAAAACCTCTCTGTCAGTCAGTCTTCATCTTTAGTCAGTCTTCATCCAGATGAAGACCCAGGAACGTCCAATGACCTACTCCAAAATGAGGAAGCTTGTGTCATTTTTCTCAGGTAAGTTAGCCTATTTACTTTGGGTAAAGTCTAACCACTAACTTTAAAATTGCTCGCTAAAGATGCATATTTTAAAAAATATTATCCCACATAAAGATACAGAACACAAGTAACATTTTGCGCTAACTTACTAATATCATGCTACAAGGGTCAATTTTTTTTTAATTAGACAGTAGTCAAAAAGTATTATAAGAATATTAAAATGAAGTAACGAATCAGGACTTTTCTTTTCAAAATTGTTTTAAGAACTGTGGGGTCATAAGTCAAAATGTGTTACCCCAGTTTCATAACTTCACTGAAGTATGTCCAAGTCATGGTAAGCACTTGCCAAAATATTAAGTGAATACAGCTGTTAAGCTCTTATGTAAGGGAGTAACCCTCTTCTTGTCTTACAGCTCTGCTCAAGGGAAAGAAAGTTGGCTTCAGTGACTTCTTGCACAAATTTGTTTCCAGTCAAAAACTCTGCCAACAGTAAGTTAGCAAAAAAAATATTTACAGTCTTTTACTATGTGCTTAATCTGGTTGAAAAAACCTCAACAATTCCTGTTTTTGACCTCTTGATTTTAAGCCTGGACTCTCAGAAAATCCTGCAGCGGCATTGCAGGCTGAGAAGAGAAAAAGAAGAGAATGGAGCAGTAGTGAGTACAGAGAGGGGTTTTTTAAAAGACTGTGCTGAGTGTTGACAGAAGATGAAACTAAATCTGACCTCCTGACCCTCCTGTCCCTGTGTGTCTTATCTCTCGCCAGAGCTCAGTGAACAAAGAAAGCTCACAGTAAGTCATTTTTTCCCCTAATGTCTAAAACTATTTCATGACAAACGTCGTGCCATTTTGCTTAATATTACAGAGCAACTTGTATTTTTCTATCGCAGTGTGTTGAATAATATTTCAAGAGTTTACTTATTGTCTCTAATGATAAATTGCTTCATTTGTCAGCAATACGCTGTTAAAATTGAAAAATAAAGGATTTTGTTTGCAACATGCATTTTAACCTGATGGTGTGAAAGGGATCACCTAAGTTGCTCCTAACCTTTACAGCTTGTGATCCCTCTTCAAATGTTGTATGGCCTTAGTCTGTAGCAGATTTACTTACATTTTACTACCTTGAGAGTGTTTAGTGTTTCATCAAAAAAGAAAAAATCAAATGTCTGCAAAAAGAAGCATACTTGTGTAACAGAAATATTGGCATTGATTTTTTGAATCCTGTGATCTCTCATAAATAACCTAATGCCCTTTTGAGGTCCACACGCCCCGTTTTTGGAAACCGCTGCTATAAGTAATCAGATATTGAGCTATTAAGGACATGTACAAACCAAAGGATTCCTTTAATCAAATGTGTGGTTACAACCTTGCAACCTAAAACTAATTTTTAAATATACATTATAATATCCTATTAACTTGTCTGTGTAGCATTTTGACAAACAGAATTATGCCTTACAAAAAATACTTTGGTATTACAACACATGTCTGACCCTTTTTTTTATGGTTTTAAACAGGATGAAGCCGTCCGATTTTGACTACCTCAAAGTTATCGGCAAAGGAAGTTTTGGAAAGGTATAGATTTAAATTCCTGTAAACTTAAGTGTTTGTAAGGTTTGTTAGGACATTTAATGACTCAACTCCAACTTTCACAGGTGCTGCTGGCAAGACACAGAAAACTCGGGGGGTACTATGCTGTGAAAGTGCTGCGGAAACAGATGATAATCAAGAGGGAAGAGGTAAACTAATTAACTATCCCTCTATCCATCCATCTATCTATCTATCCATCCATCCAGCTATTATATCTATCTATTGTGTCCCTGTAGCAAAGGCATGTGATGGTTGAGAGGAGTGTTCTGCTCAAGGGACTACAACATCCATTCCTTGTGGGGCTCCACTTTTCTTTTCAGACACCAACTATGCTCTATTTTGTCCTGGACTTTGTTAATGGAGGGGAGGTATGTGCACAAAATGACTTCTGTCAGTTGTGAGATATAGATAAAAAATTAGAAATACTTACAGTAAAAACAAAAAAAACCCAAAAAACAGAATTAGCTATGTGTTTTGTGAGACAGTGCATAATTTAGCTTTGAAAATGCTACAAATGTTTTTCAGAGCAGCAGTTACCAGTGCCAAAAACCAGTCACAACCTATCTCTCCCTGGTACTGCTGTTAAGTAGAATTTTGTTGTAATTTGTGAAATCTATATTTGTTCTCATGCATCTGTATATCCACAGCTTTTCTACCACCTTCAGAGGGAGGGATCATTTTCCGAACCCAGGGCTACTTTCTATGCTGCAGAGATGGCCATGGCGCTGGGCTACCTCCACTCTCTTGACATCGTTTACAGGTACATACACACTCCCAATTGTTTTTCATGTGTCACTCATTTTTTTTTATCTTTCTTTGTTAACATGTTTCACATTGATTAATGCAGGGTAATCCCATTGAAATACCTACTTTTGATGAGAGAGCTCGGCATAGAAAATGTTATAACTAATAATCATCATGTCCTCCAACACACACATGACAAAAGCAGTGAGGCGAAAGTGGAGAAAATTGAAATGTATACAGCAACTTTTGTCCTATTTGCTTCTCTGCCAGAGACCTCAAACCAGAGAATATCCTTCTTGATAGTGAGGGTCACGTGATGCTTACTGACTTTGGGCTTTGTAAAGAAGGGGTAGCCATAGGTGGGATTATGCATACGTTCTGTGGGACTCCAGAGCACCTTGCTCCAGAGGTACTACAAGGCCACCCATACAGTCCAGCAGTGGACTGGTGGAGCCTTGGCACGGTGCTTTTCGAGATGCTTTATGGACTGGTAAGTGCAAGTGAAATATTTGATCTTCTTTTTTTTAATCTTATTTTTCTACATCTTATACTTACTTCATCTTCCTGTTCTTTCCCTTAGCCTCCTTTTTATAGCCATATCAAAGTAAAGATGTTTGAGAACATACTTCACGCTCCCCTGAGGCTGCGTAGGGAAACTTCTCAAGCTGCCTGCTCCCTGTTAGAAGGATTATTGGAAAGAGACGTCTCTAAACGCTTAGGGGGGAGCTGTGACCTTGTAAGTGCCCACCAAAAAATAAAACAAAACAGGCAATGATGCACATAAGCACACTTAAACAGGGGGTCTAATTTCTTTTTGTTTCCAGTTGGAGCTGCAGGATCATCCCTTCTTTGTGTCCATCAACTGGGATGACCTTCTGGCCAGGAGAGTCAAACCCCCATTCATCCCAAAAGTGGTAGGACTGATCGAAATGTGTGGAGTGCTCGTTTTTTTTCTAATTTGTGCACAGTGTTACTGAGTGAGTGTTCATTCCGCTCTCCTCTCCAGTCTGGTCCCAGTGATGTCAGCTACGTCGACCCAGAGTTTACAGTTCAACCCATCCGTGCCTCAGTGAACGAGTGGTGCCAGGTGGGAGCAGCCAGTGAGGCCTTCCCCGGATTCTCCTTCGTAGACCCAGTGGAGTTAGTTTCATAATACCGCCAATTTCTCTGGGAGCCTGTTTGTTCAAATATTTATTTTTTATGTCTTAAATGATTAAATCAAAGTCTATTTTTAAACATTTGAGCAGAATATTCTAACACTAACATTGCAATGTACCCTTATGTGTCATTGGTTACACTACTAAATGATAGTGCATTTATACATTTTACAGTTCCTTTAAGTATAATTTCATAGTGTGAAATAGGCTGGTCTCTATTTCTTTTTCTTCTCTGTATGTCCAAGCTACTTTAATGTGAAAGGGGGTGAAATAATTACCTTTCAAACTTAAGGAATTTTATTTTTAACACTTTACATTTATATCTTTGAAATATACAACTAGCATGTATTGCAACTTGCCCGTTCTTCTTTTACAGTCACAGCTTACAGAGGTACTGAAAATACGTCAAATGGTGCCTTAAAATACTGCATAGTGACAGAGGCATTGTGCATCACGAGCAAAACACAGAGAACATTTTCCTGTGGCATTTACATAAAAACAATGGCTTGTCAGTATGTTGGCAACCCATAAACACACATTAGACCCAGCTCTGACTTTATCTGTGATGGCAAAGAAATGGTGAGGTGTCTGTTTGAAGTGACAAACACAAGAAGCCCATCACTGTGAAGAATCTAATCAGTGTTTCCAGGAAGAAAACATCTGGTCTGATCCTTTCTACCTTACTTCTCCTGTGTGTTTATGCAACAGTTTATACATAGAGTAGCTCTCTGCCTGTCAGTAGATACTGAAGGAGGCATAGCTCTGGTCACCCTGGCAGGTGAAGTAAGCTATCAGCTGACCATTGCAGATCATCAGAAACAAGCCACTGCCTATAGAACGACAAAAATTAAGAGCATTAAAAAAGAATTGAGCTTATAAAAGTTAGATGTAATACCAGGTGTTTTTTTTTTGTTTTTTTTTTTACCTAAAGCCAGCCACCACTGCCATACCATGGGAAACTCCAACATTACTGCAACAAGGAAATAAAATGTACAATTTCACAATATCATCAGTACCTTATAATTTTTTTTTTTTGGTACAAGGCCTTTTCTGTGTTTGCTCACCTAGGCTTGTGATCATCACATGCAGGAGTGTGACAGTGAGGGCGTAGTCCCAGACTCGCCTCCGCACTACTGCCGCAAACAAAAGGCCACTGAAAAAGTAGGTAAGCTCTAAGGACAGGAGGTTCACTGTGAAGGACAGACACAGCAAAAAACAAACAAACAGACAGACAGACAGACAGACAAACAAACAAACAAAGGAAGTGAAAAGAAGCTCATGTCAATTGTCGATCATATTGGCTGCATTTTGTGTGCTCACCCAAGTATTTGGAGTTTGATTCCGCAGGTTCGGTCTTAAAGTCAAATGGAATCAGTCCGTCAAAGTGATCCAACCTGAGTGAAAAGTGAGAAAAGAAAGAAAACTTATATCAGGGAGTCCCCAGATAATGGTTGTGGTATGCACTGAGTCATTTAAATTGGGAGATAACAAAATCTTTCTGCTGCAATTACTGCAAAAATAGTGGGCCCATCGCCAAATTGACCCACCATGAGGTCATGGTCAAAAACAAGATCTTAAGCTGGTTGACACCCTATACCTCCTGCTTACTGTATGTATATATATCCCATAACCTCCAAGTATCCCTCCAATACAATCTATTGACCAATAATGTATTGTAATTCACCAACAAGACCAGTGACAAAACTGACCTGGTTTGCTAGGTTTTACTTTGTTTGTAAGAAACAAATCTTAATGAATAAAATTTGCCATGCAATGACCATATCAATAGAATTAAGTTCCTTAAAAGTCAATTGTGACTGTGTTCACCTCTACATAAGCACCACAAGATTTAGTAAAATTGCATGCTACGTGTTTAAAACGGCATTTCGGTTGTGTTTTGACACATATTCCCACATTTATAACGATGCCACTGACATCAACTTGTGCCCTTTGTGTCAGTGCAGTATTGAACATATAAAAGCAGTGACTGATTTGATCTTATTGAATAATTCTGCTGTTGTTTTAACAGTTGCACTTGCAATTTCATAACAAATATTTACATTACATTGGAACTCCGTTGGTTGATTTCAGATGCTCAATGTGATGACTTCAGGCCCTCACATTTAGCCCCCATATATTATTTGGCGCCACTAAATTGTGGTAGACTTGTGGTATTTAGAGGTTGATAACGATGCTATGAATAGCTGGTTTGCGTGCGCATGCGTGCGTGAGACTCTCACCTGAAGGCACCAAAGCACACACTCCCGATCATGTAGAAAAGAGAGTAAAATATAAGCAGACACAGCAACAGATTGTAGAGCACGGTCTGTGGGATGGAGACACAGGGGAGACAATATTTACAACATAATATGCACTTTGTCAAGTGGGCAACACCACACATTTTCGATGTAACGCAACATTACCAAACACTAACCTGGAGCTGGGTTACTTTGATAGGCTACCAGGCTGCAGTGGGAGGGATGAGCGCTGTAGGTACAGACAGCGACTCTATCTACTGCAAAGCCTGACCGGCTGCATACATTTTGAGTATAATAAATGAGAAAATCTCTACCTTTGTACCTGTTGCTTGAAAACAGACCTCGGACACAACATAGCCTGTCATATCAGCACGTATTATATCGAACATGATTTCCCTACCATCGATCCCGATTAACAGATCACAGAGACGTCTGATCGGGCAGGGAGGCGTACGCTAAATTGTGACACATTCACTATCCTCTTACCTTCGAGTCGACCGCTTTTCCTTTGAATGCCATTTCATGATTTCGTACTTGATGCTTTATTAGAAAACGATCCAGGCTGCAGCACGGTCCACGACCCTGTTAATCCTGCCAGAAACTGGACGTCTTCCGCCATCTAGCGACAAACACAAGACACGAACCTGCGCCGCCGCTTCTACCGCCGAGCACTGAACTCATTTCACCTCCCATCAGGGCGGCCTTTGTTGACTGAAATAAAGACTTATCTCACTCTGTACCTGTCAGCTGGCGACCTAATGCATATTCATGAATGCTGTAACGTTTCTGTGTTTAGACTACATGTATGTTCATCAAAACTGTGATAAACCTTAAGATATATGGCCATATTATACTGTACAAGCCATAACCGCCTTGTGTGGGAGGGATTCCCGAATACTGCAGGATAGCTGAAGATCATTTGGTTGGAAATGAACGTCTACATCAGCAGCGCCCATTCAAACAATTTAACTAACCTTCAGACCCCAGACAGAGAGAAGTACCCATAGTAATCTCACGTTTGAATTGAATAGATTAACAGTCACATTGAACCTATAAACCATTCATCTAGAAGCCTAGAAGCGCTATAGGAGGAGATATCACAGTGTGCGATTAACTGTCTTCCATGCTGGTTAATTTCGGCCACACTATATAACCACATAATTGTTTTTTTAGCTATGTAATTGTGGCGATGTGTTTGGGTTTGATTAGGCTAAGCTTATTATGTGTATTTGTATTTTTCCGACTCCATTTAACGTAAATGGGTTTGATAGATCGCCTATGTACCAACCGACCTAACTGTAGATGTGTTCTAAACGCTACATCAGTTCAGTCTGTGCGTGAGGGGACGCATGTGGGTCGTTCTTGGGGTTTGAAATTTAACTTCGGTAATTTTTAAGGCCTTACTATTTAATCCCACTGTTAGCACCGGCGTGAGCAAACTGCTTATCGCATTTGCTTGGATCCAGTGCACTCAAACTGGCCGTCTGACGATCGTAAGAGGTTTCAAAGTGAGTAGAAAACAGCCAGTTTGACCGGAGGACAACTAACCGCTCCTCAACGGTAACGTTAATGGAAGACACTGCGGTCCCTGCGCTCCATTGATACACACTCGTACTTCTTAAGGGAAATACTTCTAAGACTGTTATGACCAAATGAGAGGATATGAGCGCCAGTCCATTGGTAGTCCTGGTTTTATCGTGACTGAGCTGAGTTTTTGGGCGTGTTATAAGCGCGAACAGGCCTGGTATTGACCACCGATAGTAAACTGAACTTTTCCTAGACCCAAAGTTGTCAGGCAGCGCATCTTACACGCATGCGCATCGTTCTATCCAGCTCTAAATAAGAGTTAAAACAGAAACGAGGTGAGTTCCACATTTTTAAACATTACCGGCGTTAATACTCATTTATTGCCATTAACAGAGGCAAAATTTGAAAAACCGACCTTCGTCTTGCTAATTAGCGTAAGTTCAAATAATTTTCACTCTGATTTAAAACGGCGAGAATAAATCGTTTTTTTTCAAGTTTCTATTGAAGAAATTAATCAAGCAACAATGTTGAAGCTCATAACAGTATCGCGTTGTTATTGCGAGTGTTTGATACGTTGTGCGAAATATTCGCGTTTTGCAAAACGCATTTTCCTATTGTTATTAACCGGGAAACTTATTTATTACAGATTGTCCTTAGCTGGCTGCATCCAGTCACAATGCTACAGCTAGCTGTCTAGCAATCCTCAGTTCAGCTGAACGGAGTGGAGCTAACTGAATGTTAGCTTCATGTCAGCGCTAGCTAGCAACCTGGGCTGACATTCCGTGACAAGGGGAAAGTGAAGAAAATAACCCGGGTGAAGGAAAACACTAAGTCAGTAATTTACACCGCAAGCACTTGCTTTTGTTAGACGCGTAGCGGCTTTGCATGATTTGTTTAAATAGGTAACTTGAGTAATTTACATAGTTTAAACGTGTTGGTGGCCTCTTCCTATGCTCCGCCATTTTGTATGAGACGAATGCTAATCATGGGCGCTCTTACACTTTATTTATGGCTAGAATAAAACTGAGGTATTAAGTGCAAAGTCAAACTTAATAAAGATCTATTAGCTTAAGGGTGTTGTTTACTTTTCACATGGTTATCGCCAGCATGCAAACAGAAAATATACCATAATTTAGTGTTGAACATGCGTCAACAGTAAAACGTTATATCGCAATATTAGTCGGATTAAAACGCTTTTAAGTTTGACAAGTCAGTGCAGAAAACAGTGTTCTCCTTAAAATTGCTAAACAAATTACCCTCTCACTTGTTCATAACCGGGCAAACGGCCGGTTTTAAGAGATACTGTTAAAACAAGGAAAAGATGAACTTGTGTGGTTAACTTAAAGTTGAGACATCTTCCCTCGTGTTTGTCAATGGCCCCGATGCAGGTTTACTCTAATGGGGCCGTTAGTGCACGCATTTCCCTGTTAGTTGACCAGCAAAACAATATTATTATTGACTGTTTTGTCTGAAATCGAAGTGCATGGTGTATCCTGCAAACCAGCACTCAGTCGCCATCTGGCGGTGATGTTGAGCAGTGCTGTTTACAAGTGCATGTAGAAACTGCATTTGTCGTCGGGAGCACTTTGTAGGTAAAACCACACAGGGAGACTTTTTCACTACGACACCCATGCACATCTAACAAAAGTAACGAAGAGAAATTCTGTAGCTTAAGTTCAGTATGGGGCCTGAACCATTTTGTTGTTCCTCTGTTGTGTTTTGACCATGCATAACATTTTTGTCTCAGCTGTCAGAATATATGATCAATTTTTCAGACCTTTGTTATGTTTTTGCAGGTTTGGGATATCAGAGGAGTGGGAATGACAGACACGCCACCCAGTGATGGCCCCTCTCAGGGAGCTGAGTTTGACATGATGGGTGCTCTTGACTGGAAGGATGGTATTGCGACGCTGCCAGGCAGTGATATCAGGGTACCAGAGTGATTTGTGTGTCTGTTCAGGATCGTCCCTGATTCTGTAAATGTTTGTCTCATATCACACACAGAGTTGTGGGAGCAGAGCCTCCCAGAAGTTGAAATTCATAGCCAACAGTGTTCACATTCTTAAAAAAATACATCTATTAACAAAGAAACAAATTTTTAAACATTTCACACAGGATATATTCTATAATTTATTACATGATTATTTTTTTATTCATCGGGAGATGAGAAAAATTAGAGTCTGGAGCACCTCAGGTCAGCAGTTTTATATCTTTTGTTTTTCCTGTGTCTCTCAGTTTCGCATGACAGAGTTTGGGACACTTGAGATTGTCACAGATCTAGAGGTCAAGGGGCAGCAGGCAGAGTCTAATTGTGAGACCTTGGACCCAGCACAGTCTCACACCCCCACCCCTCCACCAGAAGGCCAGTCACAGACAAGTGCAGCAGCAACTCCAGCCAATCAGAGTCAGCCTGGATCATCTCAAACTAAAGGTATGACAGTTCAGGTTTTACCCTTACAGCACTATTGTTGTAAAGAATTGCAGTGTTCAAGATTCAAGAAGCATTATTTATCCCGAGGGAAATTGCTGTGCAACAGTTGCAATACAAAAGGTGGAAAGTAATACATTGTGTAAGATAAAATGAGTAAGATAAATACAATAAGGCTAACATAGAATAAATAAGGCAACATTAAATGCAATGAAAGGTAAAGCACTAACAGCTAACTAACATAAATAGAATATAACCAGTAGCTAAATGCAACAAAGTGTTGCACAGTGTTAAAGTTTACGCTCTGCCTGTGTTTTGTACAGTGACAATTCTCAGGCTAAACTCTTCTCTTTCTGATTTGTCCTCCAGCCCCTGGTCCTGTGCTTCTGTCTTTAGAGGAGGGCCCTAGCATGGAGGGCCCTAGTGTAGAGGTTGGTCCTAGTGTTGAAGTTGGCTCTAGTGCAGACATGGGCCCAAATGGGGAGCTGTCAAGATGCCGGGCTTGTGGTAGCCGTGTTCCCAGAGATGCCCTCTTTCAGGGCAAATTCTGTAGCTCCATTTGTGCCCAGCCCTCTAGTGGCAGGTAAAAACCCACATCTGGTATTCTTTTACTCCTCTTTGTTGTCCTTTTTTGTTTTGTCGTTTCATCATGAGCCAAAACTCTCCTCCCACAGATCATCCCCAGGAGAAGCCAGGGAGAGTCAAGCAGTTGAGGGTGAGAGGCTGGGCAAACGTGTGCGCAAAAAGAGAAAGATCTATATGGATTCTGGTGATGAAGAGGAGGAAAACCAAGAGGAACCAGAGGTCAAGAACATACTCTGAGCATTTGTCCCCAGTGTTTTTCCCTTTTGGAGCTATAGGCCACTTAAGTGTTCTGTACTGTCTTGCTGTAATAACAAATGTTTGCAACAGAGGATCTGCTGGACTTTTTCAGTTCTCACCATTTCTGTCTTTATTTTAAACTAAAGGAAACAAACAAGACTGATGAGAAAAAAAGTTGACAGTTCTAAATATTAACATGTTCTTTCATTGTTTTTGTAGGAGAAGGCCAAGACAACCAAAGGCAGAAGAGGTGCCAAAATTGCCAAACTTGGTATGCAAGACTTCAACCACACACTGTTTCTAAATCTCATCAAAAACTTAAATTCAAGGTCTTCTAATTAGTTTGTTGTATGCACTTCTATATTATGATATGAAACATTTGTCTTTTGTCACCTAAACTCAGCAGATCTGAATAAAATAATTGTAACACTTAAGAAAAAGGGGTTTATCTGCATCTGTGTCATGTTTCTCTCTCCTTGCATGTGATGGAAGTCCTTTTAATACTTGAGTATTTTATTTTTTTGTACAACCCCCAGTGACTGCCCCACCCAATAAGAAGCGAGCTTGGAGCTGGCCTGCTTACTTAGAAGAGGAGAGGGCCATTGCTGCCCCTGTTAAACTGTTCAAAGAGGTATTTTTTTCCTAATATTATACTGACCCAGCTTTTATTTATCTATTTTTAAAATTAAATTAAGATGCTTTTGTTTATATGGTCTCAGATAAGTCTGTTCGTGATGTTCCTTCTTTGTCTTGCAGCATCAGTCATTTCCTCAAAGCAGGAACAGTTTTAAGGTGGGAATGAAGCTGGAGGGGCTGGATCCATCTCACCCATCTCTGTTCTGTGTGCTCACTGTTGCAGAGGTATGTGACCATAACGGGGTAATAGTTAACTGCGGCTTTGCTTCAGCAAAAGACCACAGTGCATAATAAAGAGTCCCTGTGCATAATTAAGAGTTTCCCTCACACGTGCACACTGTCTTTTTGCCTCCCAGATTCAAGGTTACAGGGTGAGGCTTCACTTTGATGGTTACCCAGAATGCTACGATTTCTGGGCCAATGCTGACTCATGGGATTTGAAACCAGCTGGCTGGTGTGAGAAGAATGGACATAAACTTTTGTTGCCTAAAGGTAGTCACGCAAACAAACAGACACATTATCCACATCTTTCCAAACAGCGTTGCTTAGTGAGTTTGTCTTGTAGGTTGTAAGGATGGAGAGTTTAATTGGAGCATGTATGTAAAGAACTGCAGAGGTCAGCTGGCACCAAAACACCTTTTCAAGAGCCTCAACACAGTAAGTACTAAGCACACGCTACCTGTGGATTCTACGGCCATCAAATAACATTATAAATTTAAGACTCTGTATGTGCTAAATGTGTTGTGTTGTTTGTTTTCTTTAAATTGTAGTCTGTGACTCCATCTGGATTTAGAGCAGGGATGAAGCTGGAAGCAGTTGACAGAAAGAACCCTTCGTTGATCTGTGTAGCAACCATTGCTGCTGTTGTTGATAACCGACTGCTCATTCATTTTGACAACTGGGATGACACATATGATTATTGGTGAGAGCTTGGTTTAGGACCGAAATAACCATCTACTTGAAGGGCTGTTGTCAGTTTGAGTCAAAGTTAAAGTCATGGTAGTTAAGTGTCAGTGCCACATTATTATAGGACCTGTAAACTTTAGGTATAGAGAGTTTTGAAAATGATCAATGAAAAAAAAATCATATTTGTTAGCAAACCTTAGCTTGTTGTTATTGTTAATATTTACCTAGTGATCGTTTTTGTCAGGTGTGATGCTAGCAGTCCATACATCCATCCTGTGGGGTTCTGTGAAGAGGCTGGGCTAACTCTGACCACACCAGCTGGTAAGACACAGACCAAGACACACTTGGGTCAGTATAAACTACTATTTTATATATTGTAGGGCTAAAATAATGCATAATCTAACATTATCAAAAAAAAGAAAAAGCTAAAAAAATTGTAAAAGCTGAAAAAATTGTTGGCTTGTGTAACTGATGTGTTTTTCTATAGAAAGTATTAGAAACATATCTTGTGTTTCTCAATTGTTATACCTAATTTTATTAGTAAATTAATGTTGAAATGTATGTTACTTTCAGTTTCTGTGGATGTCCAGATTGTAGTTTATGATCCACAGGACATGTGTCAACAGACTGTGTTAATGTGTGGACTGTCTGCAGTGACTGATGGATCTAATAGGTTTCTATTCTCTCACCTCAGAATATAAGCAACCCAAGAGTTTCTCATGGGAGAAATATCTTGAAGAGACTGGCACACAGGCTGCCCCTGCCCGGGCTTTCAAACCAGTAAGATAATACAAGAACTTAAAGCTTTGTATTGTAGTCAGCGGTAGTCTTTATATGGTCATGTGAATTTTGTTCTGCCCTGTATTTGCAGCGACCTCCACATGGCTTCCAGATTGGGATGAAAGTGGAAGCTGTTGATAAGAGGAACCCCATGCTCATCCGCGTTGCAACAATAGCAAACACAGAGGACCACCGATTAAAGGTACAAGATGTCTCCTCATCAAGATATGTTTTGACCAGCTCTGTGCTCAGCCTGGTTCTGACTTGATTTTCCAATTTTTTCTCATCTCCTCTAGATTCATTTTGATGGCTGGAGTTCAGAATATGACTACTGGGTGGAGACTGATTGCCCTGATCTGCACCCTGTAGGGTGGTGTCAGAAAACTGGACACCCGCTGCAATACCCGAACGGTGAGACACACCCTTCCAATCCAGCATAATTTTCAGTGAGGTTAGTCAAGGTTTCTGAGGAGAGGGATCCAAACTGTAACTGTAACAGATAGTTTTGCACAGTTTGCATCTGCGTTAATTTAACTCCTAGATGGTGGTTGTGGGAAGAATCTATAATTAATCAAAATGGAAATGGTCTTGCAGTTTTTTGCATAGTTTTATTAACACTCCCTTGCGTTTGTATATATTTCAGGCTCCAGTGATTTATTGACTGCCCCAGGACAAGGATGTCCCACTCCAGGATGCAACGGAGTTGGCCACATCAGAGGACCTCGTTATGGGACCCACTACACGTTAGTAGCAGTTACTCAGTTTTGTGCTTTCACAGTCTCTTTGTGTTTTTGTCAATCTTTCTCTGCTTTCTATTGTGTCGTTAGTGTTAGTGTCATATGGAATAGATTATTTTCTAAATCTCTCCCATTTTAGAGTGATTTTATATGATTTTTTTGTTCCTGTATTTTCATATCTGACATAATTGTAACTTATCTCTTGTCTCAGTAAACTTTAACCATTTAATATTACACTTTTAAAAATACTTTTTACAGTAAACTCTAACCTAAATGCTGTTCAATGAGCTATCAATTAAAAAACTCAATTCATATTTCTTCTCCATCTTTGCTGCGTCCTATCAGTGTTGCCTCAATAACACTTCCATAGTTAACTCTAATATAATTTTTTATCAATATTTGGAAACTATGTGTAAGGAGGAGTCTCAGTGTTCATAATATAATTTATACTTACCTGAGCTGAGGAAGGTGGAAATGTGGTGTGTGTGTGTGAGAGAGAGTTTTGAGTCTTTTATGCCTTTTTCTGGATGTTTTTCTTTGTATTTGTTGTAACCTGTTAAATTGCAGAAGTCAAAAGTAAAACATGGCTTTTTGTTTCATTCCCATCAATTTGAAATGGCTATTGTTTCACGGCTGGTTGAAGTTCATGTGTCTTTGTGTGTGCAGTCAAGTGAGCTGTCCCTACTCGGAGATGAATCTGAACAAAGAGGGCCTGCTGCCAGATCGCCTTAGTGGTGAACGACCCCTCGCTCTCAGTGGACCTCATCCTCGCGGGCGACGCCCTGATCCTCACACAAACACTACAACACAGACCTCCTCATCGCCAGACCAGCCAGAGGGAGCTGAAGACTCCCAGAACAGGTTTGCTGCTGAACACATACAAGGCTGACAGTCCACAAAAACACACTTTGAAAGCCACTAACACTCCCAAGAGAACTCCGATCAGTGTTTTGCATGCAAGTCTATCCAGAGGTCTGTATCTGAGAACAGGTTATCTGTGTTGCTAGGAAACCAGTGACAGTGGAAGCTGAGCGTTCGGGACGCAACAGCCAGTCAGAGCCACCGGGTGGAGCCAATGAGCAGAGCCACAATGGAACAAGGCCTAAAAGGTGCAGTCATGACACCAACGCACCAAGCTGTGCTGCTGAAGTTCACCGCAGAAGATGTTGTTGTAGTGATTGACTTCTTACTTCTTTGTTACTGTTTTTTGTTTAGGACTGCTCCACTTCCAAAATACCTGAAAATGCACTATGTTAAAGAGGAGATTGGCGATAGCAAAGGTGTGTTTGAATGTAAAATTAGATCAGATAAATTATGTAAATTACTACGGCACTCCTCGCTGACACTGACCACCCTCCCTCTTGCACCTCCTTAGCCTCTCCAGACGCCATCTCTCTACAGCAGGCCCTCCACGAGTCTGTGTTTTCCCCCGGCATCTCTTCCTCTCCCCCACACCGGGTGGCCCTCTGCTGGGACAAACACTGCCAGCTGCTGCCTGAGGTCCTGGGGCTGACTGCCAAAAGAGTGGCCACTTGGAGTGCTGAGGAGGTCAGACATGCTCACACGCTCACACTGTGCCAACACATGAAAGCAGGCATACTCTTCATTCACTCATCCATCATGAAGGCATCTTGTTGTTCAGGGAAACTGACTGTGAATGAATATACAAGGAGAGCTTTTCTGGTTGTTAGGCATGGTAGGTAAACATTTCTTTACTCAAACATTCTGTGCTGGACAGCTTAACAAGTTAATTTTCTTTGTTAGGTGGCAGGTTTTGTCAAAGGACTCCCAGGATGTAAAGAACATGCTGCTACATTTAAAACAGAGGTAAGAACTTAGTTGCCAACTAGAACTTAAACCTACTCACACACTCTGCAAGTCTCTGATTCAACAAATGATTGCTTAAATAAATAATTAGATTATCTCTGAATCTCTATCTCTGATTATCTCTACTTGATAAATAAGTGGGTCTGAAATCTGTCAGACCCACTTATTTGATATGTCTTAAAACATCTTAAAATGGCTTGTTTTGTAGTGATGAACTTGGTATCTACATCTAACAAACACTTCAACTCTTCTAGCTCTCTGCATGGTGGATGGGTTCTAGAGCTCGAAAACCAGTACATAATGCAGACACCACAGCTGTCACCATTGCATAAGCAATGGCTTAGTCAATTCAGTTTAGTTTTGTTTTATTTATGTATTGCTGCCACCTGTGTGTAGTCTGGTGTCTGACATAAAGCATACGGAAAAAGATCCTGAAACATCTTTGCATATTAAATAATATTTTTAATCATTTTTGCAGACTTTCTCTGTGTGTTTGCTCTGCATCTTTGCGTAATTTTATACCACTTCCATAACATAATCAAACTGTCTTTTGTTTTCATTGTTTCTATTGAGAGACTCCCAGCAGCAGATATTGCATTGTGTATTTAAAAGTATTAAAATTTTTATTAGTGTATAACAAAAAAAGTGATATGTAAGTTTTTTGTTCTTTTTCTTCTTTGTAGCAAATAGATGGCGAGGCCTTCCTGCTACTCACCCAGGCAGACATTGTCAAGATCCTGTCAATCAAGTTAGGGCCCGCTCTGAAGATCTACAACTCCATCCTCATGTTGAAGAATGCAGATGAAGAGTAAGACCCCACTCTGTGAGGAATAACTTGCTCCTAACTGGTTCCCTCTGCTCCATTTCATCAACACTCAATGAAAGACATTTGATAAAATCAGTTGGAAGAGGTTTCATCTGTATAGCTCTGTGACCATGCAGCTACACAAGAGAAACAAGTGGAAGCCATCATCGTTTAAAAACGTCCATCTCTCTACCCTTCTCCCTCCTCTCTCCATGATGGACAGAACTGATCAACCCTGAGGGAGAATTTTACATGACACCATGAAGAATCTTCAATTTATATCGTGTTTGTTTACCGAACCATTAAAAAAAAAAAAAAAAACTGCAGGCACCTTCAGTGTTTCTTAACATTGTACAGTTTATGAATTGGATTTAGTGTCACAATTCTATTGCGTTTCCTGTTTTATTTGAACTGTAATGGTGCTTAGGCTCAGAGCAGATGGAACAAGCGTGTTTGTGCTATGTTGCTTTTTACTTGGCAACAGAATTTTTTTAAAGCTGCAAAATACAATCGTGAGGTGGTGAAAGGTTTTTAAATGTGAAACCCAGTGGAGCAGGAGCACTATGTAGTTCAGCCTTTCTCCTCTAGGTGGAGAAAGTGGGCCACTCCACATGCCCAAAGGCAGAAGAGTTTGTTTAAATTGGAGTTGGCTGAAGCTTGCATCGAATGGGGGATGGTTAAGACTTTGTGTGTGTGTCTGTGTGTGTTGATGTGTGTGCAAATGTGACTCAGTTTGTTTGAGAAATGAGGATGTAATTTCCACCAGCTCTGTGTGTGTTGCTTTTCTGGAGGATTGTTTTTTGACAGGCAAGGCTAAGGGCTAAATGTTAAATCAAGCAAACTTGCAGTCTTTGTAGGTTGAACATGACAAAGAACCAGCTCTTTTCTTCTCTGTCTGCATTTCCTGGGAAACGGCACATGAATATGAATGTTTAAAAACAGCTTTTAGTTGTTTTGTAGATATTGATTATCTTGTTTGGTTTAAATAATCTGCGTCATCCACAGTGCAAATTGTATAAAGCTGCAAATGGACTGTCCTTGCTCCTTACAAGAGTTTACTTCTGCTTGGTTATGCAAAGGCTTGACATCTGTCTACAGGGAAGGACATTGTGACAGTGAACTGAAAAATGCGAGCCTTGATTCATGCATAGGTTTTGAGAAAAACAAACAAACATTGTAAGTGTCTGTAAATCAGTGTGTACTTCAGCAAGTTGGAATGTGTACATCAGCAACTGTTTATATGCAAACGGCTTTTATTTATGTATTCTAATTTAAGGGGTAATGGTACGCTGTTTTGGCTCTGAGGTTACTGTGGCTGTTTGATGGATCGGGTGAAAATAAATGACATGCACACTGACCAATGCCCTTATTTGATGTCCATCATTTCACTGCACACACAGATAATCTAACACTGCAGTTTTATCAGTACATTTTTATATTACCTAAAACACAGTTATATCTCCCCTTGATACATTTCTAAGAATCAGTAGTTTGGCAAATTTACAACTAAGATCCACCAATAAGTTTTTTTTCTGGAGGTTTTAGGGGTATCATGGATTTTAACACCAAATGGAGTTTCCTCAGCTTTCTTGAAGATTGATCTGTTGGCATGTAAGCTGAGCAGCTTTTTATTTTTTAATTAAAGGCACTTTTGGGGACATCTTGTCTGTGTAGACTTGAAAGTGTATTTATTTACTTTATTTTAGTATTTAATTTTACTCCATACTTTTACACCACTGCATCAGTATTAATAATGTTAACTCAGACTATATCAGTCACAGGGCATTTTACAGTGGAACAACTACTTTAATATTAGATCGGTACAGTAATAGTGATTACATCAGAGCACCTGGGCATATAGTCTGTTTAGCTATATAGTTCATTTTTAATACATGTAAAATACACATGAATAAGGTTGTTATGAGTATTTGACTCATAACAACCTTATTTTCGGGAAAAAAAAGTCTCTGGAACTACTAAAAAAAACATGTCAAATGTGGTGGGGGGTTTTTTGCCCCCCCCCCCAAAAACTGGCTTGTTGTGTATTGCTCATACATGACCTATCTGCAAGTAAGCAAAACTCACCCAAAAACTGGTACACTATATGGGCCATATCTGCATGCAATACATTGCATTTTCCCCTAAAACCACCACGCTCTATATTGACTACAGTTGCCCCGGAAATAATAAGCTGAAACTTACCCAAATGCAGGCTATAGTGGTTTCTGAGTCACATCTGGTGGCCTATATCTGACATGTGAATGCTGTGTAGACCAGGATGCAGCATACTGGTAGACAAATTAGCAATAAGTATTTAATGAATACTGCAATAAATTTCAGAACTTGAAGGAGACAAAAAAAAGTATAAGTAGCAGAAGCAGATGTATCATATTTTTTCACATTTTCTGCACATTCTTTTTTCTTGTCAAAATATGATGCTAACAATACCCATATTGCAATGTATGACCAGATGTTCAAGCTTGTTATGCAAGCAGCTGCAACTCTGGTCCAGGCACATCGTCTTGAGTGACATCACTTGAGGCAATTTGTAAACCTTCAGGCAGCCCTTTGGAATCACAAAAGGCTTTTTTAAAAACTTTTTTTCGACACATGAAATGGTCCCCCTCAAGACCAGTAAACGGATAATAAAATCGGTGGAGTTTTCCTTTAATCAAAATTCCAGCAAATGGTGGGCCATGTACACCATACACAAGTAAATGGAAACCATAATGGCTTCTAGAAACGAATAGGAATAAATCACCCAAAAATCTATAATTGTAAATCATGTGTTTGAGAGATAATCAGCAAAAATGTGCTCTGTGCAGGAGTGGTCGTAAAGTAGATATTACTGAAAACCGCGTGCATGACCCTTTGAGTAAGGCATATATATTTAACATTTTATGTATTTTTTATGTTTCTAATGTATTTAAGTAATGTCACTTGATGGCTGGTGGTCACTAAGAATAACTTGGCTCACCGTGGGACTGGCCTGGACCAGCCATAGATTCCCACGACCCCTCCTCTACACACAGGGAGACAAATCAAAACACAGGCTGCATAGGCGCACAAGCAGTGAGGAGAAAGCGAGGCAGAGCAGCTTTGCACCACTTTTAGTAAGACTGTTATTGACTGTAAAAGCTTCATTTCAAGCTCCGCAGCACTCGCTGGCTCGCACAGTAAAGCTAAGGATAAAAACCGTCCTAATCTGAGAAAGAATTGGGTGAAAGTTTGGATTTTTGCGCGAATCCAAGAGGTGGAGAGGACACGCAGAGGAGTGGGAGGAATAACGCAACTCAGGGTTTTTTATTTTGATAATGCCGAGGAGCCAGTTTCTGCTTCGGATTTACGTCCTAAACAAGGCAAGTACCCAGTGTGATTTTATCTTGACTGCGTTACAGTAACCGGATAGTTGACGGCAGTGAATTACTGTAGTCAGCAACACTGCTGTCGAGCACCGTGAATTAAAATACAACATTAAAGATGCATGCGTGAGAGCACTTATGAAATGGGACTTGATAGGCAATTTATCATCCTTGTTTGCGTCCTGTTGAATCACCCGTTGTGTTCACTTGCCCCGGAGGGAAATTATATCATGAGTTCAGCTAGGCGAGTACCGTGGAAATGTGACTCTATTTTCATGACTGCAGTGAGATTGTGGAGTGAAATCACAAGGTCTTGAAAGGGGTCAGTCGTTTTTTTATTCCCATGATGATGAATGAGTGTTTGAACAGCTCAGCGCGGGTTCAGAGAGGCTGTTGCAGAGAGTGGAGAGTCTCTGTGTGGCTCCTCAGAGACACTGGAGGAGCTGCAGAAGAGTTGGCATCTCATTAACTTGGCCACATGTCTTATTAAAGCAGCTATTTCCTGTTGAGTGCAATGCAGAGTGAACTGTCTTCTCCCAAACAGCCCCGGAGCTCTGTCTCTGATACTGTATGCAACACTTGCTTAATTTTTGTTTTTCTTCTCTTTGTCCTCTTTTTTTTTTGTCTTCTTCTCTCTGCATAGTCTGAGGCCAGAGGATGACAGCAACCAGTCCTGTCTGCAGTCCCACCTCCTCCCGCTCTACCCAGTCATCACATGTTTGCCTCCCAGTATGCCACAGACACCTGAGGAAAGGCAAAACACTTAAAACCAAACTGCACCTGCGCTCTGCTCCAGGTGTGTGGCTAATGCTTGGTGTACTGGTGGTTTTGGTGGGAATGGGTGTTGCGATAGCGGGCTATGTATCTGCAGCACCAAAGCCCACGGGCCCCCGTGGTGTCACCCCTGTTGACAGGATGAGACTGGCCGGGCCTGTAGTCATGGGAGTGGGTTTGTTCATCTTTATCTGCGCTGCCACACTGCTGTATGAGAATCGAGACTTGGAAGTCCTCAGACGGGAGACATCTGACGACCTTGAGGATCTGAAAGGAGGAAACGGCTGGGAGGATTCGCAGGAGCAGCCCAGCTTCAGCTGTCAAGAGCAGTGGGAGTGTAATGATGGGGAGCAGGGATGCTGGGCCACTCCGACCAACACACTCCCCCTCTCAAACCAGAACTGTGGTCCTCATCTTTCTCTTCCTCAGTCTTGCAGCAACAGAGAAAACATTAGTAACAGACCGTCGCCACCACTACCTTCAGATGCAGGAGGTAAAGATAAGGAGGAGAACAAGGAGGAGGAGAAGGAGGGAAGTTCAACCATGCTTGCCAGAGTTCTGCACCACCAGGAACCTACCCCCCACCCTTCCTCTCCCTGCCTTTCCATCTCTCGCTCCTCCGTCTACTCAGACTCTTGCAACTCTAGTGAAATCAACTTCAACATACGGACAGGCCCTCCACTGCCGCCCCAACACTGAACCCCCTGCTGGTTCTACTTCTACTGTCTCATACAATATGCATGATGAAATACATTTGAACATTTCACGTGCAGACACACTCTGAAGACAAGACTATGCATTCCTCAATAAACAGATGAAATGTTTGTTGTTATGTTTTAGTGCCTCCGAGTGGCGCAGTGGCTCTGAGTCACTGTCTGTGAAGGGTGTTTTTGTCCTACATCGTTCTCTGACTCACCCATGTTTGAAAGATTGGAGCTATGCTGTTTGATGTCAACTCGCCATCTTGTTGTCTTTGGACTCACCCATGCTTAAAATCCCAAAAGCCACTGCTTGTTTGACCATATTAGGACATAAAGGGGACATGCTGAAAACTTCTTGGGGTGCCATACTGGGAGACGGACACACTCACTGCCCCACTGTCTGCTTCTCTGACACACACACATCCCTTTGCAGGGATACAACATTTACATTTTTTTGCTCAAGAGGTTTGGTTAAGAGGATGAGCCAGATTAGAACTCAAATGAGTTGTTATCTAATCTCACACATACTGTAATCTACTCTTTATCTAAGGAAATTGTGTCTCAGTATAAACAAGAGAAGCACCTAAGGCCACACTCCACTCAAGCAACACCTACAGCCACGCTATAAATACCAGCTGGTGCAGCGTACACATGCAAGTGTGGACTTGAGTTTTAGTTTTTCATTGTAATTCAATTTTTTAAATTTAATTCACAGTGTCAGCTGTTCAGTGTTTTTCCCTTTTCTCACGTGTAGTGAGGTGAGATCTTAAAGATTTTCAATCAGATGGTGGATTCAAAGAAAAGAGCAATGACTCAAAAAAAAAAGCAAAATCTGGTGAGGCTGTTATGAGTTATTCCTGACGCAGCTTAACTGAGCAAAGCAGCCCTGTGATTCGTGTAACTGAAGCCTCACCCTCCCACCATGCCGACCTTTTATCTCCTCTCCTCTTCATCATCTGATTCCTACGCTTTATTCAAATACTCCATCCGCCATCTCAATCCTTGGCTTCTGCAGAACAGCCAAAACAGAGAAAAAAAGGCAACAATGCAGAGTAAAATGTTATCGGGTCCAATCTAGCATATTTGAACAGGCAGGGAGAGGTAAGGGGGTAGGATTTTAATTATCGCCAGCATTTTCTCCTCCAGCCTCTAATTACACAGGGGATCAGTCTGAAGGTTTTTATAGGTGCTTAAGGACTGCAGAGTATTTCCTTGTTGTTTGGGCCCATGCTGAGATCCTGCCATCCAGATGATGACTGAGACTAAAGTGTACAGTAATTTGTAGCCTTACATTTCACTCACTGAAAACAGCACCTATCTTTCTCACGCACACACTCACACACACACACACACACACACACAGACTCTGCAGAAGGTTTGTGTAGGTACAGTATGCTGTTTTAAGATGCTGGATGTATCTTTGAGTTGGGGAGATGTGTCTAAATCTTGCAACAAGCTGCAAGCTGCCTCCTTCGCACTTATTGCTCAGAAAAGCAGCTCTCTGCGCACTCTCACACATACATGAGTCTTCTCAGTGTGAGATGCTCTGATGTGTTTTACAATTTGAAGGAAAGATGCTGGATTGTAAAACTGCAACCAAAGATTATTTTTTTCAGTAATCTGAAGAATAATTTCTTGACAAATAGTTTTGCCATTACTGAATTAACAAATTATTAAGCACACCTTGTTAAGGCAGATGCATTCTTATACAGCATTTCTGCAATAGATTCTAATTTCATGAAAGTCAAATTAGTTGACATAAGGCAAACAGTTCATTAGCATTAAACTACATCCTCTAAAATGATTAGACAGTATTAAAAAAAGGAGTGATGAAGTTCCTTTGAAATGCTCCATGGTGCTTGTTTGCAAACAACACTTGAAACAAAGAGTTTACTATCATACAGGGAAAAAAAGCAATAAATATTAATTTGACAGGCATAAACTAGCACGTTTGTGGTTGTTGCTTAAAAAATGACTCAAATGACTAATCAACAACCATTTTAGCTCTGCTAGCAGCAGGAATAAATTCGCTCCTGTTTCTATATGCACATGTTGCATACAGAGATTGATTTAGAAGGCATTAATCCAGATGTTCAGACTGAATTAAAATGCAAAATCCCTTTGAACTTGACATTGAACTGACCAGAGGGAAATTTACACATATGCAACAACATCACTGCAGCAATGCAGAACACACACCATCTCCAAGGTTTCTCATGTGTAAGTCAGTATCTGTGTGTGTACCACAGTGTTGTTATATAATTTAGCAATGCAGGTTTTTGCTGCATTGAGCATATTACTGAATCCAATTCCTTCCTATGAGAGATTAGTGTGTGTGTTGATACTATCTGAGCAGACGTACGGGAGGCTGTAAGCTGCTTAAGCATGCGCTGACTCAGGACACATGCAATTTCTGTTCCTTAAGAAAGAGACGAGCTTTGATCCACATTTTTTGCTTCAAAAGGTGTGTGACTGAGGATCAACCAGCCTGAAGATGCAAGTTTAAAAAACTGTATTTTTACTGAAAGATTTCATCTGTTACAGCAGGAAAAGGGATTCAGTTAGGAGGTCTTTGTAAAAAGTAAAGAGCATCAGCTGAATGGAAAAATGTTTTCCACCACCTCTGCCTGCATTTATCATTGAGTATTTCATCAAAGCAGAGGGATAAGTTACCAGCTTGGTTCATGAGTAATATTCACACTGTATCTTTGTCAAAACAGCTAATAAACCAAATGACATTCTCTGACATTTAAAGAGACATAAAATCCTTTTGGCTGCCAAACTCTGCAACTTCCCCCTTCTAGGACAGACTTTACAGTCCAGGTGAGGTCGTAATTTTCTGTTATTCAACATGATCATCTGCACCCTTTCAGCAGCTATGATAGGTGCAGGACAAATAGCAGGTGCAGTTCCTAGCTAATCCCATTTCAGCCCTGCTTCCGGTCTCCTCAAAAGTCCTCATGGTGCAGTCAATGGAAGTAGTATCGTGCTCAAAATGAAAGGACTTATTTTCTGTGTTTTTGCTATCATGATGCTTACACCTGCTCAAGGTAAGATGATATGAGTTTGTGGAAGGTGAAGATCAAACAGGTTTCTCTTTTCTACAAAGTTGCTTTTACCAAGGACCAACAGATGGACATTAAAATCTTATAAATTTCTTATGAGATACAGATTCTTGCTATTTTCCTAAAATTTGTGAATGATGTAATCACAATCTAATAGTCTTAGATCTAATTCCTTAGTGTTTGATACATAGATTTTTAGCAAAATTAATAACCTACCAACAATGGGCCCTATTTTTTTGTAATGTTCACACTGTCCAAAACAACAGCTTGCCATTCACTATTAGATACTAAATGAAAGCTTTATTCTCTTGTCTGATCATTAAAACATCAGATAATGTCAATCAAGTTTTTCAGAGTCCAAGGTGACATCTTCTAATGTTGAATTTTGACTAAAATTATTACATTAATTGAAATGTGAGTCAAGAAAAAGCAGTAAATTAGACCAGATTTATCAGAGTAGTTGCTAATTAATTTAGTGTAGACCCTTAACAAATTAATAGTCATTTTAGGGGCTGTAATTTTTGCCTACCTTTATTGATATAAATGATGAAACTATTAGGAACACAGTTTAACAGCACTACTAACTAAGATACATAATGAACATGATAACCTTCATTAGAGCAGGATTTATCACAGACCTACTGTATCAGATTGCACAGACTAGGTGTGCCTTCTAAACTGGCAGATGAGTACAGAGTCAGTAAGACTATAGTCTTATCAGGATGAACTCCATTTCACTATTCTTTTGTTTGTTCATCTGAGCTAGCACAAGCTAACAAGATGAGAAGGGATAAGGATTGTGTGTCTCCCTGAAACTCATCTTATGGCCTCGAGGAAGAGATTAGTCCTTTTCCAGCAGCAGCCTAAAGCAGCACTGAAGCCAGCCATTTGGCAACTGGATGTGCTCTGACAAGGAATTCCAAACATAAATAAAACACAGACACTCTGTTTTATCCAAAACTAACTGGATAATCATATGTTTTTTATGTCTGGATATGGTGTCTTTACAGTTATTTGAATAGAAATTGGCATAGTTAATACGAGCATAAAATAAAGACTTTAACCTTAAAGGGATTTTTGGTCACATTTGACGAACAGAAACCCTTTTGTTCTGTTCTCTTCATTTCACACTGCCAATAAATCACTAATTTGAGGGAGAAGCCTCCTTGCATTTCAAGACCTAATGTGTGGCACTATTTTGAGGGATTGTTCCGTTCATTGTGGTAGGAATAACTCAGGGTTTGTTCCACTCCTGCACTACCTTCTGCAGCCAATTCTTTCTATTAATTCCAGTATCTGTCTGGTTAATAAAAACACGATGCAGCCTGAAGACTTGGAGCACTCCCTGAATAACACAAGTCATCCACTCAAAGAAACAATTTCCAGACTGCTGCAGAATAAACAAAATATTTCTGAGATGCTCAAGTGCTCGGCAGAATGTGGCTCATCAGTTTGGCTTGACGTCCTTCAGCTGTGTTCCAACAATTCACACTCAGCAGCACCCTTTGAATAATAAATGTGTCCAACAAGCTATTGCATAAATGCCTCGAAATCTGAATAATCCAAAGCCTTTAATCCATTTATTTGACATTTACAGTGCACATAAGTGTATGTTCTCTGTTCTTAGATTATTTGTCTTTTAAACATTGTCTGTTTTTTTTATGTTGTTTCATTGGTTTGTAGTTTGCTTGCAACTCCATGTCATGTTGGTCAGGTCTTTTCTTGCAGTTTCCCTCTTCAATGGTAGCTAAGAAATTATGTTCAATAAAAGTTAAGTCAAAGTTTAAAAAAAAAGTTTGTCAATTTTACTCAATACACTGGATGTAAGTACTTCTAAATATCACAAACAGTTATTTAATTCAATAACATTTCCTTCGATTATCTTGTTAGACACTTTCTCCTTTGTCTGTCAAAATTCATGCCAGTAAAGTTTCACTCCACCAAACTGTTCTGTTTTGGTGACATTCCTTTGGCCCAGGTGAGGATGAAGAGCAGCTACAGCAGCTAATGGAGTCAGTGGGCTTAGAGGAAGAGGAGTTTCTCAAGTGTTTCCGTTGTGACCTGGGCTTCTGGGATGCCTGCTATACTACAGAAACCAACTGCAGCCGCGGGGAGCGCTGCTTCACTGGTCGGGGGAAGGCAGGTGTGTTGGCTAAGTGTTTTTAGTCAGTGTATATTTATTAATTCATGTATAAGCATTAGTGAGTGTTAGTCTCTAAAATGTGTTTTACTTCAGTTTACCTAAGAGAGGTGATACTGATTAACCCTGTCTTGTCTATCCAGCTGATTCTCTGGACATTAAGACTTTGGGGTGTGTGAAGGCAGAGGAGTGTGGTATGGAGACCACAGTGGAGTTCCTCTTTGACAAAACCATCTTTGTCATGACCAAACACTGCTGCAACACGCCTTTCTGCAACTCAGTGCACAAACTTCAAATCACCACACTTTGGTATCTCACTGTGGCTGTCCTCACTACTTGGCATCTCACCAAAGCCTCGGCGGGACTACAATAGGCTACCTGCATTTTTTTTTCTTTTGGGTTGCTAAAAAAACAGACAAAGACTGTGTGAAGTGGTGCTGAAAGAGTTTCCAGCCATATGGTGAAAAAAAATCACCAGCTTTACAGAATTTTTGCACTGTCCAATAGACTACTGAATAAGAAAACCCTGCTTAGATAAATATGGCATAAGCATAAAAATTAGAACAACTTAATCCTGCCAATCTGTTTGTTTTATATTTAAATATGTTTTTCAGATGAACAAAACACTACAACATCAACCATTGAAACATATGCAGCACAGTAAATGTTTCAGTCTTACTCTAATACAATTCATGTTATGTATCTAGAAGAATGTTTCCTGTCAACAGGTTGAACAAGAGTAAAAGCTTGTTCTCTTACAAAACCAACTGAAAACATTGGATGCTGAATGAACAAACTGACCACAGAGCTGTAGAGATGTGTTTGCAGTTGCAGCACAGAAGCTCAGCTGCGGTTCAGTGGCTCTCCAGCAGAGGGCAGGAGCTCCCCTTTCATGAAGAGCTGAAGGTCCAAATCTTTGTCCTCCAGGTCAAGGCTCAGGAACTTCTCCACCACAGACCGGCACCTATCATTCACAGTTTCCCATGCATTACTGTCCTGTACTGTTTTTTTAATATTGCTTTGTGTAGCTGAAGTTCAACAAACCTGTTTGCCTGCTCCTCAGATGAAGCTTTGTCAATGCGTTTTATAGACCTTCCTGTCCTGTACAGTTCAGAGACCTGACCAAACATACACACACTGTTAAACAGCCAGTCTATGTGAGCATGCCTCTATGTTATCTGTGTGTGTGTCATATTTATGTGTATGTGTTAACCTCCACTCCTCTCTGTACAAGACTAGCTGGCAGGCCTGCCAGTGAAGCAATGTTGGCAGCATAGCTGGACTGGCAGATTCCTTCCTTCAGTTGGTACAGAAACACCAACTCATCCCCATCCACTGCTGTCTCCAGAGTCTAACACACACACATACACACACACAAATACATACAAAACCACATCCACACAAAAATCACATACTTATAAAATAAACTTTTACTTAGGTAAGATGAATATGAAGTAGAATCTTATTTGCTAATTATTTCTGAAGCACACAGTTTACCATCACGAATTCTTACTGAACATTAACAAAATGCTACAGGCTACATTTTATCACTGTGTGAGCTCAGCTGAGCATCTCTAGGTACCAGAAGAGACAGCATGCCAGAAGAGGGTAGCAGGCCGAGCTGCAGCAAACTGTGGAAGTTCGTAGCCAACAACATATGAGGTAGATCCACTGGAGCTTTTCTCAACCAATGAGAGATCGACGCAGCTAGCAGGGACAGTCCATCCACCTGAGGGAAACAATATATTGTTGGCTGTGTTTTTGAGCAAGGATCAAGCCGCTATTAGCAAAACTCTTAAGTCTTAATTCTCGTAAAGCTTGTTACACATACCATTATTAGCCTGAGACTATTAATCAATCAATTAAAGGTATATTCATGTGTTTTGTTCTGTTGAGTTAAAGAGCCTCCCAATAGATGTCAACGGTTTCTACTGAAAAAAAAACAAAAAACAATTCAACTGATGCTAATTTTATATGTATTATTATTAGTATTACATTATACTTTATTTCTGCAAATTAATTGCTATTTAATCTGATTAATATTGAAGTAAGCTAGGTATCTTGATAACATTTATTGGAACAAATATGTGAATGCATGCAAAACTGAATAGGACTTCTATGTGTGCGTAATCAAAAATTATGTTTACTCTGATACAAATAACATTGCTAACATTCATCACATGTAAGATATGTTCTGTTACTGTCCTGAATCAGAATGACGGCCAAAAAATGTGGGGAAATGCAGCAGGGTATGACACGCAACAGAAGAACTAGGCCTTTAAGTTATATGCTACATCACCATCTACAGGCAAGAAAAGCAATAGCTCCTAAATTTTAACACATGCACCACCTGCAGTTAAGACGTAAAAGAGTTACAGCTGCATTTCCTTTTTGAGAGCTGTTGTTTTTTATTTAAGTGAAGGTTTTACATTTATCACTGTGTCACACTTATCTACAGCAGTTACTACATAAATACTTAAATGTCAAATACATAAAGTTCAGCTTGTTGCTGTCAAACACCATCTCATTTTGTATTACACCGTTGTATGAGGTATCATTACATATCATCACATTTTAACGTGTAAGCATTCAGCTGCTAACTTCAACATGCAGCACACACACATTTAACAGTAATGGATAAACAAATTAGTTGCTTGCATGTTTCTGGCCACCTGGTGAATCAAAGTCCAATATTTTCTCTCCTCTAGCTCTGCTTTTCTGGTCTTTGCCAGCTCTTGAGGGAAATGTCTGGCTCTTCAGCTGTTCCATTATGTTTACCGGCTAGTCACTAAATGTGTCCGTCTGTTGTTTGGTGCAGATGAGGTAGTATGCAGTGGGTGTTTGCTGTGGCCGATAAGAGTGAACGAAACAGTAAAGCAGTAGGGCTGAACAGCTAAAAAACAAGTTGAAACTCACTACAAAGCTTCGAAAAGTCAAGTGTAGCTTCAGATTCAAGAGATTATTATGTGTATGTTTATTACTGTAAGTGATCCTTCTCAAGTTGTTCAATTTCCACATCATAGTTGTAACAATACTGATTAAAGCCACTTTAAATTATTGTCAATAGCATCCATAAACCATACTGAGACAGGACTTATTTAACCTGCTTTGGTAATTTTCTTTTATTGTTTCTGGTCCCTGCCTCCCAAACCTCTATTTCTTTTTTAGACAAATAAAATTGGTTTGGATCCCATCTGTCCCTCTCCAGAGTAATGTTGCAGACAGTGATGGAGGACATAGAAAATAATGATATTCTGAGTACTGTGAATCTCTACCCTTCCAAGTATCAAGCAGAACACCAGTTAACAAAACTAAAATACAAAATGTAAAAAATAACATATATGAAACAACTGAAAAGACAGACAGCAGCTACTAAAAAAACAGCAGTTTGTAACAGTCATTGCCTGCAGGTTGCAAAAACTGCATTATTACCTCTCTTGCCTGTTGATGGCGCACATCATCACCTCTATATCTACAACTCTAAACAGCTGCTGTTATTTTGTTGCTAATAGATGGCACATGTTTGGCTGAACTGCAGGTCTGTTTGTGCTGCAGCTCTAAATTGGAAAATATTGGCTGGGATTGGTTTCAGGCACTTCACATTAGTGACACTGTGTGTCCTTGTTATGTGTACACATATGTATTTAATTCACAAAGCGCTGGAACAAGTTCTCCTTACAGTGTTAGTTCCTTTTCCAAATTCATCGATGAGGACTAATGAGTTGCCAGTACTGCTGTTGAGAGCCTGGGCCATCTGGAGAGTGGAGAAACAAAATGTTATACCACACATTGCTGTTTTATGTGTGTTTGTGTGTGTGTGTGGCTGTAGGCAGTAGTTGCCTTATAAAAATGTCTTGACAGGTGGAGAGTGGGAGTAAAGCTGGAGGACAGTAGTGTTGGAAGTTCATATCTTTTTTTCTCACACCCCCACATACTGATAAACATTCACTCACTGTTGTTTACGTGCATACAAGTGTGTGTGTATGGTACCTGGTTGAGGTCTATCATGAAGGTGCTGAGGCCCACAGAAACAGACTCTCTGCTCTGCATGCGGGTGTAGATCCCATCCACTAGACCGATCTCTGCCTCTTTCGCAGGCACGTCTGAGCCAATCAGAGCCATGAACACAATCAAACCCACCTGGCAAAGTCAAATCAGAAAGCAGGTTACAAGTCAGGGTTGGATGCCAAGTGCTTAATCTGGTGTGAACCAAATGAGAAGGGGTAACCGCATCGGTAAATCCCAGCAACAACCTAAATGTTAAAGCTCCCCCCAGAGGATTGATTAATGAAGTCTTCCTCCTTAAGAAACTTCATTGTCACCCCTGCTTACTCTAAATTTGTTTTCTGATAATGTTTTACATTGCTGCTTTATGTAAAGCAATTGTAATTAATTAAGTATAAAACTAATGGAAATACAAACCCTTGAGGTAACTAGCATCTGTGGTCATCTGCTACTTTTAAAGAAGCTGATATTGATGGCAAATTATGCAATCATACATATTGTTTTTAAAACAGTTATTGTCTTGCACTCGAACAGCTTCAGTGTGCTCTGCTTTTCAAAGCTCTCTGTCAGTTCTGCTGTATTTGCTTGCCTGAACACAGCTTGTAACTGGGTGTAGCAAAAGAAAAACAAAGAAAAACAGCATTTTTGCCCCAAAATCTACCAAACGCAATGACAAGCACATTTCAAGTAAACAGGAAACTAAAACGTGTACACACTTGGTCAAATACACAAAAACATGTCAAAACACTGTCACTGGCTTAAGACACAAAATGTTGAGCGTAATCAGGCTAGAAAAGACCATGCAGTTTATCACTGAACTTGTTGCTGAGAAAATCAAACTTGTCATTGTTTCAGAACAGAGTTTTTTTCTGATTCTCACACCTGTTTAAGATAGATGCTCTTGCCAGATGAGTTGGGGCCAGTGATGATCTTGACTCTGTGCTGCGACTCTGAGCTCTGGAAGGAGTTGGCCACAAATACAGGCGAGCACAGCTCCAACAGTGGATGTCTAAAAAATCAGATAATAGACATTTACCAATACTGAGCTGCATTATCCTCACCCTACCTATATTATGTTATTTTTATTGCTTTCTGTAATAAATCACTTTGGCCACTGCTTACCTTTGAAAATCCAGGTAACATATTTTTTTCTCTCACTGGCATTGCTATATAACTATCTAAAGTGTTTTATTGTAACTTGCCAAATTTTGAGGTATTGCCATAGTGATGTTGCCCTCACTCTGTCCAAAGTGTCAGATTACAACAAGAACTGGAGGACCTTGATAACTGTCTCCTGGTGTGTGGTGCCTACCTGCCCTGTGTGACTGTTATCCTTCTGTGGCTGGCTAATTTGGGTGAGGTGTAGCCGTACTCTTGGGAGGCACTGCTCATAGCCATCAGACAGTCCAACTCAGCAATGAGATCCAGAACCTCCACAACACATACACACATTTAACACACTGACTATCCTGATAAGAAGCAGATATGACCAGTGAAAGAGCAACATGCAGCTGCTCTACTGTTCACAAACTTGAAAAAAATCATCAAGGTTTTGAGCTGAGGGGAACCAGTGAATTTAGTCACATTTTGGTAGAAAATATGATTATTTGTAACCCACTGAGCACGCAGATGGACAACAAAGAAGGGGATTACATTGCTGGAGCAGTTTGAGATGTTTCTTTGGATGTTCTGATATTGGACACTATCGGAATCAGTTTTTGTTTTGTGTGTGTGTGTGTGTGTGTGGGGGGGGGGTGTCTACTTTGACAAAGCTAAATGAATTTGAAATGTTGCAAGTCTGTTTTTAAAGCGCATTGTTTATTTTACATTCATTTAATTGACAAGTCTGCCCAAAAGCTAGAACATTTCCTCTTACAAAATTACGATAAAATTTACCAGTACAGCATGAAATCACTGCACATGAGAAAAATCACAACACTTGTATATAATTTCAGAACCACCTGTTTAATAGTAAAAATACAAAACAGAACCCAAGAGAACACTGATGGTTAATTAGTACAAATTCTACCTACACACAATAACAGAGTTACTTTCATGCCAACAATTAAATTACCAGAGTGGGAGTCAAGTGTTAAACACTAAGACCTGGAAGTGCACAATATTTCACACCAACCTTGTAGAGGGCGGCGCTTCTCTCAAGTACCGTGTTCTGTAATTGTGTCATTACTGCTGTCTCCATGTCTGAGAAACAATAAGTATAGCATCAAAAGAGCATTCAGTGGCTTGGTTAATTTTTATATACAGCAATCAGGTAGAAGTTTTCGGCTATTAAAAAGGTAAAAGACCTCTTATGTCACAGTGCAAGTCTCCCAGGAGGTCATCAAGCTCCTTAGTTCTCTGGCTGCGGTAGTGCAGACGGTCCTCCGATAGAAACTAACTCACAGAAAAGGCAGAGTTTTACAAAACGTGAACATTCCTTTTTTTAAAAGGCACAAAACAGACAAAATTAACTTTGTGACAGGATCATATACAAACCATAAAATCAAGGCCCTCTATCTCAAAATCCTCTTTCTCTACCATGCTGGGCAGGCGAGGGACAGAGAGGAGGAATCCAATCTGTAAGGAGCATCAAACAATGATTTACGAACACTGTTATATGTATTGTATGAATACCAGGTATAAAACATAGCTGTGTGTGACCAGAGGGATGTAGATAACGCAGCATGAGGGGATGCGGGCATCCAGGTGTTCCAGCTCTCTTCTGGCTACATCTGTCAGAAAGTCAGACAACCCCATCATCCTCCTCTTTTCTGTAAGAGGGAGGGAGCCACCACATAAACTTTGTATTGTATAACACATTATTATATGAGTGTTAAACTAACTGCTCAAGTTTTGAGGTTGAAAGGCACTCACTTTCGTCAATTGCTGGGTCTACATTTGGTTTGACGGTAAAGCGGTTCTCAGCCATGCTAATTTCAAAATCCACCTACATGATCCAATTCAGATGATGGAGTTAAACTCATAAACAGACCAAGAGTCTGCAAAATAACCGTAAACCACAGACCATGACAACAAAAGCCAGCAGATTTTTTCAGATCGGCAGCTGTGTATTATTTTGAGTGGCTCACAACTCGGCTGATGAGGGAGGCAATGTAGTGGAGGTCATCAGAGAACTCTTCACGGATATCATGGAAGAGTTGAATGGATTGAGGCAAGTGTCGCACTGCGTCCCTGATACACACCGCACTGTACAGTGTCTGACAAACACACACAAATGCAGCCTTTTTGTACACATTTAACAAAATCTGTCTTGTGACTAAGAAAAATATGTTAATACTGTAGCTTCAACCTTGTAGAGGCTCCGCCAGTTGGTCACTTTGGTGTGAGAGAGAGACATCCTGCGCAAAAGAGTCTGAATCACAAAAACACACACACTGAGGTCACAATTTCCATGTTAAGGTGGTGAAAGAGTTTATCAGAGGATAAATGGTGACAGATGTGTAGAAAAAACAGGTAATTGGTCAGAGCTGTTACTGGTATGTTACTGATGTTGCGTAGCAAGGATTGCAGGGTACTCAGTGCATCAGAGTTTCGTGGTGATGTGAAAAAACGTATCACTTCCTGTCTCCTGTGTAGCACTGCCAGGTCCTGTGTTGGCCGCAGAAACCACTGGCTGAGAGAAAAGAGGACATCACTTACACTTATGCAACTTTTATAAAGCAATTAGTACAAACTGGCATGCTTTAAATCCTCTAGCGTGTGAGAAAAAAACAGAAGTACTGTAGTTAACTGTGTGTCATCTGCAGAAAAAAAATAATGGTATAAAGAAAAAGGCAGAATTACATAAATGTTCATTCCCACTATAATCATAGCATGGAATTAAAAACACCATAATATAATTTGTTACAGTTCCAAAAACAGATGATGCATTATGCTGGAAAGGCAACACATTATCAGGTTGCCGTGGATACAAGCAGCTTTTGCAAACCATAAAATTACTCTGACAATCACAAATCATCGGCACAAATTTCAAAACAGTACTAAATGTAAATATATGAAATAACTTTTTTTATTTTTTGTTGCTTTGGTAGAGTAAGTCTCTAGTGCCCCTAATGCTCCTAATGACAAATAAACTGTTTAAATTAGTAAATAGTTTTACCTGATAATTTTAACAAGATAGCTATGACTATATCATTGTTATATTTAGCATCAGTATCTTTTGGGTATGATGAAGGGCACTTTGATTTTCCTAAGTTTATTAAACTATATATATACTTGTTCAGCTTATTATTGGTAGTCATAATACTAGTAGTAATGTTGGTGCTTTGACATTAATTGAGGTATCTGGCATCAGTTTCTCATACCCACCACATAAATCTGTTATGTAAGATGGTGGTGAGTAATCAGTTTGGTTTAAGGGGCTAATAAGGTCATGCTGAAAGATATAAGAACTTTATCTATTTAAAGCCTATATTTTCTTTAGATTGAGGAAGGGACACTTATTACTTTTTAAGTTGTGACTGGTCTTTCTCACCGTAGCAGTTTAGAGCCAAACTTGCACTTGCAGCGATTCAGTATCCCTGCAAAACCCAATAAGAACAATTGGTTTATGTAAGCAGCATTAGATAAGACAGTAATAATGATCCAAATTACTACTTTGACAGCTGCATACCATAGAGACTTAGTCCCTCCTTTTCGCCTGAATGCAGCTTGTACACTGACGGATGAAGCTCTGATTTGAAGATCTGCAACACACTGAAACAAATACCTAATCTCTGATTAACCCCCAACCACCCTTTGTCTCTTTCAGCGCTTTTCTCTGCTCCATAATAAAGTTAATCTAATTTGAATATCATATTTGACCAATGTAATACATAATATTATGCATTTACATATACTTATATTTAACATAAATTCAGTGTTTAGCAAAAAAGTGCTCAATTTCAATTAACCATTAAAAATACAATTAAATTTAGTTAACATTTTACATATACCTTAAGTTAAATATACAAAATTAGGGCAAGAGAGCAAAAGTAAAATGAAAGCTACTACCTCAGTTTTTTGTTTTTTTTTAATGAGTAATAGATGATTTTTTATGTACTTAAGAGCTTTACTGTAGGTTTTAGTTGTGGAGCAAATAATATTAAGAAATTAGTGTCAGCTTTTAGGGACTTGCATTATATTGGGCAAAATTCTTACCTGTAGGTGTCTCGATCAATGCAAACAACACCTTTACTGTATTGGAAAGAAACAATGCACATTCAGAGAAGTAATGTTTTTCAATCATAGCACTTTCTGTATCACAAGACAGATATGGTTTGCTGGCTGCATAGACAAGTACAGAGGTGGAAAGAACGAGAGAACAAGAAAAGGTATTACCATATATGCACATATACTATGAAAACACAATGCCACAATTGTAAGCCACTGCTGCATGTTTGATTAAAACCTTTGTAGCACAAGCAGCAGTACAAAATCACTCCTCATTGACAAAGCTCCGTCAGTGCCCGTATTATTGAAAATGTGTAATCATAGTTGTGTGTATGTGTGTTTGAGTGTGTGTGCAAAGCTACAGTAATGTGTGTCTTACAGTGTGTAGGCGTGGAACTGTAGGACAGGAACTCCAACACTGCTGTCTTCCAGCTCCACTCCCACTCTCCTCCTGTCCAGACATTTCAGCAGAGCACCAACTGCCCTTAGCTTCTCAACGGATGTACACACACACACACACACACACACACACACACACACACACACACACACACACAAATGATGGACAATTCATGAACTCCTGCACAACGATGGACTGATGATATGAAGACAGCTGGCTCACCATCAGGGGGGAGTCAAAGGAGATACAGGAGGAGAGGTAGGAAATTTTGTCCCTCTCTATCATGGAGGCAGGAAGGAAAGGCAGATGGGCAGAAAGCAGCCTTTGCTTACCAACCTCCAGGCCTGAAACATTCGAAAATGAACTCATTATCAATTCTTTCATTGTTGGAAATCATGCAAATTTAATGCAGAAGTCCTGCCTAAAATTTAATGAGGACATTATTGGTGGGCGTCTGTTTACCAAAGTCAACATATGGATAAGTAACCACCTCTGGTCTGTAGTCTGGGTTTGAACCTTTAAACAGGGTGGAATAAAAAAAAAAAAAAAAGAAAGAAAAAAAAATTAGTTGGTTGTTGCTTTGTAAATCAGTGCATATCATTAATACAATCATTCCCTCCCTTGTCACACTAGCTGGCAGAAGTGTCAAGAAGTCTTAATCTTATCTCATTACCTTAAACTATATGCTAGTACTCTCACAACATGTCAAAGAAAATTTCACGTGACCCTTTCCCTTATTCCCCTCTCTTTCTCTTTTCCCCCATGCTAAGATATTTTTGTCTCTTAGAACTCACTCAGTTGTTGCAGGAAGCGTGCCATGCAGCGTTCTTGCTTGGCACTGGTAATTACTACATGGGGACTAATCTCCTGGATAACTACCAACAAAAAAAAGGAATATGAGGTACGTTCAGTAAAGTTTTTTGAAAACACATCAGTTTTTCCACAAAATTGTCATTCCTATACAATTGAAAAATTATATTGTGTAACAAACTGTGTATGTTTACCTCTAGCCAGCAGATGGAGCTCCAGATTGTCAGGAGTGTCTATCATGTAATGTAAAGAAGAGTCCTTACTGTCATAAAAGCAGAGGCCCACCTGTCCATGCTGGGCTAAAACACTAAGTAAAATCTGATAGGAAAAATTACAGGAGTGAGCACCTCACTGCTGCACCTATTTACTACTCCTCTGAAGAGAGAAACGTCTCAGCTTACCACAGGTAAGTCGTCCTCCTCTTCTTCATCTCTATGTAGGCCAATGTCTGCAGGACCCAAAACAACCCCTCCACCTCCTATCAAACTTTCCAGTGCTGCCATAATCACTTCTAGTCAATTCTAGATGAGAACAGTCAAATAAAGGTATTAATTTAATGTTCTAGCTAACCCACATTAGTTTTTTAAGTACACAACAAGGTACACTATAACTTTAGCTTTCTAAACAAACACTTTAAGCTAGTTTACTTAGCTGTCTAGTGTCTAGATTAGCCAACGAAGTTCGAGTAATCCAGTTTAGGTGCCATTTAATTTAGGAGGCCACTATAAACTAGCAGCGTCGAAGCATACTAACTAGCGTTACTACCAGTCTTCATTTGTTGAGCAAATATTTACTTGGAGGAGGTGTTGGGACTTTTACAGGAAAGGTACCACCCTTCAGTTGCCTAAAGTCCGACTTGTGATTATAAAGAACTGATCAATATTTTCCTTAAGCAGCTTGTCAGTTAGCCACAGAGGTCGCCCTCACGTGCCCTCTTTCGCGCGCGCACTTCCATCGGTTGTCTTGACAACAGTTTTCTGTGAAGCAGTTGAACTCACGTGCTCAGTTTTGACGAGTGATGATACTCGGCTAAAAGAATATACAACATAGGTCCCACAGAAAACACAATCTTATTTTTTCCTTTTATTGTCTTACTTAGATTTCCTCTGTACTATTCTCTAAATACTCCGAGTAAGACCAGAAGCTGTAGTATTTTGGAAAAAAAAGATTAAGTAAATTGCATCCTTTAAAAGTTGAATGTAGTGTAAAACATTCAACAACAAAAAATTACTGTTTTAAGTACACGCCTCAAAATAAGTAACTACACAGAGAGTAACTGGCAAGCTGCTGTTATATAAAATTGAACATGGTTGGTGGTTGAGCAAATCTGAACTCCATTTTAATGTTAGGAAGTTTAATCTTTCATTATCATGAAAATTGCTTAAACTGCAAGTACCTCAAAACTGCAAAGTCTGATACTTGGGGACCAAGTGTTGCTGTATGGTGAATCAGGACTTTTGATGCATGATTTTGTCTTGTGATAGTGCCATATTACTGCTAGACTGATATTGTAGTTTTTATATTTGAAGCCTGGCTGTTGGGAAAACTATAAGTTTTTTTAATTAAAGTATAGAAAAATTGGCACTAGAGCAGCTTATAGCAGCCAAGAATCTGAGTCATCTTTGCTTCTCATCTAACTAGACTGATGCTTATTTAAAGATACAACTGAATTTCTGCAGTCTATAATCATCAAACACTTACATCTTCAGAAATTTAATTTATAAAGACTTTAGGAGTTAGTAAAGAGTAAAACAGAGAATTATATTATGCCATTTTAAGCATAATTTATATGTTTCAAGAGAACCTCTGGATTGCCTTTTCTTAATAATATTTGTTTTCTTCTACTTACTAAATGTACTTTTTTTTTTCTAAAGTAGAGGCCACAAAACAACACTGATAAATTGACTCTATTCTATTTTTTAAACATCACAAAATAACTGAAACTTAAAAACATCAATAATGAAATGACCAGATTTAAGTGGCAGTCATTTATTTCATAGACAAAGAAAGAAACAGAGCCAGAGCGAACTCTCTAATTGTGCAAAACATTTGTGCTCCCAAATTAATCTTTTTTCTTCCCCTTCTAGCTCACTGTTTATATTTTTAAACAAAACATGAATATTAGTAATTTATGTCATTGCATAAATAACACAAAAAGTACATCTGTACAACATTTTTCACATAAAAAGGTCATTTCCTGTAAATTGATACACTTCAGTGTTGACAAACTTCTTTTTTAAATATTTTTCTTTATATGAGTAGTATACTTGTATAGCTTTACATTATTGACAAGAAAGCAGGTAGCGCTGGAGACGAGGGGGTAGAGGCAGTTTGTCTACTTGATTCTGCCTCTGTTTCCCTAAAATCTTATGAATTGACAGTCCACACAAAGCCATCAGGGCAGGAGGATCACCTGGGAATGAGACAAAAAGAAACTCTGTTAGTGTATGTGATATAGGAGCCAAGCAGATCTAACCGAAGCATTTAAACCAACTAAAAACCTGACACTCACGAGTGGCACCATTCAGGTAGCGTAGCCTTATGCTGGCTCCTCCTCTCACGCTGCTCACTGCTGGGAATAGTTCTGCTCCATGAGGAAGGTCTGTAAAAGCCTCACCAAGGAAGCAATCATCAACAATAAATCCTAGGAATCCTGCATCAGCATCCAGGACCAGCAGGATGCGCTCAGGAATGTGGAGAGGTGTCTGTGCCATCTTTGTGTGTGATGAAGTGGAGGACTGTGTTTTAAAATTTTCCAGAGATTCAGAGTGACACCTCCTCATCTTTCCTGGGTAAATTCCCACACTCTGTCCAGCATGCCAGAGCTGATTGGTTTTGAGTTCCCAGCCCCAGGACTGTGAATCTCCACCAACCAGCACATTGTACCCTGAGGCCTGTAGAGGGCAGTTGTGCACAGAAATGCCCAAGACAGCATGACTCCCCCTGTGGCTGGGATTCCACAGCACCTCCCACACATGAAGCCCGCTCTTCACCCCTATCTCTGCTCTTACCCCATCACTGCTCCGTTCAACAGGTGACCGTATCACTTCCTGTTTGCAAGCCGACAGCAGGATGTGAGGGGAGTGGTGCACTGAGCTCCAGTGTGAGCGACTGTCTCCTGGAGCAATTGGACAGGAATACAGAGTGACTGCAAGGCGAGAGGAGATTGGGACTGCCAGCGGAGAGAAGGCTGATAAAGAGAAGGTAGGGCTGTCATCAGCCCTGCTGTACAGCCAAACTGACAGTGAGAGACCCATTGGTTTGAGCAGTCTGAGCAGGGTCACTGCTTAGTGTCACTGTAGAACTGTGGAGAAAACAAACAACAAAACAAGTTTTTTTGTGCAAAACAAGAAAACTAAAACTTTTTAGCTGTTAAATTATTTGTATTATTGACCTAGTCGATATGCAAGTTTGATCTTTATACTGAAATGAAAAAGGCCTCAACTAACGATTGTTTTCAAGATTCATTCATCTATTTTTTCTATACATAAAGGAGACTTTAGTATGTCAGAGTTAAAATTAAGTTAAATACCAGAGAGCATGGTAGAGTTGAGTATAAAAGAGAAAAGTGGAATACATAAGAGTAGTCTGTAACATAGAGTCAAATAGGCCTGAAGTTGAATAGTTAAAAGTGGAGCACATTAAAGTCAGCTCAGTGGTGTAAAAGTAGCAATACACTTTAAAAAATCCATTAATTATTTTGCACTGAAGAATCAGTTAATTAGTGTTATCAGCAAACTCACTTGCGGTTGCAAGTATAAAATTAAAAAAACAAATTGAGGCAAAATGTTCACTGTCAGAGTTGTATTGCTATAAATTATCACTAAAAATGTACCATAATTTTCATTATAACTGATGCATTAATATTTATTATTTAAATGTGGCAGATTGAATTTATTCTAAGTATTTTATAAATTGTAACAAGGTTTATTTGAATTTACTGCGTATCACATTGTATATGTTGAGTATATGTTCTGTACATCTTTCAAGAAACTGCTACAGCCGTCAGACAAGTTGGTAAAGAGTAGGTTACAGCATATTCTACTTAAATGTAGCGAAGTATGGGCTAAAGTGGTTTGAAATTTTTTAAGTAGTACCCAAGAGTTGTTCTGAAGTTGCGACAGTACCTCGGGATTTAGTCTCCAATATTGGGTAAATGAAAGTAAAATAAATTAAAATAGAGAAATTGATTAGGTTAGGATAGAGTGAACTGGAGCCAAGTAAGCTAGCAAATAATTTTTCTAAAAAACTAAAAGTCTCCACGTGCACATATTTAAAGATGGTGCAGGTATATTGAAACAGGTCAGTAAAACAAATACTGTCTCATTCGCTTCCAATAAGCCTTAAATCTTACCACTTGTTTTGCTGAATCTTTGAGTGTGGTCGTGAGATGCAGTCAATGTCCTGACATCCTCTGTCTGTATCTGTGACTTTATAACAACCTCTTATCAAATATTATATGCGTTTTATCACTGCTCGGTAACGTAACGACACATCGGTTCCGGTGTTTTGATAATGGTTTTTTGGGACGACCTCCGATGCGGGAACAGCACAGTCCATCTCTGTAATCTGACGCCACACAGAGCTGCAGTGACAAGGACGATAAAAATACTGACGTGTTTACAAACTCATGAACGTCGAGGAGAACCAATGTCCTGGAGCCTAGATAGAAGGATGACAGATACCGAGCTATCATCAATTTCCGTCAGGAATTTCTATCCTTTATATTTATCTTGTTCTGTAATGAATAAAAACATAAAGAGCGAAACACAAGAAGAGGATTAAACTCGGGCTCTTATATAATAAGAATAGAAAAATAAAATAGAACCCAAAGCGGCTCATTATTGCAGAAAGCGCATGCGCACAAATAAGGAGTAGCGTCTTGGACGATGTAAACCCCAGACGCTGCCATACACTGTTGACGCACGAGCCACAACTTCATGGGCAGACATACACAGTAATGAAGAAAGTACGCTAAATTTTCATTTAAGTAAAAAAACTTGTATCAAAATAAATTTTAAGAAGTACTGACCATACATAAATTCCCTTTACACAATAACGTATTGGACTAGATTATAATTACTGATGTATCAATGTGTAAGCATCACTAATGTTGTAGCTGATGAATCTGCTGCCTATTTAAACTGCTTAAAACACTGCTGGGTAGAATATTCAAAAAACATCTTAAATTACCAGCATGGTTATATTGTGTGTTGATAATCTGATGTGCAGTATAACTAGTCAATATTTATCACGTAGTCTACTTATAAAAAATGTTGTGAAGTAATAAAATAAAAATAAAAAACAAACCCTGGCTTCCGAGCTGCAGTGGAGTGAAGTACAAAGTAGCTTAAATGGAAATACTTATGCTAGTAGGCAAAAAAATCCAAATAGCACTTAAGAGTACTTGCAAAAATGAGTTAGATATATCATACCACTGGTATTAGACCTGTAGTGGGATAGACAGCCAGGTGATTTTTGTTTACAAAAAATAGAAAGACCATTCAACCATTCAACAATGTAATGTTAGTTACATTATGGACTTGTATAAACTTCAGTTTTGGGCAAAACTTTAGGAGAAGATCATTTTGTGCAAACCAAATCAAAGATATGTAGTGAAAAGTTATTTAGTTCAGCTTTGAGAAACAGAAACTTTCCATGATTTGTCCGGTAGGTGGCACTGCAGGTCCGCAAATGTTGACGGTGCTGCGTATGGAAGAAGCCGCCTGTTGGTGCTGTTCTGGGGCATGTGGCTCAGAGGAATGGGACCGTCTTCCTCTCTGACCCTGGCCCGTCGATGAAAAAACCGACCAAGCGGCAAACGGGGCAGGCGATGCACAACGGGACAGAAGAAGCACGGCTTTACAGGCGAAAAATCAGTAATGCTGATGCTTTTAAACATGGGATGCCGCCTCCTTTGCGGAACAAAGCGAGTTTGCGCTAATGTGGCCGGTCAGTGAGTTTGTTAAAGCTAAAGATTTGGCTCCTACTTTGTGTTTTTTAAAAAAACGTTTACGTTGATACACACATCTGCAATGATGCGGGCTGCGATTGTACTCTGCATTTTCGGATATCTTGTCTCCAAAGCTGCCACCAAAACATTACCAGAGGACACAACCACAGAAGGTAAAATAGCTTTTTATGTCTTTGTCCGCTCACTTTGTCCGAAATGAAGCTAGTTATGTGGCTATTTTGGTGGCTAATGGTGCCGCTAGCCTGCTCGGATGCTGATGTGACCTAAACTTAGCTAACGTTAGCAAGTTAACGTTAGCTGGTGACAGAAAGCACGAAAACTTCTCGGAAACGTTTCTTGTCCATCCTGGTTGTGTATGCCTGGATGTTTTGAAATCTGTCGTGTTTTAATCTGATTAAGTCCTATTTGTGGAAGATACTTAGTAAGAGATCAACACCGAAAACTTGCCCTCATATTGCTCTTATGCAGCAGCCGGAGAATGAGTCCAGCTGCTGTGATTTGTCATTTTAATCTTTGCTACATTTTAGGAAACAGTCCTATCTCCCTCTTTGTATGTGTCTCTTCCAGACACGTGCTAACAGAGATTATTTGGCTCAGGTGTCCTCCATTAAATAGATGGGTGCCAATAAGCTCATACCTTATATTTGGCTTTTGAGCTATAGCTACAACAAAATATTTTCTTAATTCAAAATTATTTTCTTAATTAATTATCACTGTCTACAGAGCGCCCGAAAATACTGTGAAATGCCACTGTTTCTCACAGTCAAGGGTAACATATTGTTTTTGCTTATTTTTCCTAACAATCCTAAATCCTAATGCCACAATCAAAAAGAGAGACAAAATTTAAAAATACAAAAAAGGAAATGTCAACAGCTAGGATGTGAGACTACTGTTTTTTTTAATGGTATTTTGCTTTTAAATCACTTTATAATAATGAATAAGTTATTTAAATTTTTAACAGAATAATTTTCTAATAATTTCTCTCCAACTTTGCTGTAATCACTGGTAAGGTAAGATTAGCCTAAAAAAGATAAATTTAATTGTTCCTACACATGAAAATTACAGTGTTGCAGGAGAAGAACAAGATCATAAGAGTAGTGACTTAGAAAACTAAAAATACAGGCCTGTACATTAATAGTATCAACTAGATTACACATTTAGCATGAATTTTTAAAGCAAAAGGCACTAGATGCCAGAGCTGGAGTGATTAGTACATCATCTTAAGATAATTTAGTAATTCTGACAATTATTTTTATTTCTTATTATTAATTTTAAATCAAAGATACCTAATCCTCTCTCACTCTTGTTTCCCAAATGTGAGAATCAGTGGTTTGTCTCTGTTTTATGTGATAGATGGATACTATTTTCAAAAAAAAAATTAAGACTGAACCAATGATCAAAATAATAATAAAATAAATATACTGCACACCAATCATAAGAAGTCTTAAAAAGTGTTTTGAGGAAAAAAAAACATTTCATTTCTCTTAAGGGAATAAAATTAGTTTGTTAATAAAGTGTTGTAATGTGTCTGTAGGTAGCAGTTTTAGCAGGTAGCCAGAGACAGCGATGTGGTGGGTAAATACCCCCTCAGTGTCGTGGGGAGTCCCTTCACTACAGCAGCAGATGCATGCAAAGCTTGAAAGCAAGCATGAATCACAATAATCTGCTGGCATCTCGTTCAGTCACTAGCCTCAAAGCTGCCCTGTCATATTTACTACTAAAGTGGAGCCACATCTGTTTTATCCATCACTTTTATCTCTCACTTGTCAGCAAAAGCACATACACACATTGCAGTCTTCTGAGTTCACTTAACATTTTTGTCTGGCCTACATTTAGTCCTCAGTACAACTGTGTTTATAGTAGAAGTATGACTGTAAACATACAGTGAGCATTGCTTGAAATCAGTCAGAGTAAAAAAGTAAATACTTCAATCAATCAATTTTAATGTAAATATCAGCTGGCACTTTTTCCATCATGAAAATCCACTAAATTTACAACAAGTTCTGATAAAAAAACAAGATATAATTTCTGTGATTATTCCTGGGCTTTGAAGTCTGTCCTGGCCTCCTGCTCTGTTTTCTCCTTCTTTCTCACTCCCTTTCTCTGGTATAGACTTCGCCTCAGATTGACCTTCAGTTGTCTCCCAGGGGGTGTGTTCAGGTCAATACTGAGGACTACTCCTGGTCTGTCCAGCAGGCAACATGGATGAGTGGAGCCAGACAGACAATCTACCCGCAGATATAGATCTCACTCACATTACTGCTGCCCATAATAGGCATGGCATTGCATCTCCAGCAGACAAACATTCACTGGAGAAGGACAAGGGCTGCCAGGAAGTAGAACAGTCAAATCATATTGTCACCAGCTAGCCAAGCTTGATTATAATCACAAGATGCTGATGTAAGTGCTAACAGCAGCCTACTTTTGGGAGGATACATCAGGTCATGAGACAGCATAGTAGTCAGGGAGAGGGGGTCAACAACTTTTTGTTCTAGTAGCAGAATGAGTAATGGTATATTGGGTACCTAGTACAGTATGTAGACGGGAATATTTAACAAAGTAAGATGAAGAGAAACCATTAGATCTCCCGCCTCAGAGTGGAGATGCAATGATGTAACCTAATTGCTGAGTCCCCTGCTGAGTTAATGGGATTGACCACCGCTGTCTAATCTTTAATCCAGATTAGGGAAAATAGCAGGATAAATGCTATTCAAAGATCTTTTCTTTATTTATAATGGCAGAGCTTTAGTGTGCATGCGTATGTGCTTGTATTTTTTAAGACCATGGTTAGATTTGCTCATTTGTTTCCACATGTTACATGTTGTGACATATTTTGCCATCTCTTTCCCATTTCCCTGTTGGTGAGTCACACTTAATTCCATTGACCTTTTGTGTATTCCTCATTTTGTTCCCATAACATTTTTAATAGATCTATTTTCACCACACTGAGAGTCAGATGTTTGTTATTTATCTGAATGGTAAACAAATAGCTTCAGCCTGCGTGCTTTTCTTTTGCTGTGGTTGAACAAGTGATTACATCCAGAAGCACAAACAACAGTATGTCAGACCTTGAAGTTAAAATGGCTTGCATTGGTTTAGTTTGCATCGACTTAATTCTTAAATGAATTGCTTTCATTCTGGGTTTGTTGACAACAAAAATCTGTGTTGTATCCTCAAAATAATATGATAAAAATCTTATGCAGTTAATTTTTTATCATTTATCTAATTAATTTAAACATCTTGCTATTGCTTCACATCAAAAATCTGTCAAAAGATTTTCACATGATTTCTTGCTCCTCTTGTACTCATCAATATGTCAATGATACAGAAATATGTGTCGTTGCCTTCTTTGCTGTTACAATCGTCTTACATTTTTATTATTTGAGATTTGCTCTGATTTGTAACAAAACCAATTACACATTAGTGAATATTTTTAAGCAGTTTGGTAGCATTACAGAATTTCAAAAGGACAAGATGCCATAATAAAGAGAGTGCAAACAACCCTAATGCTGTGGGAGACTTATAAATAATAAATAATAGATTATATAAAACATCAAGAAAATATGATGTGTGCTTGTCTTATGAATTCATTTGAGAAAGGTGACAGTCTTCTCATTACCTCACACAGATCTGATGTTTTACTCTAACTTAAATTCTTAGTCCTTTTAATTGATGATTTAGCAAAGCTTAAGTCACACACATCTTGTGGATCATGAGGTATTCACTGAGTCTATTTTTGCATTCTGCTTATATCAATAGACCAATTTTCCCAATTCTTCATGCTTAAAAATGATTTCTATGCAGTTTTTTAATGTGCAAATTTAAATAAGCACATAATGGAGAAGAAGTTAGAAGTTCAATTTCTGCCTGTAAATTTTAAACAAATGAATTTGAATTACTTTTTACTGTCACCTCTTTATACTTGGGTTACTTGTGATAAGCCACTTTAATGAGCTGCGACCGCTGCCATGGCTACAACTGTCATTCTGGTTGTTGTGTACAAGCAGACTTTCCACTCAGCCTCATTTGCAGAAGGCATCTGTTTTCCCCCTTGTCTATTTGATACAACACTAAACCCCCTCACACACCCCATGGAGGCCAGCCATACCATGCATTTCCAGTTTATCACACCTCACTTTTATATTGCAGGAATGCTTTTCCTCCCTGTAACTTCTGGTGAATCCACCAAAACATACATTTACTCTAGCTGTAGTGGACTGGATTCACATGGTCATTCTTCCCTCTTTTCTTCTTGCATGCAACCACACACAACCACCCTGCTGCTTTGGCCGCTGTTACCTAGGATAATTGGTCTGAGATCACAGGATTGGTCAGGCACAACTCTCTTTGATACCTTTATCCTCCATATGGTACTCAATACACACAGATAAGGGGTGAGTACAGTCAGGAGCGGTGGAAGTAGTGGTCCTCAGTCATTCCTTGGACCTGCTGTCATCTTCTCTCCCATGTGTAGGAGCAGAAAGGAGACTCCTTGCTTGTTTAACAATATTGCCATAGTGGTAGTGATTTATTGGATGAGGACTGGGAGGGGACTGTTGCATTTGTCAGTCTGGAGCCTCCCAGGGGAGTTTCTTTTAAAATGAGCACAGCTGGTACCCCTAACAGCATATCACTGGGAGTGGAACAGGAAGTGAGGTCATGATCCCCCCAACACAGACTCACCCCAAGTCCTAGTGCATTGGGGAGTTTCTGTCAAGAGTATCTCTTTTTGTTTTTTGTTTTTTTCCAGTCCTTTGCTGTGGCAGTGTAAGTGCATTAAAGGATAGAATGAAGTAAAGGTAAAGCAACCACTGAACAAATCTGCACACCGAATCTTTCAGGATAATGATATGTTTGTTTTGGGATTGACACGTTTCTCTGCCAAACCCTATCACATACCAAACGCCATATAACTTCCACTGATGCAAAGGTATCATTAGGTGCAATGCTCTGCTTTTAGGTGGAGCATGCACCCGGGCCGAACTCTGAGTGGCTGCTCGCTGACCGCAGGATCCCTGTGTGGGGGTAGGGTGGATAAGTCTAGCCACGGGTATGTGTGTGTTAGCGAGCGTGTCCAAGAGGGTGTGGTTACAAGAAAGAGTTAAGAAAAATTCAGTTGCAGTGAGTATGGGGGAGGTAGACATGTTTAGGTCAAAGAAGAGGGAGGGAGAAACCTTACCATTCTAAATTGGAAGGTCACTGGGGGCCATCCAGCAGCCAGGTTTTATGTTGTAATGTGTGTAAAGCCAGGGAGAGGGTTTGCACAAATACAAAATTATAATGTTTGTGTGCAGAGTTTTTTATTTTAATTATGACTCTGGGGTGTGAAGTAGAGTAAAGTAAAGTAAAGTAGAAATTATGATTATATCTTTAGCTTGTGAGATAATAATCATCAAGGTGTGTGAGCTGCCTCTCTGCAGAGCAAATTTGAGGGAATTTTCATTTCCCGGCCTTTGCATGTCACTTTATACTTTCACTTTTATTTAAAGGCAAAGCTCTTCTTTTCCACTATATTTAATTGATAAACTTGGTGCAGAATAGATTCAGATTAACATTACAAATTATGATCAACAAATTAATTATGATGTATCATTATAGGTTAACATTGTTCTAAATTATCCCTGGTGAGAAAAGGGGTCACAAACTAACCAGTGCTATGTAATTAAAATGAGCAACACCTTCCCCGACAATATTACCATTTATAAAAACTTCCACTTAATAAAAACCAATATCAATGCTACAGCACCACCTCTGATCACAGCACATGCTGGTCACAGATTTTATATATATATAACACCAGATCCGAACTCTTCTCTTTCTCCTCTTGTAGGGGTTTTCACTACAGTCAATTTTTTTTTCTTCCCCCAAATTTTTAAACTGAGAGAAGCACAGACAGATGCCATGAGTTGATGACAAGTCTCCTTTTGTTTGTCTTTTTCCTTCCAGGGCTGAATCTAATTTATAATTATATTGCAACTAATCTGCTGAAAATTGTAAAGAGGTAGAAAAAAAACTGAAAAAAGCTTGTAACATTTTCCAATAGCCTACAGTGACCTTTTAAAGTGGCTATTTTTGTATTAACCAGTCATCCAAACACACATATTGTTTTTACTACCTAAAGTATCAAATAAAATCTGCTATGTTGCATTAAACTTTAATTACATAAATTAATTTGTTGGATAATTTTCTTGTCTGTTTACATCTTAGTAGTGAGATTCACTAGGCATTCATTATGTCCTCTAACATGCCTTAAATGCCTTAAAATTTAAATTAGTCTGACACAGGACACAGCCAAGATTTAATCCAGACTCGTCTTGGATATGCAAAGAACTTATGAGATTTTTGTTATCCCCTACTATTTGAATAAATTAATCAAATCAATTAGGGACCTTGTAACTTTATTAACATTTCAAACAAATGTAAATGCACCAGAGTTCGTTCAAAGATTAGTTTTCACAAGCAACTTTGCTTGATTTTGTTTGACAATCTAGAATCACAAAAGCAACACAGTATGCACGGTCATTAAAAACACATTACATTGTAGTATCTAGCATAAACAATAAAATTTAACAACATGAACTAAAAAACAGCAGGTGATACACGGACAATATATGTACAGTCCTATTAAGGGTGAATAAACATTTAGGGTGCTTTACTGTGAGCTTTTCCTCAGTCAGGCAGTCTCTGTAAACTTGTTTTAATTCCTCCTTTCCATTAGAGAAGGTGTGTGTTTGTACAGTTGTTTTTCCCCTTTGGTCTAAGGCTTCTTTGAGAGAGGGAAATGGTTCATTGTTTTAGAGGGGAAGTACTGTTGGCAAGAGTCAAGGAAATGGTCAGACGGCCATCTCTTGTGATTGGCTGGGATGTGGAATGCCGTCTCTGTGGATTGGAGGCAAAGGGCCTGGCACTGAAACAAAGCCCAGCTAGAGATACGGCTGTATTTTAGTGGACTGTTATTATAACACCACTTTGTTTTTTGTCCATGCATCACTCACTCTTATGGGTGATTTTCTGCAGTCTCTTCACACCAGCACTCAGATATGTGTATGTAGCTAAGTGAACACTCTGTTAACTCACAGAGGTGACCCTGAAGGTTCACCTGAGCGATGCCAGCACTCACCAGCCCCTGGGAGGAGCCACCATACAGCTCTTCACCAACCACACTTCTGTAACCACGGAAACCTCATCAGCTGACGGCAACACGTACCTGCGCTTCCCCTATCGCCTTGGGACTCCGTTGGTCGTCACCGCAACAAAACAGGGATATGTGCCAAACTCTGTGCCCTGGACTCCCTCCAGATTACCTGGTAGGTGTGTGTTTGTGTATGTGTGTGTTGTAGAAAAAGAAGGATATTTAGGATGAATATAGCAGTGATATTATGAAATAACCACATTTAGATTGTGAATATTGCTTTTCAGAGTATTGATTTCCATGCACGCTGTCTGTTTCAAAGTGTTTTTGTGCAATAAAAAAATGGGAGTTTGTGTCAGGTGGGTAAGCTAATGATGAGTGGAGAGCTCCATTACTAATTTATTACAGTAGATGCCAAAACCCAGCAAGGGGGCTGCTTAAGCTTCCCTTTCACTAACACACACCCTCACACACAAAAAACCTCCTAAGAGGCTACAGTTCATTGTCTATGTGTGTGTGTGAAGAAGGCGGGGGGGTTATTATGAGCCAACGGAACGGCGGCCAATTGGATTATCACGCTTACCAGCTCTGAACAATGGAGCAGTGAAAGGAAGGAAGGAAGAGGAAAGAAGTACAGTTTGCTGGGTCAGACTTGGGTCCTGCACAGCAGACAGGATGAAAGCAGGACTATTAAAAATGTATAAAGATGGTTAATGACTTGTTATTTCTGATAGTGATCTCTAAAGTGGCCAGGTAGATTGCAGTTTGCTTTTTATCTGATTGTGTATTCAGTGAGACAGCTAATGAAGCGTGTGCACTTGCGTGGTTTTGTTTATGTTGCAGTGTTTTCCTCCATCAGCCTGGATCTGCTACCAGAAAGAGCTGCTACTTTGATGGTGTATGACGATGTTGTGGAGATTGTTTCAGGCTTACAAGGTAAAATGCTTTGTGTTTGTGTATGTGTGTCTGTGTGTGTGTGAGGCATTTTTGTCTGATAAGTTAGGATACATCTCATTGTTTATGATATGAAACTTCTTTTTACCAATAAACATCCAAATCCTTCAAAGGAGTGTACTGGTTTATAAAACAATCTTACCACAAGGTCTGTTAGTAGCTTTGATCGTATCACATGATCTGTCTCAGCTAAAGAAGTTGAAATCTCAAATAATTAACCAACAAAACCAAGAAGAGGTTTTTGAAATACTCAGAAAAGTGGATATTTAAACATCTCCAAATTTGTAACAACTGGGCAAACTATCTACTAAGATAGGTCATGTGATGCGGTTAAAATCTTCAGAAGAGCAACTAAAGGGCCTTGTGGTGGGAGTGTTTCAATATCTGATTTTTAAAATTGATAATAAACTTTCAGACTGAGTTTTTACTCTGATTTTATTTTTCCATTCCTTCAAAATGAAAAATTCTTTTTCTCAAATTCTGTCAAGAACAATAATTTGTTAAAGTAGTGTTTGTGCCAAAAAATTTTATTTTTACCCTGATTCTGCCTTTTTTTTTTAACACATTTCCTGTTTTAATTAGCATATTTGTCCTAAATAAAAACAGACAATAATTCGCTCTAGCAACAAATTTAATAGCCTGCTGTCAAATGAGATCTGATAGAGGAGATGATAAAAAAATTCCTGCTCCCCCTTCCACAAATGCACACACACACACACACACACACACACAAGTCCGTCTTTGTCATTCAGCCTCTTTGTTAAGGTGTGTGTAATTATATTAGATAAGGCTGTCTTACTCGTGCACAATCAATAAAGTCTCTTTGTCTGCTAGATCTTTTGTGTCTATGACCGACAAGGGAGTAATTTAACGTGTCAGCTGTGTTGTCTGACTAAGAAAGAAACTTCACAGACACAGCAGGCACAAAAAATACAGACGCCATTAACATGTAAACCACTTGAGTACACTCTGCCTCCAACACGTGCCTGATCGGAGCTTCTGCCCTCCGTCCGACACACTGTTTGTCACAATGTTGTGAACTTGCACGCCCAGGGGAGCGATAAACCTTGGCATGTGGCATGAGGATAGGGAATAAAAAAGGAGGAGGAGGATGATACAGTATTTGCAGGAAAAAGTGGGGTTGTGGGTGGAGCAGTTGGAGAGAATAAGGGAGAAGGGGGGATGGGCAGAGCAGTGTCCAACAGAAGGAGGAACAGATGAGGTGAGAGAAAAGTGGAGGGAAAACAGACAAGAAGAGTTTAGGAAGGGAACACACAAAGAACAGAAACGGGGTCATTTCCTTTCACAAAATTAAGCCTCAGAGGGGAATTAACAATCAGACCTGAATTTCAAGAAAGAGCTGTCAAAGTTTGAAGATGAACATACTGCAGAGCCAAAATTCAGGTTGAGTGCAACTAGAAACACAAACACAGCAATCGCTCGTGTACAGCTGGATCTGTGTCTCACTGCTCAGGAATGTGCACTCACAGTCGGACCACAATGACATCACCTTGCTGAGTCCAACTACATGCAGTTTTGACTGTTTATTGCTCTTTATCTGTAATTTGTTAATGGAAGGCCAGCTGGATGGGAGGCAGAGATGGGAGGGAGAAATGAAAAGAATACAGTTCATTGCACAAAAAAATCCTAAAGAAGCGTCACTCTAGCTGAGAAGAAAAAGTTGAGCAAGGCATTATCTTGACTGTATTGATCCACAGTTACCACCATTAGGCCTAATTTGATGGCTAAATATATAAAAAGGCATTAGGTAAAGACGAGTAGTAGAGCATTGCCTTGTTAAACGTCTTGAAAAAAACGTCAGTCTGCAGGATGAGCTGCTGCTGTCAGGTGAAAACTTTGTTGCTTTTCTATTGAATTTGATGGGAGAACTGAAGAAGAGAAATTCACTCAAGTTGTATTGTTGTTGGTATAAATTTTTTTCATTGTTTGCCTCATAACTGTGATGAATTTATTTTACATTTTTATACTTTGAAAAATTAAATTAAATTAAATTGAATTACTTTGAAGTATTCTTCATAAATCTTTTTTGTTATTCCTATGTTTATCATAATTTTGATAATGTGCATAAGCACGGAATGGACAATTAAAACCTTTGATTCCTAAATAGAGGTAGAATTCTGGGAATTGAATTTTCTTTGAAACCCCTGCGTTCTTGTCTCAAATTTTACTTATTTTTAAAAAACTCAAAGATATAGCATGACTTGATCAATACTTAAGTCTGAAAAAGAGCCATTCAAGGACAAGTCAAGCAATATTATCCTGTTTCTTTATTGTTACACTGAATTAAAATACAGTAACTGGCATTTCAGTAGTTCCATGTCTGTCTCTCGCATTGAGCCCCAAGTCTGTTGCTACTTAAATAAATTTGTAAAAGTATGTCACAAAAATGCATTGTTTTGGTTTTTTTTTAAAAAGGCCAAGCAATTTTTAAAAGAGCTGAACACTATTGTTTTTAGCAGTTGTTATTCAGAAAAGAATTATGAGTGCATTTTTGAGGACATTTTTTTACATCTGGTGCCTGAGTGAGTGTTTACTGAAGCAGGACGGTTTATGTTGGATTGGCTCAAGTAAGTGCCAACAACTGTGTTGCTCTTTGAAGTGGATTTAACACAATGGTCTGACGAACAGAGGATTTGGCTACACAGGAAATGCTTGTTAAAGGATCAAATATTTCTTGATTTTGGTCTTTTTCAAGGATTTGTTAGTAATAATAAGAAATCTCTAACCTCTTGTGTAAAAATGGACCAAAGACTTCTGGTCTCGATTAATTACAACATTTACAGACATCTAAAAATACAATTTGACCACAGTACAATCTGCAACATGTAACGAAATTACATAATTTCTGAAAACTGCATTCTTGAATGTGAACATTGTGAAGAAGTACTTAATTTTATAACTCAAAACACAATGTTACCAAATTTAGGGTTAACTTAAATATTTTTGGGGGAATTTTATGCCTTTGTTAGAGAGCAGTCAGAGAAATGAAAGGAAATGACAGGAAAAAGGTAGGGATGAATGAAGAAAAACTCCTAATGAACGTCCTCAACCATTTTAAGTTAGGTGCTTCTGTGTTCATGGTCAGTGCTCCAACTCCTGTGCCCCTGAGACAATGATAAATATTAAGAGACAATGAAAAAGTAAAAAAATTAATCCTGATGATGCTCTAAGATGCATCCTAATTAATTGCAACACTACCTGTTGGATTTCAGACTGTACTTGAGGTCCATCTTACACTCCAAATATATCAAATAAAAAAATATTTAAAAGCCAATTGAAGTTGGTTGAACAACGCTGGTCATTGGTTTCTGACACCTGTCTGTCTGTCTGTCACTCCTTAAGGTTTCAGGCGCCAACCAACTGTTCATTTCCCACGCAGAGCTCTGAGTCTTCCTTCCAACACATCCTACGCCAACCTTACTGCTCTACTCACTGTGACCAGCACTCCCTCCCACATCCAGCACTTTCCCCACCTGCAGGTCCTCAGCGGCAACGGCACAGGTGAGGCTCAACCTGGCTCATGGTAACGGCACAAAGGACTTTAAGACTCGACCATAGACATAGGGATTAAAGAGCGGGGGCACAGATGACAGGGGAGAAGGCTGCTCAGAGGGGGTGGGAAGCAAAGTGAAGAAGCAGTGGTACATCAGAGAGACTCTACCCTGGAGGCCTCTCTATCTGACCTCCTGAAACACAATAACCCGTGTGTGTGTGTGTGTGTGTGTGTGTGTGTGTGTGTGTGTGTGTGTGTGTGTGTGTGTGTGTGTGTGTGTGTGTG
>JAQMCX010000057.1:6114369-6137737 GCA_029814765.1 Acanthurus leucopareius | reverse complement strand
GTGTGTGTGTGTGTGTGTGTGTGTGTGTGTGTGTGTGTGTGTGTGTGTGTGTGTGTGTGTGTGTGTGTGTGTGAGGCAGAGGGAGAGAGAGGTGCTGACTCACACAGCCTCCTGTCTCTTTGCCCCTGCTAACTTGGGCCTTTTTCCCTTATCTCTCCCTCCATTTCTTCTCCTCGCTGCTGTTATTTCCTCTCCTTGTTATGTTTTTATTCCTGTCTTAGGTCTTATTTATTTGTCTTTCCTCATTAAATATCCTCTCCTTCTCTTTTTGTTTCCTCCCTCTCTAAGATCGATGCAAACTGTTGTCTAGTTGATGTTGTATAGCTGCGAATAAACATAGGAACAAAGTAGCTCCCATCATTTGTGTCCTGTGACCCAAAGAAGGGGAAGTGTGAAGGCACTACTGAATGTTTCCTTTTGGAGAAGATTTACTGTGAGCCAATCAATCAGTGCTTTTGGCTTTATTGTGGTTTTTAGAGCTGGCAACTGCTGGAGCTGCTATTGTGCTTCTATTCTTAAGCTGTTAGTGACATTAAACTGAGCATGCTGCCTCCTTGTGGGTGACTTAAGTATTTTCCAAAACGTGTTTCTCCTCATACAACAGAGCTTGGTTTCACATTTCACATTTCATCACCTTCAGTCAAATTGAAAAGTCTTTAAAAGTACTAAATTTAGCCTTCTAAAAATTTTTAAGAAGTCTTTTTTCAAAGTCTTGGCCAGTAATGTTGGTCATAAAATGTTTCTGCATCTACCTGTTTGTTGTCAAGCAAATACTTACACCTTAATTAATCTGTAACTGATGAATCCATCCATTTCTTGCTTTTTATCTGGGTCTGGGTTGCATTTATTTAATTCATTTTTTTCATTAGAAGTAGATTATAAATATAACTGTACTATAAAAAATCTATGTCTTTACTGGTTTTTCACTATGATTTCATACTTAAGTAGTTATAATTGAGAAACAGGTTTTAAACAAGATTTAGCATTAAAAAATTACACTTGACAGGTATCTAAATGTAGTGTAGTGGAGTGCTGCTTTGTCATCATGACTTGTTGAGAGCTGCATCAGCTCTTTTTGAAGATGACTCTGATTCACAACAATTTTGTGAAATTTGATTTCAACCTCTGTGATTGTGTGTGCAGGTGCGTGGATAAAGAGCAGTTTGGGTCATGTGCAGAAGGAGGGCAACCAGCTCAGTCTGACTTACATCGCTCCTCAGCTGGGGTACTGGGTGGCCGCTATGTCTCCACTACACTCAGGTGAGAAACTGCTTTGCCACAGGTTATATGTACAAAAACAAAAATATATTTAGACATTTCAGAAATGTGCTCACATCATTTTTCATATACTGTGTTGCAAATAGATGTAGAGTATACCTTAAGTCATAGCTGTAACTAATGATGATACAAAAAGAAAGACAGAGACAAACCTATTTCATATAGAATCTGTTACTTTATGAACTCAACTTTTTATAGATCTTGACGATCCTTTCTTTTCCCCACCTTTCTGTCCAACAGGTCCAGTGTTTGCAAAAGATATAAGCACGTATCACACCGTGTTTCTGTTAGCTATTCTAGGAGGCATGGCCCTCATCCTGCTCTGTCTGCTCTGCCTCCTGTTGTACTACTGCAGGTTTGTGAAACATGTCCCAAATGATAAACTGTTAGAAATTGCCAGATTAGTCCCCTGCTTGTATGATACATATTATTAAGTATAAATTTATCCACTGACAGAATCATAGGGTTTGTTTTTACTAGGTAACTGTTGTAACCAGAAGTAATACTATACAATCTGCTGTAAACACAAGCTTTCCTGCCTGTTTATATCACAGTATTTGTTAAGGAAAAAGTATTTGAAGTCAGACAGATTACTCAGATTAAAACATATTGTCTTTTTTTGTCGTTTAGGCGTCGTTGTTTGAAGCCTCGAGTGTCTCATCGCAAGCTCACCGTCTCCTCTGGTCTGGACGGCAGTAAGAGGGATCAAGCCACCTCCATGTCCCACCTGAACCTCATCAGCAACGAGGTCTGCCTCATTTACAGAGTGATTCAAGCACTAATCTATGATTCACTGTCTTTCAAACAAAGGAAGCACTTAATTAAGACCTGATCTGCTTGGTTCTGGCTCACTATGTCAGGAGCACATCTGCTTAGCTTATGTGTCCCAAAGTATAAAATTAATCCCTTTCAAGTTCAGTGGAGGTGCTGTATTGTAGCTGAACCCTTAATCTAACATCCCTGTGGTGGGAAGAGAAAGAAAAAATGGTCTTAAACTACTAACAATCAGCACTGTTTCAAAACTGCTCTTAATTTGTCTCTGAAAAAATAACTTAGATTTAATTTTCCTTGGTTTGTGTCTGCACTATACCTAGCTATATTAAGTATGCTCAAAAAGTTTCTCACACACATTTTGTTGTCTTTAGGCGCAGCTGGAGCTTGTTTCCACAGCGACTGAGCCTGACATGACCACACCAATGCTGAAACCTTTCTCATATGATCACCAAGACAATCAGCGTCAACACAATATAATCCATCACAGCAAACACAGCCGCTCCTCACTGGGTAACAACAGCCATCATGGCTCATCTCTTTGCAATCTGACGCCTCGCAGCAGAGACTGCCGGCAATCTGTGGAGACTTTTCAATTAAAGGCGGCCCTCTCATCCGGAACAGATCAGGGCTACCGTCAATCATACACCTCCGTCTGCTCATCCGGCAACCTGATTTCAGATGCACTGACATCAGCCAATCATGGTCAGGTGTCAGCTAACCAACTGAGCAGCGTTGGGATTGTTAATTCCATCTCACCTACCTCTCCTCCTCACTCCCCCATCAGAGGGGAGGGGTGTGAGTGCAGAGCTCCTGACTACCTTCTGTCCCGCTCTGTGGACCACCTGGAGCGTCCCAATCTCCCGTCACTCACTCGACCGGGCCAGCTGCTCTGCTGTGGCTCCGTGGATCTGCTGAGTGGAGGAGAAAGCTACCCAAGAGTGCGCCCTACACTGGTGATCCCAGCACACTACATGCGTCTGCCTGGGGAGCACCCTTTGTCAGGTCAGGCACTCCTGCTGCAGACTGACCAGCAGAGTGACTTGGAGACCATCCAGGCTGAGCTCAACGCCTCACATTCCCAGCAGCCCCTGGGTCAGACTCCCAAAGACCGCACCCCAGGTCCCACCAACCAGGGTGACGGAGAGCAGATTGGCCTTTCAGAGTCTCTGTCCATCCCAGCAGCACTTGGGGAATCGGGTCTCGTGGAAATAAACAGTGAGGACACCTTGTTAGCTGAAAAGACTTTAATGGAGCTAAGAGGAGGGAAGCCTCTGCCTCACCCGCGAGCCTGGTTTGTCTCACTTGATGGACGCTCCAACGCTCATATTCGCCACTCCTACATCGACCTCCAGAGGGCGGGTTGCCACGGCAACACGCCAAGTGGTGGAGGTCAGCAAGGTAATGGCAGCAGTGGGAGGCGTGGCAACAGCAACGACGCCAGTCTGGACTCTGGTGTGGACCTAAACGAGCCGAGAACGGGCCGCAGGGGGCGGGATGGTGAGCGGGAGGAAAGAGAGATAGAGAAAGACAAATCAAAGAGCACAACACCAGCCATGGCCTACACTCAGCTGGTGTATGTGGATGATCTGGATGGAGGCAGCGAGGAGGAGACCCCCAAGTGCAGCCCACAAGACAGTAAAACAGAATCTATCCTGTCAGAGAAACCAGAAGGTCAAAGAGGGGATGTGGAGGTGAATAGAGTTGAGGGGGTACAAATACATGAAGAACCACCCTCACTTTCCTCTTCATCTCCTGCTTCTCCTCCTCCCCTGCCAACACCAGAAGGAGAGACTTTCAGGACTGATCATACGCTGCTGTCAGTCTCTCCTGATGGCGATGCTGCTCATGAGGATGGCGAGGAGGAGAAGAAGAGTCCCTGGCAAAGGAGAGAGGAGCGACCTCTACTGGCCTTCAACCTTAAATAATCTACAGATGACCACTTAAAGGATAGGTTTACATTCTGAATTGAAGTGTCTGTACGTAAATTGAAAGTGTTTTCGGGTCGTTGTACTGGTTCCTCCTGTACATACTGGTTCTTTTCAAGTAAATTCACTGTATGTTATGGGTTTTTCAGTCAGAGGCAACTGTGAGATTTTCCTTTGCTTGAGTCAAAAATCAGTCCTCTGTCACATGTTAACACACAGACATAAGCATGTTTTTAGATTCAGTATCACTTCATCTTTTTGCAAAATTATATGTCATTATCATATCTTATTTTTAGGTTTTCTTCTGTATAAAAGTAATCTACTATTAGTCGTCTTTATGTTCATGGTTACATTGCAAACAGAAACCACTAACTAATAATTGGGCACACAATCTTTTACTTTTTACTTTAAAAAAACAATGATTTATGAGGCTAGGGCTTTGTTATATAATATACCATATATACACTATATACATAGTACAAGTCTTAAAGATCCTGTATATTATTGCAAGGTGCCTCTTTAAATTGAATAGTGGAGGATTAAGAGCAACTATTAACTGATACAAGAATGTATCAAACAGTTATGGTTTTGATCTGAAAGTGGTTGGTGTATTCTGACTCAGCAAGGAAGTACAAAGAGGAAGAAAAAGACTGTAACTTGGCTTGTCTAACTCGAGAGAGATGTTAGCTTTGGTTGAACTTTAAAAAGCATTTTTACACAGAACAAGGGCTGTGGATTTTGTCCCCATTTTGTATGTGATGACATTTCTTAAGGAAAGATGTGTTTGCTGCTGGTGTGAACAGGAGGAACAACTACAATGGTAAAAACACTTCAATTGTACATACATACGTTTCAGTTGGGTTTTGAGATAAACTTGAAAAAATGTGAATCTATTCTTAAATCACGACTCGCTCTTTGGCCAGACAAGAACGCAAAGGATGTGACCATTAAATTGAAGCCCTTTGTTTTTTGTTATTATAGCACTGAGAGAATATTTCAGCACTGGGATCCCTTCTAGTCCAGAACATGAATCAGTCATGACTTTCAGGAACTTTCAGGTCCCCTTTATGAAATGACCACTGTTTTCCTCCACTTTGTCATCCTCACGACACCCTACATAAACAGACCACTCATCAGGCACCATGTACAAATTTCCTGAGGGAGACAAATAGACTTTGGAGGCAAGAAGTTGGAATATTTTATGCACAACAAATATATGCCTTTTTTATAAATAGCCTTGTAAACATAGAGGAACTGTAGTATTCTTGAGCCATATTGGCCTCAGTCCACTGACTGTAAAGAACCGGCATAAGTGGGAAAAACACCACACTTCTTTAAACAGGGATTATAAGCAATCCTGACTTCTTTTTTTTTAACATTCTGGAGCTCTGTGCAAAATGCGGCAAGTGATTTTACTTGATTCAATCTATTAGAAAGGTAAAAGTTATATGGTGTGTTTCTGCACAAGAATCACTCCTGACATAAACATGTAAATCCTGTACTTCAAATGTTTTGAGTGTGATGCCAGAATTAAATCTGGCCCGTTAAAAGGCTGTATGGGTGTTTACATGATTTACAAGGGGGATTAAGTTGTTTGACTGACGAAATTAAACCACTATCCGCACTGCAACATGATCAGATAATGTGACATACCACTATGCTGGTGGGCAAGGTTATATTACCACTACGAAACTGTAGTTCCACCCAAAATAATTGTGAGGTGTAATAATATGAAGGTTTTTGTAATTGTTGAACCACTGACTGGCATATTTTTGCTCTAAAGGCTATGCATCACTTTTTTACGGCTGCTTAAGATGCCTTTTTTTGTAATTTTAATCACTATGATTTTAATTTGCCAACATGAAGTATTTTACCTGAAAATAGGCCATTTTTATTTCTTTAAATATGTTAAGGGCTTTTCTTCTTCACCCGCCTTACTGTTAGATGTACTAAAATGAACACATACTGCATAAGTTCTACCTGAAACCAAACTTCTTTGCATGCTGTGCTTCACCTTAATTGTTTACCATTTCCTCATGTTCCAAGTGCCTTTGAACAACCTTACTCTACAACAGATTTGTGGAACAAATTACCTTATTTATTTCTCGCCTTCTTTTGCCTTCTGCTTTTCTCCTCTACCTCAGCCCTCCCTTTCTCTCCCACTTGTGAAAGAAAGCATGCAGTAAACTTTCCTCAGCACTAGCGTGTTACAAGCTACACTGCAGACCTCTCAGAAAATGTCTACCAGCTGCTTCAATTGTAAAATCCTCTACAGTAATCAGCAAGACACCAATCTCTGAGCAGTTAAAGATTCACGAAGTTTTCAGTGTAGAAGGAGATAGATAACACTAAGTGTGATTGTATGTGAAGCTACACTGCAGGTCATTTCAGTGCATTTTCTTATTTTTGTGTTTTTAAAGGGTGAATGTTTGTCTTGAATGTGTTTACGCGCGCCTGGTGGGTGGTAGTGTTCATCTGCAATGTTGCTGTGAGAGCGCTGAGAAATAAAATCCACATACATCCACTCAAGGATCATATAGTCATAGCAGTCATATAACAGAGTGTGTATAGTTCTTTACTTTCCTCTACCTGGTCAAATTGATGTATGAGTTGGTGTTGGAAATGGCCTCTTCACTCTTGGTATCCCCAACAACCTCCAATTCTAGGGATGAGTTTCAGTATAGCATCCAAAGTGTGTAACTTGGTTGACTGCATTATATTTGAAGCCTATTATTCTGAATAAACAGCAAAAACTGAAAAAAATGTGTGTGTGCATAATTGAACAAATCTGGAAAAAATATTTACAGCATGCAAAGATACATTTTATTTTGCAAATTTCTCATGTCCTATTGTTGATAACTTTTTTCAGACTCTTGATACAATCATGTTTTCTTTGGGAAGCCCCTCCTTTATTTTCAAGATTAATTAGACTGAATGCAGGCAATATTTCGGTGTTTCTCATTAAATATGTTCATGTGTCAACACTTGAGGGGATCACAGTGTTTTAATGCATTTTATAAATATGATTGTTAGTAAAAGGAAAATTACTGTTTAACAGTCAAGCTGTATTTATGAAGGTTTCTTAAGTCAGTCTATAACCAGAGGGCCAAAAATGTATGTGTAAAATGCCTTTTGATAGCTTAACATAAATATATTGGGTTTTATATTTTATTATAAAATGTATATGTTATGCTGTGCTAGGAAAAGAAGCATTTCCTTTAGTCTTATATTTACTCAGTCCCATTATAGAAGAAAAGTCCAACAAGTGTCGTTTAAAGTTTTGTTTTTGTTTTCTTGTTTATTTTTTTAAGGAAGGATTTCAATATGGGCAAAGTACCCAACTGTCTCAGAGCCAAGAATCACAGATTAAAGTGTGTCAGTTGCCTATTTTTGATGTGAATAACTGCAAATTTGTTTGTGAATTTGCACCATACCTGTAGTACGATATAAATATGGCTCTGCTCTATTACCACGTGATATAATTTTATCTAATTGGAGTCTTCTGTAGTTTTAAGAAATATATTTTCTCTATAACTATGTTGGCCTCACATGCAGCATATGACAATAATGTTGTGTTTAATCTATTTACCACGCCCCACAGAAAACCGGGATAATGTTATTGGAGATAGCTAGTGAAGTTATTCATGAAAAAAGATAATAGTTTGATACCACCGGACCGTGTTTCACGTCAAAGAATAAAGGAGTTTGGCTCTTTTTCCCTCCATTGGCCTCTAGGCGGTGCGCTTTCCTTCGGCATTTTCTTTGTTTTTCTATCTCTCGCCCGTCGCCCGTGATCTCAATCATACGGTGGCTGGCAAATTTTAAAAACATTTTAATGATGGCGGAGGATAGTGAATCCGCGGCCAGTCAACAGAGCCTGGAGCTAGACGACCAGGATACCTGCGGGATAGACGGAGACAATGAAGAGGAGAATGAACATATGCAAGGGTAAGGATGGCCTGTCCTGTCCGGTCGGGAAACGCAGTAACGTTATTTCAGACAGCCTGTTTGTGCGCTGCCTGTTTATGTGTGTGCTAGGTCGGCAATAGCTAGCGCTGTTAGCTAACGTTAGCCGACACAAACATAGCCAAGCTGTTTGTAATAAGGCCGTCATTTCAAGCTAGTAACCACAGGAGAATTGCTGTTTTAAACCCGTGTAGAATTAGCATTTTTATAGTTTTGACTGTATTTGCTTCACGTACAAATTTATACTATCCGCTAGCATCCTGACTGAATGACATGATGACAGCCTGCCGTTCAGACAAACCGTTAGTTAGCTAACGTTAGCTTAGCTCAGCTGTCAGTCGTTGCTATGGTAGCTAACGTTAGCTCGCTGCTGCTTTGGTTGTGTGCGTGTGTTTATGTGTGTCGAAAATAAAATAAGTCAAAAAACTCTGCGCGTCTTTCAATGATGCGCTATGATATGTTTACATTCGTAGGAGTCCAGGGGGGGATTTAGGGGCCAAGAGGAAGAAGAAGAAGCAGAAGAGGAAGAAAGAGAAGCCAAGCTCGGGGGGAGCCAAGTCTGACTCTGCCTCTGACTCTCAGGAGATCAAGGTGCGGTGATGACCCACTGAAATGTGCTCATACCCTTAATGGCAGGGTCTAAAACCCAAAACTAAAACTCTAACTTGGTTTGAGTCACTTGGCTGATGTAGATAGGTTAACTGTAATAAGTGAGGGGAAATGCAGGTAGTCCTTTTACACATAAGCAGCACACAAAAAAGCCTGTCTAGTTGCCATCAGTAGGTATGGGTTAATAGAGGTTATCAAACCTTAGTTTGCACTTTTCTCGTGGCCTACAATAACCTAGCATCGCCATCAAGAGAGCAGGGGTTCCTAAACACTTTAAACACGCCCCCCCCCCCCAAGACTTTTTATGTATAAAAATACGGCATAGCAATAATAAAATTTGCCAGGTTTACTGTTAAGTTTCTCACCGTCTCATTCCATACTGGTGCCATAAATTTGAACTGAAAAATTAAAACAAATGAAGCAAAAGAAAAATAAACCTAATATGCAAGCCAGTGTGGTCAAGTACAAAAAGTAATGTTAGGTTTCTCACTATTTCATACAATTACCCTTTGGGGGGGGGGGGGGCATGAGCTTAACAGACTAGCGTAGTAAAATATAATGCTCTTTTTTATTCTAATAAGGCGGATAATTTTTCTGCCGTTTTTACCTACTCTAAAACAAGTCTGTGACCTGTTTCAGGTCTTGAAACTAAGTCTGGGGAACACAGCCCTAAATTTAGTAAGATAACATTAAGTAATCTTGAAACACTGTGCACATTTATTTAGCTTATGTAAAAATCATATCCCAGTTCGTGGAAACTAGGACGAGCCCCACTGTGAAACATTAGTACTGTCTGATACCTATAGCGCCCTTTTACACCTTATATACAGTATACTGTATCCACTCTTTAATCACCATCTGTCTTGTGTCCAGGTGCTTGCTCAGCTTGAATTACGTGAGTAGTTAATCGTATGATGATCTGCATATTTAAATGAAGGTGCAAAGCTAACAGCAGTTTAGAGGAAAAAATTGTAATTGTTGTTCCCATCCTAAATTAAGATTGGATTAAGATTAAAAATCAAGGAAAACAGAATGGTAAGTGGATTGTTAAATGAGAAAAACAGGCAAAGATACATCTGGACCTATACAACAAAACACAGAATCTTGCTAACATGACACAAGGGTCAAATCCTATAAAACTAGTGTAATTTCTAGAATTACAGACTCTATTAACTGAGGCAACTAAAGAAAGAAAATGCTTTAAGCATTCATCACTAGAATTTACTAGGAATAATATGAATTTCACTATACCATTTAGTTTGTATGATTGTGTACGTGAGAATAAATTTTTATGATTTTAGTTTGATTTTATAATTTTGATTTAATGGGAAACCTGTACACTGTGAGATTCTCTTACTATGTGCATATAAGACACGCCCAGTAACAGTGTTTGACCAAAGCATGTATTAATTTATAGTTGTGGATATTAGTACTGTGTGCACAGTGTTAATGAAGTATTGTAGGTTAGTAATAGTCTAGTTTGAACAGATAATATGTAGGGACTGTTTGTTACATGTGGTTGTATGTCAGGTAATGCATGGAGTGAAAGGTTTCTTAGTGCTGTGTGTTCATTCTTAAGGCCCACTGTCCTTGTCACTGTACATCCTGTCTTTATCTAGAACCCTGGCTTGCCCATCCAGAAGCTGCAGGACATCCAAAGAGCCATGGAACTGCTGTCCTGCCAGGGTCCAGCAAAAAGCATTGATGAAGCAGCTAAGCACAAATACCAGTTCTGGGACACCCAGCCCGTGCCGAAGTTAAGTAAGTACTTACATAACTGATGGAGAAAGTGTCATCTGATAAATTCATATCTAATTTATGTGAATAGTGCTGCACATATTATCCATGTCATGTTTGAACAGTTTTATTACAGAAAGCCATTTGGTAGCTCACGGAGCAATTAATGATTGAGTTATAATTAATAATTATAATGGCTAATGGATGATTACAGAAATAGCTTACATTTTGCATCCCTACCAGTTTAACTGATAGCAGAGGCTTGAGCATTATCTTTCTTGAAGACATTTCTTTGCACCAGTGCCATCTACTGGGTGTGTTTCATTATGGTCTGTGTTGCTCAGACCAAGCCAAGTGTCCAAAAAGCATGTCAGCTGTAAAGTTCGGTGGGGGTCCAGGAATACTTAGTGGCATTAGATTAAGCTGTTTCCATGACAACTGTTGGCCCAATATCAGGTCTGCACAGGAGGGGTAGTGCCATGTGTCTGCCTGGTCAACATGGGACCAACAGAAGCAAAAGTTATTGCTGTCAGCACTTTTGCTAACCAATTTCAAAAAGAGACTTCAGGTATTAATGGTTCAGAACCAGTATCACCTGTACACAATGCAAGAACAGGATATTTATGGTTAGTCGAAAATGTGGTGATTGAAAAGTAGTTTTTTGTCTTTGATGAGAGCTGTGCTATTTTTGCAGATGAGGTGGTGACGAGTCATGGGCCGATAGAAGCAGACAAGGAAAACATTAGACAGGAGCCATATTCCTTACCTCAAGGCTTTATGTGGGACACTCTGGATCTCAGCAATGCAGATGTCGTAAGTACAGTGCTTGCCTCAGGCACTTACACCATACATTCATTAGAGCTGCTGCTAATGATTATTTTCATTATCTTTCCATTACTTTCTCAGTTAGTTTTTGAGGCTTTGAAGCATCAGAAAAAGTGAGACATGGCCATCACAGTATTCTAGAGGCGACATTATCAAATGTTTTGTCCAAAACCCAAAAATTATTCAATCATATCAGTGAGATCAAATGGGGAATTCTTACATCTGATTACCTAGGCCCTCTAAATTTTGTCCATTTCAGCTTAAAAATTGATAATTAGGAGTTGCAGAATTATTTTCACTCTGTTTGAAATCAGTTAATTGAATTCAGCTCTGACATATTAAAAATTATGAATTTGAAATTATTTCCTATGTCTTTTACAGTTGAAGGAGTTGTACACATTGTTAAATGAGAACTATGTGGAGGATGACGACAACATGTTTAGGTTTGATTATTCACCAAACTTTCTCAAATGGTAAGTTTTCTGTCCTGGTGGTGTTCTATTTATTACTTAACTGATGTATAATGAACTTCTCACCCATATGTATGTTAACAGTATTCAGCTGTCTGCTCTCCCACTTAACACCTCCTCGCCTCTCTCAGGGCTCTACGTCCACCTGGCTGGTTACCACAGTGGCATTGTGGAGTGAGAGTGTCCTCAAATAAGAAGCTTGTTGGCTTCATCAGTGCCATACCTGCGGAAATACGCGTCTATGACACGTAAGCACTCATGCTCAATCATATCCCTTTGATGCAGAGTAGTTATTTCAGTCAATAGAAACCCTTTTTACATTAATGTACAAGTCATCCTCTTTCCTCCTGCTGCTCCAGACTGAAGAGGATGGTTGAAATCAACTTCTTGTGTGTCCATAAGAAGCTGCGTTCAAAACGTGTTGCCCCAGTGCTAATCAGAGAGATCACACGGAGGGTGAATTTAGAAGGAATATTTCAGGCAGTATACACAGCAGGAGTGGTACTGCCTAAACCTGTGTCTACATGCAGGTATGCTATGCAGCTTTCACACATGAAACCCAAAGGACATGGAGTCAGAAAGTTATTTAACTCTTTCTGTCTGTCTGTCTGTCTGTCTTTTTTTTTTCGCTGTCTGTGTCAGGTATTGGCATCGTTCTCTGAATCCCAGAAAGCTTGTGGAAGTTAAATTCTCTCACCTGAGCAGAAACATGACCCTGCAAAGAACTATGAAACTCTACAGATTACCAGATGTAAACTCTTAAACTTTTCACACCTAAATCCCTCCTTACATCCTCATTAATGGCAGGAACTCATATAGACATTTTCTCTTGCTTTTTACAACCCATGTAGAGCACCAAGACCCCAGGTCTGCGGCCAATGGAGAGGCGTGACATTCACCAGGTCACTGAGCTGCTACAGAAATACCTGAAACGTTTCCAGCTTGCACCTTCTATGGGAGAGGAGGAGGTGGCTCACTGGTTCTTGCCACAGGACAACATAATTGACACATATGTAGTAGAGGTATCTGGAATCAGCTTATATCCTCATGATGCCTTTTGCCTTCCTGTTGATTCTTTTATCTGTTTTAAACACTTGTTGTACCTCTCTCATTACAGGGTGCTGGTGGTGTTCTAACAGACTTTGCTAGTTTCTACACTCTGCCCTCGACTGTGATGCACCACCCTCTCCATAGGAGCCTGAAGGCTGCTTACTCTTTTTACAATGTTCATACACAAACCCCGCTACTGGACTTAATGAATGATGCACTGATCCTGGCCAAACTGGTAATGTAAAACACTACCACTTTGTTGAGGATCCCACTGCTTTTCCTGGCAAGTCCCATCTTACCCTGCCTCTGATTAGTTGCTTTTGTTGGTTGTGATGGTTAGGTTTATGCACAAGGAGTGATTAATTGGAGTAAAGAAAAAAAAATCAGAATAAGCAAATCAGAAGCAGAGTAGAGCGGGTCTTACAAATAAAAGCTTTGGGATCTAACATGATGAGCCACTTTCACATAACACTGTTCTATGGTACTATTAGTTGTTAACTTAAAGTTAAGAAAAGGGAGGTTAGCTTTAAGAGCTCCATATATTTTCGTGACGTGTAGTTTGTGAATTTTTCTTTTGTGTGTTTAACAGAAAGGTTTTGATGTGTTCAATGCCTTGGATCTAATGGAGAATAAGGTATTCCTGGAGAAGCTCAAGTTCGGCATAGGAGATGGAAATCTGCAGTATTATCTCTACAACTGGAAATGTCCCCCTATGGACCCTGATAAGGTCAGCAGCATGATTTGTCTGAGCTGACACACAATTATTCTCAGCAGCCCTCATACTCTGTAGTTAAAATAGTAGGCCAAATGTTATATTAAAATGCCAAACCTTTTTAAATGTGGATGTGATTGTTTTATCTATATATGTATCATTGTTTGAATCATGTGCGTTAAGAGTATGAATAACAGACTGAACCCCAGGTAACCCTCTTTTTTTCAGGTTGGCCTCGTTCTTCAGTAGCAGCTGTTTTTATGACTGCTACACAAACACTTATCAGGAGGTCACCATTGACCTTTGGCTATTCCTTACCTGGACCAACAGGTAGCCCAAGCTAGACAATGAGAACTACAATAACAAAACCAACTTGGAGACTGGGAGGCGGTTCACCCGTCATCAAGAACATTCTCAGATCACCCGGAGGTGAAACTCTTAAATCATCAACATCCTGAATGTGAAGTCATGCTATGCCTGAGATACTCATACAGTACAATGCTCCTGACATGCACACTCACATTTAAAGCAGTTTGACATACAAGAGGATGCCTTGCCATTATGAGTTCTGTTTAGTTCTTCTTCCTCAGCAGACACCTCGATACAAGGGACTGGCATGTCATTTAATTATGCTGACACTGAACTCTGTAAATGATAATCAACCAGTAAACATCATCACAATACAGACCTGTTAGTTTGCAACTACACACTTGCAGTATAAGAGGCTCTTGAAGGCAGATGACAAGTTTTTATTCCTGTCTCATATCATTGTGGTCAGAAGTTTCTCTGCTAAGAACGTGTTTCTGTGATAGCTGACGTTTAGGAGAAAGAACTTGTTCTTCAAGCATTCTGGAGAAAAAATATCATCTTAACTTTTTAAAGGACAAATATATCCACTAACAGACACAAAACACCATCAAATAACACACAGAAAGGATATCTCCATGGAAGGACTCATTCAACCGGTGCATTGGAATACATGTTTTTTTGTTTAATATATAGTTACCTGTACATTTAAAGCCAGATAATATTTATTCCTGTAGTGCGAGTATTGGGTTTGGGAGGGCTGATCCAAAGTATTTTCTTCATAAGTAGTGTAGATGTCACTGAGTTTGTTCAGACAATGTGGGTTTAAATGGTTTTTGAAGAATGTATTGCATCTACAAAGCACAATTTTTGAATTTTTTTTTTTTTAACAAGCAAAATGCTTTCTTTTTCTTTTTCTTTTTATTAAGAGGTCAGATTTCAAACAGTTGGGTCGTGGTACATACTGTAAAACCTCAGTTTCTAAAAAAGTATGTGATCTGTTTTCATGTTATAAACCTGTTTGCAGCGACAAGTACAGCTTACAGTTATCTGTATGTGAACGGTGTGTTGTCCATAAAGCAAGACTGTTAAATTAAAGGCAAGAGTAACAAACTGGAAAAGTGTGTATGCACAAACAGGACAGTGAGATTTACAGCACCAAAGGCCAGAAACACATCAGAATATCAATTAAGTTAAAGTCTGAGAGGAGTTATTTTAGATTTGTACAAAAAAGTTTCTGTCTTGATACAGTGTCACGGTGTAAAAATGGGTTGCTTCTCTTAAAAGAGGAATGTTTTCTGCGAAGTAAGTTTGGGGCGGCCAAGGTCAGTTTTCTTTTGTTAATTTATTTGATACAACACTCAGAAAATACCACTTTCTAATTTCAGTTGCTAGCTGCAAATTGTAAATAAGCTGCCTCTCTAAAGCAGCTGCTTGGCCAGAAGCACATCTCTGAGCTCATGGACATTTTTGTTATGGATACATACAACCATCAATTCCCTTGCCTGCTGAAGGATGTAAGACATGTTCTTAATCAACCTCTCAGTTAAATTAAAAGAAGAGAATTGAGCACAACATTAAGAGTTTCTGGGGAATAATTTAACATTAGCATGTTTTCAGGTTACAGTGGTTAAAAAGCCTGTATTAGCAGCTGCATCAATTTAAAATCTGTGCGTTTCCTGTTTTCCAGGGTCAATTTTTTTTTTTTACTTTCTTGGTTTGTTCTTTTTCTATGGTACTGTATTTGTGTGTCTGAAAATTATACTTAGGGTCATTTTTTTTTTAGTGTGTCGTGCAGCTAAATGAAGTGTGAGACTCTTTGAACAGTTCTGATATTTGTAATTGTACTTTGCAAAATGTCTTAAGACGAAAATTCCTGTTCAGTTTCTCTCCAGTATTTCCCTAAAATTTCCAGTCAAATAAGCAACTCCTAAACTAATTTTTGAGGGTTTGGAGTGTTTAGCATTTCCTTGTGCTCAGCTGAGCAGGATGAGTGTCTTCAGTGATGCTGCTGGTGTATTCAAAGGTTAAAATGTTTTAAAATTGTCTTTTTTGCTCTAAGTTTGTTACTTTATGTTCGACGTTGTTGTTTATGCGGCTGTGCACAACTTGAGAGGTAGAGACTGCTGCCATTTGGTTCTTTTTTTCTGTATGTGATGTAATTTTCTTCTCATCCCTTTATATAATAGCAAGAATGGGACAAGTAATGGACAGCCAGTGCTTCAGGGTTCAAGGATTCTTTTTTTTTTTTCACTATTGAAAGGTTAAACTAGTTACATAAACAAAGACAGATGTTACTGGCACTAATTAAGCACTGACGCTGGGTTATTGAGTCAACGCTGTGCCTCTTGGATGTCAGTTGTGTCACAGACATGTTGCCTGCGGCTGTTCGATTGAGCTTTGAGCATGTCAGTTTTGCTGCAGTGATGATTTTAGCGCTGTCATTAGCCACACCCTTTAGTGAGAACTCAATCTGAAGTACCTGCCTTATTTAAAATGTTTTTTGTTTTGTTTTTTAGGATTTCGGGGGTGGGGGTGTACTTTTGAAATGACATACAGCTTTCTCTAACTGAAGAAGAACAATATTTTTATTCAGATCCATTGTAAGCTGTGAAAAAGCTGAAGAACTTGTACCAGCATCATTTAGACATGACCCCATGCAAATAATAATCTGTTTAAACACACGTCAGCTATACCAGCATGGATATTTGATTGAATAAACTCACTTTAAAAAGGAATATGAGTGATGCACTTCTTTGTACTTGGATGGGGCTCACACCTACAGTATATTACTGTTGTAACATTCACAGTTGTTAGATGGACTTGTCCCAGAATCCTTTTCAGTCAGTTGGTTGAAATCTGAATTTTACTTCTGTTTTCAGCTTAAGTCATATTTACAAAAGACTTTGAAAGATACATAATTCCTCTCAATTAAATTCAGAAACAACACTTTGCACCAGGGTCCTAACAAAATTTAAATGATCATTTCAAAAAACATTTTTTTTATCTTTGTCCAAATGTAACTAATACTTTTCTACTGTAATACATTATTGACCTTGAGATTCAATGACCTACTAACAGAAAAAAAAAAGGCTGACATCATGTTAAATGTAAGGCAACTAATAATTTTATTTACAATCATTACTCTGCATATGGTTTAATTATTATTGTAAATTACACTTTTCAGAGCCCGAGGTAACATTTTCTGATTGCTTCTTTTGTAAAAACAGCACTCCAAAGTCAAGAGATATTTTTTCTGACTATTTTCACCTTTTCAGGCCTTTTAAATCATCTTTCCATGGAATAGCCTGGTTTAAAAAATGGTTCATGTACACATTCGGGCTATAAGGTGACAAGTAGAAATTGTCTTGTTTTTAAGTGGCCAAGCCAAAAAAAAACAAACAAACAAAAAAACCCCCCATAGAAACAGATCTAATAACAGCAGTGTTTCTATTTCATTGTACTTGCTATTTCTTAACCTTTCTTTTCTTTTTCCTTGCAGGGTTAGCCACTATTTTTTTCACTTTGAGAGGATGCAAAGTGCAGGAGGAGGCTGACTCTGTGACCTCCTCAGATTCAGTCTCAAGCTTCCTTTTCTGGCCCCTCTTCTCGCCATCTTCCTCCTCCTCCATGTCAGCGGGGTCTTCAGGTGTTACTCTGGGCGCTGTATCTTGTAGCCATGCAACATCAAGGGAAGGCACTCTGGGTACAATTGCATTAACAGTGTCAGTAAACACCTCATTATCTTTGGAGGCACACAGTTTGAACCCCAGCGCGAGGACACTTTTCAGCCCCAGAAGCTCCGACACTCTCTCGCTTAGCCGAGGCACCTGGCAGGCCGGCACACCTCTCGTTGCACTCAGCGCAATTAGGTGATCTGTCATGTGTTTTGGCCTGACTGATTTGCACACAAGCAACAATTTCAGTTCATTTCTCTCCAAGGCTTTGGTGACCTCATTGATGCCAATGGCCAGTTGTCCTCTAACTTGCTTATCAGTCCATCCGTTTCTGGGAGAATCCTGCACCTGTGTGTCCTGGCTCACCTGAGGAACAAATTCTGATGTGGCAGCAGGTTTCCGGTCTTTCTTTTTCCTCCAAGGGCGAAACACTTTCACCTCTTTCTTCTCAAGACCAGCGGAAACCAGTTTGTCCTCAAGAGTTTTCAGGATGAAATGCATGTCTTTTTGAGGAAGTGGGTTCCATTTAGGAGTGAATGGTGAGGTGAAGGAGGTTTTAGCTGGAATATGCCTCCTGATTTCTTTTTTACCCGGCTTTCCTGCAGTGGCCATACTTTCTCTGAAATTAAAACAAGAGGCTAGTCACATACAGGAAAAAATACTACATAATAAGTACAGTAAACAATTCTTATTGTGGTCCATCAATAAAGTAAAAAAAGAAATCACACACCATATATATCTATCATGGACTGTCTACCAAAGGGCACATACATGTTTTTAAAACTGTAAAACATCCTGCGCAGAATATGTAATAATCATTTAGATTTAAAAAAAAAAAAAAAAAAAGGTTTGGAGAGGTGATGAGAAGATAAGATAAGATGAGATAAGTAAAGGAGTGATGTTAGGCAGACACATTAAAGAGTAAAAACAAAATTGATCAAACTAATGAAGTAAAATAAGGAACTATTAAAATAGCTAAATATATAAGAAAAAACAAATTGGAGGGCGGAATACATATCAATGAAAAAAGATTAAAAACATAGCAACACTTAGATCTTCAAGCACACAATATTGTCACATTGTTTTTGATGATTAATGATGCCAATAAATATTTTTTTTATCAACCGTAATGATAAATTTACGAAGCGATAAACCGTGTTTGATGTTCACAGAAAGATTTAATAATTTGCACTCCAAATAAGTCAGCTTGGTCAAGTGTAATAGAACTCCGTACATCCCTTCTTATAACCGCATTAACACTATGACAGTCAACGATATAACCAATAAAAACATTGGAATTTATTTACTCTACCTGATTATAGCAACAGCAAAATCTTCAATCAAACAGCACGTCTGAACAACAGGGAGACGCCATCTTGTTTGAATTGCAAAAACTTTATTTAAAAAAAAACTCAAAGCGCCCACTAGCGTTCCATGAGCAGTACAGCATTCATGTCTTGACATGCTACAGTGTTCAAGGACACGTGTGGTCATTATAACGGAGCCAAACCCTGCTGAAATTTTCAAAAATGTTTAATTCATGTTCTTTATTTCAGTAGTAGAAGTAGTACCGTGCCGTAGTTGTACTTATTGTCGGCTGCGGTTGGATCAGTAGCTTTTTTTTTTACTGTAGGGGTTGTTTGACGTTAAAGGCAAAATTATGTTTTTTGTGTCAGACTTGTAATATGTAAAATAAGTATAGCTTAGAGTAATGTAGTTCCGTAAAATGGCGATATTTCCTCCCTATAGATAAATAATTCGTTTTTTTACTATATGAATGGAGTAGCATGAAATCGGAACACTGTGGCTGAGTTCAGTACCAGTTACCCTTTCCCTACTTTAGTGAAGTGAGTGAGTGTGTGTGTGCGTGTGTGTATGCGCGCGCGCGCGTGTGTATGGTGTGTGTTACAGGCAGCCAATCAGCTCCTCCGCAGCCCTCTGCTGCTCCCTCCTCTGCAGGCCTTTCTGCGACCGGCAGTATTGCATTGATCAGTTGTGCTGCAATTACAGCTGCGAAGAGGCAACCTTCCTACAGGGGAAGTACATTTTATCCGAATAACGGGACTGCATCTGTGAAAATGTCTCAGGTAAGATAGGAACTGTCGTTGTTTTCATTTTATTGAGCAGTGTACCGTAGATGTCGGCTAGGCTACTTCATCGCTGACTAATGATTAACGGTTGCAGCGGTCGGGGTGTTCACGCCTTCCGCTGCATGCGGTGTGTACGTGGATTTATTCTGCTGTCTATGGGTGTCATCCATATTTGAAAAGGGTGGGATTGGTGGGTTAAATAAGAGAAAAGCGAGTCTAAATTTAGCACACATAAAATCTGGCTGTGGTGTGGCTGATGCTGAAGGTACAACAAACGTGGAAAGAGACAAAAAAGAGAATATTAGGCCATCATGCAGAATTATGAATGAGAAACCGAGTCTGGCTTGAACTGAGTGGGGAAAATATAAGATATTTGATAATCCTATGTAATACCGGTTTGACAAATAGATATGATTTCGGTATTACCATTGAAGCATTTCAAATTGTTTTAGAGATGTCTAAATATTACCTTTTTAAAGTTTTAATTTTATTTTTTACCATCTTGAAAGGGTTTCATATGGTCTATAATCAGTCGGTCCTGACCCACATCCTTTGTAAAGTAGATTATTCAAGTGGAAAAGCACTGGAGTCTTGAATAAAAGCCCATTGTTTGTGTACAACTTGTGCAACAAAAGGTTTCCCGGGCTCAGTACCATGACTAGAATACTACGCTCAGATTACTTATAAAGTGTTGTTTGTGACTGATTAATATGCACATTCTCATTCTCTGTAATTACAACACACTCCAAACAACCTTAGTGTTACCCACTGTCAGGCTTTGCAAATAGCAGAACAACTGTAACTGTAGTCATTGCTTATTCTTTTCAAACACAAAGTCCTCATTTGAAATATTTTATACATAGAAACAGTGCATTGACTGTTTCTTTTTGCACTGTCTGTTGCATACAGGCAGAGTTTGAGAAGTTGGCAGAGGATGTGAAGAACGTGAAAACAAGGCCTTCGGACCAGGAGCTGCTGGATCTCTATGGCCTTTATAAGCAAGCAACCGTTGGAGATGTTAACACTGGTATGACTTGCTGCAGAAAATTAGAATCACTTCAATGCAATCTGCCTGAAATCCTGAACTTTCCCCCTCTCTGTATGTTATTGTCATTGCAGATAGACCAGGAATGTTGGACTTCAAAGGGAAAGCCAAGTGGGATGCCTGGAACTCACGGAAAGGTAACAAGCTAAAAATGGAGAGTAAAATTGACAGACAGGGCTTCGTCACCCGATATGAACTGTGATTTACTATTTATTTCTGAGCAACAAAAGATGCCTGCATGCATATTAGAAGTGTTTAAACAAGGCTGAGAGTCAGCTGCAATATTAGTGGCTTTATAAGGCTGTACTTTGGTACAGTACGGCCTTAAGTCAAATGCTAACGTCAGCATACTGACATGCTGTTGTTAAGCAGGTGTGGTAAGCTGACCTTTGCCTCATGTTCGCCAGTAGTGCTATAGTTTGGCGTGTTAGCATGCAAACAATTGATAATTAGCAATAAACACAGCCAAGGTTGATTGTAATGTTTGTTTTGAAGAAATATCATACTATAAAATTTGATTAACTGAACTTTGACCTGATGGTGATACTAGTTATAAATTAGAGGATTTATCCGAAGGGATTATATTTTTCTTGAGGACAACATGATTCTAAACCAAATTTCAACAGAATTTGTCCAGCAGTTGGTGAGGCATTATACTCAAAACCGCATAAAAGTCAGGGGATTACTAAAGTTACAGTGTTTTATCTACTGGGAAACTACAAATGTCTCTACAAAATTTCTTTGAAATCTATTCTGTCAGCAAATTGACACTGCTAACTGTGGAGCCATGCAGTTACACGGTTAAAGCAACATATTGATTCTTTGTTTTTAACCCAAATTCTTTGTATTTACACCCTCTTTCAGGAACATCAAAGGAAGATGCCATGACAGCCTACATTACTCTTGCAAAAGAAGTCATCAGCAAATATGGCATGTAAGGGTTGCAATAAACTGAAACAGCTGAGTTAACACAAAAACAACAGTCTACTAACTCAACTACTAAAACAATGCTGCTGTCTATATAACAAGTAGCCTTCTGCTTTCAGAGGCCATAATGAAGGATAATGTTTAATTTTAAAATTTCTGTGATTTCTTTTCATGATTTGTCTTTTTTTTATATTGAACTTCTATGCATCTTTTGAAGTTTAAAATACAAAATTTGGTAATCGCTATTTTCTCAAATTTCTGTAGTTTATTATTGTAATTTACATGTACACAGCAATATATTGTGTAGTGTGCACTTTGGCATGTAGCTTGATACCTAAGTAAAATAGTACAAAAATAATTGCTGTCAAATGTGAACATTGTGCGCACATTTTGGGAATAAAATCTCTTTCTGAACTCTTGTTTACATTTTTTGACTACAATGATGTTTTACTTCAATACAAAATTGAAATAAATGGGTGGACAAAATGATAAAAACACTTTTATGTATATCTCAATTCAGTTCAGCAGCACCAAAGTTGCACCAAATGACCCTACAGTGATATCAACACTTCTGTGGAACAATTCAAGCAAAATCATGGATTAAACCTCTGTGATGGTAGGGTTTAATGCAGGAATGTTAAATAGACTGCTTAAAATTTAGAAGCTAGGGGTACCTAAGAAACTACAAAGTGAGTTAATTTTTGCTCAGAACAAAGACTACATTTTTTATATTTTGTCCCCCATCATTTACACTTGATGCATGTTAGAGAAGGCTCTAGTAATGACCAGTGTTAAGAGGACAGATCAGAGGAGGAGAAACCTGTTTCAGTGCACATCTGGCCATAGAAGATAGACTCATAAGAATCCTCTTTACTAAAACTAATGAGTGGGGTCCAAAAAAAAGTGAGGAAAAAAAAAGTCAGACCAAAAGTACACAAAAGTATGAAGCAATTGAGTACAAGAATTGTTTGAATAGTTTTGCTGTTGAGAAATGTTTTATCATGTTGACCTGTGGATCAGTTTGTCTATCTGAATTGATTAATGTTTCATTTATAAAGGATTTAAAATATTAGAGATTAAATATTGTGCGTACTCTCTGAATTTGATTTAAGTCTTATTGTCTCTTTTCTGGTCTTTTCGGTTTTAATCCATCTCTCCCCTTTCTGCAACATTCAAACTCTCAACCAGTAACTTTCCCAGTCAAGTCAAGTGCACTGCGCCTGCTCAAAAGACTTTCTCGGCTGGCATCTTTACTGGCACTGGGGTGAAAATGGGGGGCGGAGCTTCAACTAGATATAAGAAAATTAAGACAGTGCATTTTACAGCTGATTTTTTTTTTTTTTTTTTTTTTCCTGCATGGACGCATTAAGCCAACGTCGGTATCTCTTGAGGAAATTAAGTTGATACAGCCACGGTGTTTGATTGGTAAGACGTTTTTAAATCTTTTTTTACCTAACTTTCATATCAGATATTGAGGGTTTAAACATGGGAAGTTACTTTAACCAAGCTTCCAGGTCAAACATCGTTGACATTACATAGTGTTAGCCTAACTTCCCACTTATTTCCAATATTAGGTATTAGCTGATGTACTGGAACATGACGTTCACTAGTTGCTATGTTACCCCGGTAGCTAACGTTTGCTAGCTTAACGTCAACGTACTGCAACAAGTGTTATTTTGAAACAAGGTCAGTAGTCTGTAGGCATGTTGCTCTTACAAAGTTTAATGTCATCGAGTCTTCTGGTCGTAAAAGGAGTTAAAGCGTTCACATCGCTGGTACATTTTACCATTTAAACCTATGTACTTAACTGCATACGACTTCCTAGTACTGTTTTTCTGCGTGACACACCTGCCAAATACAACACATAAGGTATCTAAATGTTACTTCCTGTGAAGTTAATTTTTTTTACGAAATTAGCCATATGGAATCTCTTTTTATGGAAATCAATCTTACTTTGCAGAATAAATAGTTGCGCAT
>JAQMCX010000057.1:6086905-6104198 GCA_029814765.1 Acanthurus leucopareius | reverse complement strand
GCAGTCAACTGGTGTAAAGCTATGATGGACCCCGCAGGCAATGTGAGTGTGTGAATGTCTGAAACCTCACACTGTGAAAAAATAAATCACACCGGGGAGGTGGAAGCATTGTTTGACTATTTGACTTTATACATAAACACTTTTCCTGTCAGGTTGATGTGAAGAGGAAAGCCATGCTGCAGGCCTTCCATAAGCACAACAAACTGTTTGCTGAGGCCCAGGAAGGAAAAGGTTAGCTCACTTGTCATGCATATTATCAGTTCATATCCCTACATACTATTGTTCAATAGTTAGACAACCCTTTTCTAAGAAGCTGTTATTGTTTCATAAATGGAATTTTTTTTTTCCACCACCCTCTCCATGTTTGCAGGCACACAGCCATAATAAACTGAAAACACTCCCAAGAAAACAGACTGGAGTTTGCATTTGAAAGTTTTACTGGAAGAAATCTATTCTGGGGAAAAAAATTAATTCAAATTTGTGATTATAAGCCTGAAAACATGTACAGCCTTCGTGTGAACTGCAGAACCAGTTTTACTGCTACATAGCTCTAAACATCTTTTTTCTTATCTTCTTCCATTAAAAAACCCCCCCAAAACTATTACATTTACCTCAGCATTACAGAACTAAGAGAATAACTCAGAATAGCTGGATTTGATCATAACTGGTGAAAGAATTCATAGCAGTGTGCAGTTCTTTTTACTCCTTTAACTTCTCTCTAAACAGCTACTGCTGCAGAACTGGGTCAACATTAGAAGCATCAATGCAGTTTGATGCACTTCATAGCACTTTTGGCCTTTTAAAACAATAGATGTGTTTGAAAAGGTGCTCTTCAGATGCTTTTAGTGCCTTTGAGCCCTTGGCTTTAGTCGCATGTTGTTTAGATGTTAATAAGTGCATCACTGATTTATGTCTCTTGATATTAAATCATGTTGTTATACGACTTTGTTTCCAGGTTTTGACAGGCATCTGCTTGGGTTGTATCTTATTGCCAAAGAGGAAGGACGTCCCACTCCAGAACTCTTCCTGGATCCCCTCTATGCAAAGAGGTATTAACTGTAAAGCCAAGAGAAACAGTTTGCAATCAGATTATGTACCTGTTTTCATACATTAAACTTTATGAAACTAATTTTCTGTTCCTAACTCGATACACAGGTTCTTCTTCACTTTGCTTTATGAAGACAAAAAAATCTCCGTGTTGCTCATGTTACATAAATGACATCAGAGGAGGCTTTTGTAGAGAGCCAACATGATCAACTGGAACAAATTCACTTAAACTGAATCTAATTAAAGAGATTTGATTTGTTAGATATTGGATCATAGCAGACATTCTGTTAAATGGTCAGTTTAAGATGTTTTCTTTCTGTCTGCCTTCAGCTGAGTTGTGTTTGTATCTGCAGTGGTGGCGGTGGAAACTTTGTGCTGTCGTCCAGCCTGGTGGGCTACACCACTGTTCTGGGAGCTGTGGCTCCCATGGTGCATCATGGCTATGGCTTTTTCTACCGCATCAGAGATGACAGGTGGGCAGGCAGGACAAGCATGTGGACAAAATTATGTTTCTTCTTTTTCTGAAAATCCAGTGTCAAGATTTCTGAACAATAAGTCAAAACTTCAGCAGAATAAACATTATTAAGTGGTTAAAAGTTTTCATTTGTATGATCCTCGTCTGCTTTTTCAGCAACTGCAATCATATCCTTACAACACTGTCTTGTTTTCTCTCTAGGATTGTGATTTCCATTTCAGCTTGGAAATCTTGCCACGAGACAGATGCTGTGTCTCTGTTCAACAGCTTCAGCAGCTCTCTGCACGAGATGCTCCACCTGGCCACCACATCTCAGCTCTAAGTGCTAACACCAGCACACAGAGTAGTTAAACTCAAGATAAGAAACAATATAACCTTTTAACCCTCAGTAGGTTTGAATATTAATACACACAAACTTTACAAACCCTCAGTTGATAACCGACAGTTAGCGATAGTAATGTTCTCAGCACAGATCAATGCAAATGTATAGAATCAGTAATCTGAATGAAATTAGTCATTTTGGCATTATAAGAAGTAACTTGTCTGTTTCTTGTTGTGCGAAGTAAGAGCTCTTTGTGTAATTATTTGTTCCTTTGAAGTGTATATATTTTTCCTTATTCTCTGATTTTCATGATACAAGTATAATTTTTTTTAAAAATAATGTTTAATTTTAAATACTGACAGTGTTGATCCACATTTAAATGAGTAATGTGGCCAGAATTATTTCAAAAAGAGAAAGTGAAAAAGTAACCATACCTTTTTGTCGCTGATATCTATATATTGTGTTGCTGAGGAGTCTGCTGAAGTTAACAAGCTGCCTGCCTAGCCTCAGCCTGCCGTGACTGGAGCCTATTTGCTTTGTCAAATTATTGAACAGCACATTTTATTTAAACTCAAGACATAACAGGCTAAAACTTGCTGAAACCGTATTGGTTTGTCTTTCCACTGTGTCATAATCACTGACACTATTTTGTCAAAATAAATCTTTGATTATTGAGTTAGATGTTGAAATCCATTCTGGTGATGCTGGACCATCTCCTCCCTCCTCTTCCTCTTTACGCTTCTCTTGTACCTGCTTGCCATGTCTTCCACTGCCTGGAGACATAAGTAGTGTCACCTCAACAGACACACATGTATTTAAAGAAACAGTTCAAATTTCGTCATGTCAGATAAGAACTGGATAGAACATGGACTGTAGATTTTTTTTTTTTACCAATTGGAGGCACAAAAAGGAAATGTTCTCTTAAGGGGCCAGTATGAGCAGGATGAGAGTCAGTAGACAGAAACTGCTTCAGTGTTTGTTGAAGTGGACACTTAGAAGGTTTCAGAGCAGCCTTTGAACGTTATGAACTTATCCGTTGATTGGCTGTGAGGTTAAGGTTATTGGCCATTCCTATTTGCTGTTTGCCCATCTTTATTACTCTATGACCTTGTGTTAGTTTACTCAATTAACAGGAAGTTTACACACATCTGCCTTTTGTAATTATGTTTGACAGCCTGGTCATTTGTAATCTTGACCAATGACTTATCGTTTTAAACAATGTAAAAATATGTACAAAAGTTGCACTGTCATTATTTTTTAACCTGTCCTTATTTTGGAAGTAAGAATTCTAATTTAACCCTTTTGAAACTAAATCTTGCTTTCCAGCCCACTGAAGCACTGCATGCTGTTTTGTATTACTTCAGTAGTTCACTTAAACTGTTGCTTTGCTGATTGTTGCATCATTCAGTGAATGAAAACCTGATGGGCCTTATGTGTATTACAGACTCTACAGCCTTCATTCGTTTTTGATCTCAAGTCTGTCATGTGTAAGATGTCTTAATGTTCACAACTTCTGTAAAACATCACTGAACCTTAAAACTGTGATTTTTTTTTCCAAATTTATGCTGCATTTAAAACTTTTACTAATCTGATATCTGTGATTAGCATAACTTTCATAAATGGCAAAATGATTAAGATTGTGCATCTTTGAAATAGTTTCTGATTTTAAATCTATACAAACCAAAAAAAAAAGTGATTTTGGAAATGTAGTTAAGTTGAAATAAAGATGAGATTTCCATCTTCTCCATCTAAACTGAAGTTTTGTCCAGTTAAGTGATGATGAGATGATTGTTCAATAATTGAATATAAAACTTTAATAGTTACATATAAGCATATTCACCCAAAAGGTTAGTAATTCTGTGCACTTGTAGAAATACAACAGGATTCCTAGTGCGTGACTTGAAAAATTAATCTCAACAGCTCTTTGTATTCAACATTCTTCTGCACTAACTGTTCAGACACCTTTACAGAGTTATTAAATCAGACGGTGGAAACATACAGACATAAACTGCATAATGGCGATCAATAAATTATCAAAGAATTTAGCTAAATACATATACTTCAGAACACAAATAATTTGTTTTGATGATCCCAGTGTCAACCGCAATATGATACGGAATGAATCCAGTGTATTGGCAGCATTAATCATTTGCACATTTGTTGTGAGTATTTTTAAGTTAACAGAAGGTGGCACCAGAAATCAACAAGAAATGAGGCTTGTTTTCATTATGTAGGTCCACCTTAAGAGAAAAAAAGGACTGGCCTTAAAAGAGTCCCAGTGTTTGAGGCACAAAGTTTAGTAGATCTTTACAAACAAGGAGGGAGGGAAACACATCGGAGGGTACGATACAGTGAGCCCTTCTCACACCAGGCATTATATTATTGCAGGAAAAGCATAAGTGTTGCTAATAATACTCAAGTGACCTTATCAACACGCAAATCACCAGAACCCTGAAAGTGACACAGCTGGATGGAATTCAGTCATTCATTTTATTGTTTACACTTGCGCTTTTCCTGATGTCACATGTCAAAATATCATATTTGAAAAAGGCCCTTTAAAATAACAACAGAAACAGTAGTATTACAGTAGTTCGATTGTTTACTTCTGACTGAGAGGACAGTCAGACTCCTAGTGGTTTAGTGTGAAGCAGGAAGTTGGTGATAAAAGGCACAAGCTTTTGGTTGATCCCTCCTCTGGAAAAAACTGGTGATGCATTCCTCCTTGAGTCCTCTGTTTGTCCTCTTATTCGCTCCTGTGGCCCATCTGTTTGGTGACCAGCATGTGATAGACTCCCTTCTTGGCCAGCAGCTGTTGATGTGTTCCCTCTTCAACCACCACTCCTCCCTGGAAGACCACGATGCGGTCCGCGTTTTGGATGGTAGACAGCCGATGGGCAACGATGATACAAGTCCTGCCCTTCCTGGCCTGGTCCAACGCCTCCTGAACCACCTGGAAGGAGCAGAGTGATGATGATGATGATCTCGCATAATATAAATTTGAAGAATCTTTGTTTTCAGATCCATTTACTTTTTATTTGTAAATCTCTATGTGTTTGGACTTTTTAAAAAAAAAAAAAAATTTTACTGGACTGCTTTGAAGAAACTTGCAGGCATGATGCGTGTTGAATTCATTACAATGCATTTTTACTTTATTTTCACTGACAATGAGTCCTCTTTTGCATCAACTGCAACACTAGAGCACTGCTGTTTGGTCTATTTTAAAACCTATTAACTGTCTTTCTCTGCTACACAAAGTTAACCTATAAATTTAATTTGTTACTCACTGAATATTTCTTGTTTATAAAATCTCTGGAATTATTTAATGGGTATTTATGTCAAATGTTTTGCATGATTGGGATAGAAGCACAGTCATGTCCATTTAATTCAATTTATAAAGAAAAACTTTAAAGTTACCCTTGAGCAAATGATAAGTCATCAAATGTTAAGTACAGTAACAAGGAGGAATCTGGCATTACTCTGTTTTTCCACACTTACAGCCATGTAAAATGACCTCATTTAACACTGAATTTCTTTAAAACATTCACAGTCACTTGAGGATCCTTTGAGCTGAAATAAATGCTTGACTTATTTCCAACTTGGTATATCTAAAGAGATTTTCTGCTTCATGAGATCTTCATCATATAAAATATCAGTAAAATAGCTCATTTTGGTTATTTTTTTTTAATATCTTCTTGTTTGAGTTTTCAGTAGTCTCACAGACTTATTTCATCTTCTTTAGCTACTGGTGACTTGTGAGAGGGGGAAAAAACGCTCACCTTTTCACTCTCTGTGTCAAGTGCCGAGGTGGCCTCATCCAGAAGCAACACTTTGGGGTTGCGTAGGATGGCTCTGGCGATGGCGACACGCTGCTTCTGACCACCTGACAGCTGTGTTCCCTTATCCCCTGCTTGAGTTTTATACTTCTGCTCATACAAAGGAGGAAGGCAGGCAAATAATATTGTTAAACTGCCAGAATTAATGAAAAAGGCATCTTGTATCTGCACACTTCACTGTGAACTGATGTCTTTGTTTCTACTTTTAGAAACAGTCTGGTAACACTGGCAGATGATTCCCTGCTAATTTCCTGGAGAGTTTCCTGGAAATAATTGTGTAATGATGCTAATCATAATGAGAATGGAGCCACAGGTCCGACACTATTCAGTATTTGTAAGCAGTGGTGGCTTCAGAAGAGCTCTTCCATCAAATCTCAAGTAAATTATTATCATTTTTTAGTTATTGTAAACCTTACATATATTTTAAAATATTATAAAACACAACTTTGAATGTTCACCTAACTTGCTGTGAACTCACCTAATAAAAAAACAAACAAACAAAAGCAATTGCTGAACATTCATTTAAAAATGTTGTGCGAATCTGAACAATACCTTCATTATTTTACCTTTAATTAGTACAAACAATATATTGAGTTCTATGAAACACATTCAAGCTTCTCAGAGACAATTTAAGATCATTATTTAAGATAATAATGGTGGGATATAAAAAGTGACTAGGTAAAGAGCATCACTGACACATCAGGACATGTCATCAGATACCTGGGGCAGGCTTTCAATAAAGTTGTGAATGTTGGCCGCTTTGGCAGCTGCTTCAATCTCTTCCATTGTTACAGTGCGGCTGTTGTCTCCATAGGCAATGTTTTCGGCCAAGGTGCAGTCGAACAGCACAGGTTCCTGAGATACAATGCCAATCTGGGCTCTCAACCAGTGGATGTTCAGGTCTGTTATGTTTTTGCTGTCCATCACCTGATGGAAAAAATTGTATTAGAAATGATTGCGAAATAAGTGATGGGACTTGAAGTCTTAAGTCTACAATAATTAATTTTTTGGACTCTATTTGTCTCCACCAACTTCTCTTTCATTTTAGCTTTTAAATATGTCTCAACTATTACCAGCTAGAGAGACATATCATTTTTTGATCCACCCTCAAATGAAAATATGATAAAAGTAATTTTAAAAGATAACAGCTGAAAACTTTAACCCGAAGTGAAACGTGCTCAGGTGAATGTAATTTTGGAGGTGGTGACGTATACTGTGCGATAGGAGTTTCCCTGAGCAAATAAAACTAATTGGTACTAAACTATCTTTAAGGCAAACTGAATCACAATTGATTCGAAGAATTATCTTTTAAATAGACAAATGTATGTGTTTGAATAATGGGACTTCATCTCTCTGTAAGTCCCTAAACCACTGTTGATTAAGAATCAGAAATAAAAATATTCATAATCATTCATCTGAATGGGGGCTTTAAAACAGTGACCTTGTAAAAAAAAAAAGGGTGACCAGGAGAAGGCATGATATGATTCTTGTCTCTCTTACAAGGCTGTCAGCAACCGCTCCAATGCCATCAAGATATGACATGTTTAGTGCAGTAAAGATAAGAACACACACTACACAGACCTCATAATGCTGTCTAGTTTCCCTGTCTCATCAGTCCAGTGCTGTAAAACAACAATAAACTCCCTGCCTAGCTAATCATTAGCTAACTAACTGGGTGAAGAGGCACAAGCATTGGACAAGCCAACAGCAAAGAGCATGGGCGTGTTTTTTTCCTTCTCACCACTCTCCCCTCTCTGGGGTCGTAGAACCTCTCCAGCAGCTGTATGGTGGTGCTCTTTCCACAGCCGCTGCTCCCCACCAAAGCCAGAGTCTCTCCCTTTTTCACCTGCAGACTCAGCCCTTGAAGGATGGGTATATCGGGGCGTGAAGGGTAGTTAAACTTGACCTTGTCGAAGTACACGTTACCATCGAATTTCTCCTGAAGTTTGAAAAGAGGAGAGAGAAGAGTGATACTTTAGCATGTATGTCAAAAGCTGTATTAAAAGTTTTGTGTTTGGTGTGTGTTATGTACCGGTGACTCTCCCTCATGTGACAGATTATCAATGTCAGGCTCCTTATGTATTAGCATCATGAGGTGGGCAGCTGACAGTTTGGCCTTTGCATAGTTTGGAGTGAAGGAGTTAGCCTCTCCGAGAGCGATGGCCCCGTACAGGACAGCCGAAATCACGCTGGCAAAGGAAGTCAAACACACATTAGTTTTATCCTTTGCATTTTTGATTCGGTAGTGTTCAGCAGGATTATGTAAGACTAAGCTAACAGGGAGGAATGACATTTGAACCTTTGTGTGTACTAAAGTGTTTGTCAGTGTTTGCAACCCATCAATCTTTTGTCTCATAATTACATAAGTAATCTTGTTGGGTTCAGTTTATTGAGTGAGATATCACCTGGCTCATGTGTATAATCCTATAAATGCAACAATAGAGGTGTTGTCTGTGCAGTCCACAGAGCAGTGGTGCATAAGACATATCATGATATAATACATATCATGTGTCAAATCTGACTCATGGATGATTTTGCATGCTGGCCAGCAACTTTTATCACGTCACTTGTACCTTCTCTGTCTTTTTTAATGAAGTGGAAATGCATTAGTACAACACTGAAAAGAGTCCTACGAAATGTTGAATGGAAAAAAAGTCTTCTTGCTTTTCCATTTTATCCACCTAATATTCACAATATCCCCTTTGATTTTTCCTTAAGCAGGTTCAAACCACGACTTAACATTTAAACCATGTTAACATCCTATAATTCACTTTTACACACGGAGTATGTTTGGAGACCTTGGGGTCTGAAATAAAATCTGATGCACTGTAAAAAAAAAAAGGGAGGGTGATGTTTCTTTGTTTTACAGTCTTATGTTCCTTTCAAAGCTCAAGATGTGATGAACCTTGGACTTCCACTTTGTGTTACAGGTAAAAGAAAAAACTCAGGATTATGGCTTCTCCTAACAACAGTCCAACAATTAGCATCCTGAAACACGTGTGTGTGTCCGTTGGGTCACCAAATGCAGGTGTCATGTGTGACTACATGTCCTGGCCCACCCAATCACAGTGAATCTCACATGCTTCAGGTCAGGGTAATGATTAAATCCACATAAATAGCCCTTTCTCCCAGCAGGAATGCTCTGGTGTCATGCTAACTGCTGTGCGTGTAAGCTGTGGAAAATCTTCTCTATCATAAACTAAAACTTGAAGCTCTTAATATCCTGAAAAAGAGCCATGGTGTCTCTTTACTTACAGATATACTCCATCAACTTCCATCCTGCCAACGGTAATAAGCCAAGCTCCGAAGCGGAAACAAGCTGCATAAGCAAAGTAAATCATGGCTTGTGAGAAGGAGAAGGTTAAGCCATACACATGGGCCTTTTTCTTGGAGTTCCTGCACAGAGTAAGAAAAAGGAGGAGTCAGAAAGAGCACTCCTATGATCAATAAATAACATTTTACTAAAAGACTTGTATCCTCTTTTATTCAAATATCCTATAAAGCTGATGAATCTAATAAATCCAAACAATGCAATTTCTCGTACCTGTATGGCACATGGAGGTTTTCCTCATACAAAGACTCAAACTTTGGCTCTCTGTTGAGAGAGACAACAGTGCGGATATTCTCGATGGCCTCTGTAGCTATCTGTAGAAACAAACCATGAAAAAGTTTTATTGTCTATACAGGTCAATGTTTCAATTTATGGTGCTTGTCAACAGTCGTAAAAACTGTACAGTAAGTAAAAACACGCGAGTCTTATTCTGGAACATCAGATGCTGAATCCTTACCTTTCCAGCTTTCTCCAGCTCCTTCTTGTCCTCCGCTGCATGTCCAGTGAGCAGTTTCATCTCTGCAGCCCCAGCCACTGCCATGACAGGTACCACAGCCAGGATCAGCAGGGTTAGTTCCCAGCCATATACAAAGGCGATGATCAGGCCGGTGCCCATGTTGGCACAGTTTTGCATCAGTGTTGCCAAACGTGCTCCTGTGGCCTGATCAGACAAGACAGGAAATTTTATTTTTTTTCCAAGTCGATAAGGTTGTCATTGCCAAATAGATTTGTTTGTTGCATGCATGTGACCACTGTTGACTCACCCCTTGCACTTGGGCAGCATCTGTGGCCAGTCTGGTTGTGAGAGCTCCAACGCTGTTTTTTTGTTGGTCAAACCAGCCAAGGTCCTACAAGAAAACAAAGTAAACAAGTGAACATCTCCATTGGCCAAAAAAAAAAAAAAAAGAAGAAATTTAAGATTTTGATACACAACAACAAACAGAAATATAAACATTTTGTGCTCTTCTTCAAGTAATGCTGGAAGAATTCACCTAAAAAATACCTCTGAGTTTTAACTCTTCTAGAGCTGGTTTCCCTGTAAAACCCTGTGTTGTGTTCTCAATTCATTACACCCACCTGTCTCATCATGGACTGAAACGCCTTCAGTCTCAGCCTCTTGGTCAAAATCTCTCCAGATTTACCAAAACAGTAACCCTGTTCAAGTTTACAGACAAGAGATATGAGCACATCATCAGATTAGTGTGAACTTCTGAGATGAAATTTCAAGTAACCTGCACGTTTATACTGCTTTGTATGTGTACTTGTAAAGTCACTTTTGTATTATCAATACTTCAATACTTAAGTCTTTGAGACATGTATCAAGGCTTTCATATCATCAACTGCTCTTGGCTTTAGGTTCAGAAGTAAAATGATTTGTTGGGTTTCTTTGACCAGGTATATGGTCACAAAACAGTTAAACATCTTAAGAAATTAATTGAATGAATCAGATGAGAAGATTTATTCCTCTCTCCTTTGCTTCCAATAATCTTTCAGCAATCGCTTGAAGCTGATTAGCTTAGCTTAGCAAAAAAAAAAAAAAAAATGGAACCAGAGAGGTTAACATGGATTTCACTGCTTTTCTTGGTAAGAATCACACAACTCTTCTTGTACTGGTTGCCTTTGTTGGTTGAGATAGTCAGGTTTAAGCATGAAGAATTGAAACTGGTTTGGGTTAAAGTAAGAAAATCAGAGTGAGCTAGCTTTGCTTTATGTTGTTTAACTTCAAATTTATTTTGAAAACATTAGGGGGCATCAGTACTCTCACTTGATGTTTTTCAAGAATTGAAATAAGTCGATGCATTTTCTAAATGTCAACATGAATATGTGCAAGTGCATGTATACCTGTAGAAACATGGTGAAAAAGGAGACTCCTCCAATAGCAGCAAACAGCAGGGAAAACAATGTGGATCTTTGCCTGACAATTTCCAGATCTGGCTCAACAAACACCTGAGAGGTGAAAAAAACCCACCTTGCTTATAAAAAGATTCTACAATAAACAAGAACCATAAAAAAGCTTTTGTAGTACTCAGCTACTAAAGGTGACCTACTGTGATGATCTTGGAAAAAATGACAGCAAACAGTGGCTGCATTGCTCCATTAATGACGGCACAGATGGTCCCCACCAGGATGTAAGGCCACTCAGTACTGTTGAGACGAAACACTTTCAAGAACGATACAGGTGGGACATTTTCATCCTGCAGAAAGAGGGAGCAAAGACTGAGTCACATCTTTTTCGTCTCTGCCTCTCAACCGTTAAGTCCAGTGAGTGAAGCTGTAAAACTGATTTAGAGGTGCAGTGTTTAGTTGAAAATGTTCACTTTAATATAATTTTGTATCAAAAACCCTCAGAACAAACATGACATTTATTATTTTCCGGGCAGGACAGATAATAAGATATTTTCAGCATATAATGATACTTTTTTCACCCTCTGCTGTCTTTAAATCCCATCATATCCATTCAAACCACTCACAGAAATAAAACAGACACAGTGATATCATTGAGTTGTGGCTTATGTAGATCTAGAGGGTTAACTTGAACAGAGGCAAGTTGAGAATGGAAAAATAACCTTACCTATGCAGAATAAGTTTACTGGAACCAAAATTGTTAAAGCTTTTTGAAATGTGCTTGGCCTCTTATCTCTGGGCCTATTTCATATGCCCATGTTGACCAAGCAGACAAACCTCTTGAAATGTTGCTCCATAACTCACCTCGTTTGTTTTGTCCTCGTCCTCCATTTTTTTCTTCTCTTCTTTGTCCCCCGCTGATGCAAAGGAAGAGCCTCTTGTGGACTTCCTTCTGCGCACAGAGGACTGAGAGAAGGACCTGTCTAATAGGCGCTTCTCATCTGCTGACACACTATCGTCGTCCTCACCCTGGTCCTCAACATTCTGAAAGGTCTACAGTAGGAAAGATGAAAAGAAACCACGGAGACAAACAATATGAAAGACTGACCATTTTGACTTTAAAATCCCCCCTTTAACTGCAGTCCAACCAACTGTTATGTCTGTATATACCTGCATGTTAACCAGCTTTTGATAGACTCCCTCTTTTTTCATCAATTCGCTGTGGGTGCCGTTCTCTACAACTTTGCCATTCTGAATGCCAGCGATGACGTCAGCGTTCCTGATGGTTGAGAGGCGGTGTGCAACAACAATGGTGGTGCGACCCAGTCGGACCTGCAAACAAAGATATGTAACTGAGTTTTTGCTTTCCTCATGACATTAGTAACAAGAATAAGGATCCACAGTAGAAGCTAAAGTCTGCAAGTCTAGCAGCATTCAATAGACCTCAAGTTGCTGAGTTGATTTGGACCAAACTGGCCATATTTGCAGAGCATTAGGCATAATGTTGTTATGATTAGGCTTAAAATAATTTTATGTCTAAGCGTTGTGTGTGTAAGACAATCATAAATCCAGTTTTACTTAGAGGGGTATTCCACTGCTTTAAAGATCATCTTTGCATAAAACTGGGCTGCCAGTGAAGCAGAAAAAGACATACATATTTCTGAAATTAGTGTTTCATGACCAGAGAAAAGACAGAAAATGGGCCATAGTATTGTCTTTGGCTTAAAATACAGAAACAAAAACTAGAATGCAGGATTTGATCAGTACTTCTTTGTCTCAATTTGATCTAAAATTGAGGAGCCAACCATCTCTTGGCCTGACAGAGAGAGAGAGAGACGGCTCTCTCTCTCACTCTGACTTCTACTGCCTTTCTGTACATGGGGCAGTTGTGAAAGTAAAATCTGCCCTGAAGTGTTTGATTAGTAGCCCTGGAGCCAGAAAGCTAACCAAATAATTTGAAAAAATGACATTCAGAGCTGGTTTTCCAGGTTTATGCAAGTCAGCAGGTAGTGACACACATCTGCTAATTCCATATTAAACAGTTTAGCAAATATCTAGGTTCAGTCCCTTGTTTACTTTACAGTAGGGAGTTCTTACTCTGACTAACTTGCTATCACTGAGCTCCACCACAGGTTTTTCCTTCATCTTCAGATCTAACAGACAAACGGGCACTTAGGAACAATTTTACTTAGTTCAGTGCTATTAGCTATGCAGCAACAACAAGGCACTCTTTCACAAAAATTCTTCTTTTTAATAAGGCTCCAATTTCCTTAGCCATTAGATTGCTTACTGCTTACTTTCGTATCTGTTAGAATGCGCCCTTGTAAAAGCTGCTTGTTGGGAACCCAAACTCTTATTTGTCTTTACAACTCATCCTGTTTGGTATGTTTTGAGCTGCACTGATGGATGAAAGTTGCCTTTTTATGCCTGCAAACATGTCCTAACAAACTCTTGTCTCTTTTTTTCAACATGATACATATGATGTTATGTCAATAGCACATAAATCTTATACATGTGGGTCTAATCTATGTCTAATCTATGTGTGTATGTACCTTGTCAAGAGCAGCCTGTACAATGGTCTCACTCTCAGCATCAAGTGCAGATGTGGCTTCGTCCAATAGAAGGATTTTTGGGTTGCGGACTAGAGCTCGAGCGATGGCGATCCTCTGCTTCTGTCCTCCACTCATTTGGGTTCCTCTGTCTCCAACCAGCGTCTCAAACTTCTGCTCAACAATAAGAGTCTCAATATTAGGAAGTGGAGTGGATAGGGTGCTGAATACACACAGAGGACAGGGAGTCTTGATAAATTCTTACGTCGGGAAGGTTCATTATGAAGTCGTAAGCATTAGCCTCCTTCGTGGCTGTTACAATCTCCTCATACGTCACGTCAGGACGGCCATATCTGATGTTCTCAGTAATGGTGGTGGCAAAGAGGATGGGCTCTTGACTCACCACTCCAATCATTTCTCTCAAGTAACGGATGTTAAGAGAACGTATGTCATGACCATCAATAGATACCTAAAAAGTGAGAGCAGAACATATTATGTGAAGGTAAGAACAGGCAGTAAACAAGCTTTTAAGTGTATTTTGATTTTGTATGTGATTCTACTAGCAAGAAGCATTCTACTGTCCAACATGTCCGTTTGTTATAAAGCATACTGCTGTTGTTGCTACAATTTATGTATACTTAACATTTCTGCTAAGAACTAGCTAGCGGTGACACAGTGTATGCAGCAAATGGAATGAAACAACATTCTGTAAAGCCTTTTGTGGCACTGGAGATAGCTGCACAAGAAGCAACAATGTGCCCAAAATGATGTTAGTTGAGTCAGCTTCAGTAATGGCTGAAAAGTAAGTAAGTAAAGTTTGAAGATGAAAAAAAAAAAGAGGATGTTTACATGACCTCTGTATCCTGCTTCTCGAGGCAAGGGGCAAGAAGCTACAATAGCAGCAACTACCATAACAAACTGCCAGTTAGGTGTTAATGATCTAGTTGCATTGTGGAAAGTAGAGAGCCCCAGGTTTGGTAACAGAAGAAGAAAAATCCATGAAATAAAAAGAACAATGTCTACTTCTGCTGTACTGAATCTGTTGCACTGTTTTTTTTATTTGTCCATCATGAGTGCAATTGCAATGCTGAATCGGTGGAGTTCTCTTTTAAGTCCCTCACTAAACAAAATGAGGTGGTTCAAAGATATCACTTACAGATCCTTCCTGTGGGTCATAGAACCTCTGCAACAGCTGGACCGTGGTGCTTTTGCCACAGCCGCTGCTACCCACCAAGGCAATGGTCTGGCCACTCTTCACGCTCAGAGAGAAGTTGTCCAATATCTACACATGATAACAATGTCATTTATGAGATGCATCTTTATTTTATAGAATAAATGTAGATTTCTCTTAATCAATAAGGTCAATGGAAACATACTTTAACATCCGGCCTTGAAGGGTAATTAAAGTGGATGTTCTTGAACTCGATGTCTCCCCTGATAAAATCAGGCTTATGACCTTCCTCTGAATAGCTGTCTATGCTCGGTTGCTGTGGAGACAAGAGTGAACAATATTTTTACTTACAAAACTCTCGGCTTCGTTCTGTTTGTAGTTTGTTCACAGCTGGAAAAAGAACCTGATTCTTATCATAACCTTAAACAGACAATGGGAGGAAAGCCGCTAGCCCTCCAGGTTAGGGCGAGTGTATTCAACAAGGCTTGTGTTTATTTGCTCAGCTCTTTGTCTTTTCATTGCTTCTCTCTGTGCAGTTAAACACACAAATTTCTATTCTCTCTCTTGCTTTGCAGTTGAGGATTTGAAACTGTTTTATGTCTCTCTTGGAGGCCTCACCTTGTGGTATTTAAGAATGAAAAGTTTATCTCACCTTTCCGGTTCAAAAATAACAAAGCTCTTTGCATTAAAAGGCAAAAGCAAGACACAAAATGGGACATACGGTAATATAAAAATGGTACATAAAATAGAGATATACAGAATTAACACATATGATTCCAGTGAATAATTTTCAGTAAGAAACATTATGTTTTTATTTTGAGACTTTTTCTGTAAAGAAGTACCGCAGACTGACAGAGGCCTTCTTAGCAAGGTGCAACAACAATTGAGGCTTCAAACAAACAAAACCAGTGAGCTTGTGATGAACTAAATGACTTAAAAAATAAGTGTTACTGCAATAAAAGCATTTTAAACCTAGCAGCACAAAAGATGTATACAATCACCAATCAATTTCAATGTGGGAGCTAAAAATTAGTGTCACCAATTCAGAATAGCGCCAAATTTAAAACAATTGGTCACAGTCTCCCCTTCTGTTCCTGAGTTGAGGTGGAGAATGATAGCTAGAAAAGTGTCTTAGAAGAACATTGAGATGTCACAGTGAAGTCGACCTTTGACTTGTTAAATATAAGATCATCATCAGAGGTCATCACCACATCATTTTGTCCGATTTGACATTTGTGTGAAATTTAATCATTAATTAATTCTTCAGTTATGATCACAGTGGCGTTCATCTCTGACCACAAAATCTAATCAGTTCATCCTTGGGTCTAAGTTGACTTATGTGACCAATGTAATAAAACTCCCTCAAGGCCTCCTGAGATATAATGTTCAGGAAAAATGGATGGATAGTCACACAGACGAACAGTAATACCTGTGACCACATTTTTTTTACTGTTGTGGAGGCATAAAAATAAATATAACTAAGTTAAAGCAATTTGTCCACAGATTTTGCATCCAATGGGAAAGACTAAAAAAATTTAGGAGCTATGCTTATGAAGGTGCAGCCTTCTTCACTTTTTCCTCAGAGCTTGAAAAATTGAGTAGCTCTGCAAGGAGGTTTCGTATTTTTATTTAGTTTGCTTGAGTTTGCAAACTAGTTAATCTTAATGTGCAATCAGATGGACTGGCTCAACAGCACTTTGCGGAGTGCAGCATCCTGTTTCTATGTGTACAAACTAATTTCAGTGTGTTGTCATAGTGAAAAACCAACAGACGCACTGTAAGCTAAATACAGACTGCCTGAAATTACCCTATTAGCCAGTTAAACACACTAGACATCACGTTTACGAAGCTATACGGAGCACTCTACAGTCCACGGTAGTTATTTCCATGATTACTGTATATGTCTGACAGTGGGGCAATTTTTGCAAAAGTTTTAACCTCAGTTCAGAAAGAGTTGAGCCACTGCTGTGAAATATCAGTCAAATGACCCACAACTTTCATTCAAACCGCAGGTGTTCTAATTAGAGCAAAATCCAACATCTCATTACTGACCCCAAGTTGTCGGCTTTATCAAAGTGGCTTCCCGGAGTGCTCAAGTACAAAGGTGCATGTTTAGTAATACAAACTGACAACTGTCCAGCAGCAAGGAAATTAATAAACATCTTCTGACATGTATGCTTTGGGGAAATAATGTTGCATTCCTTACATGATCAATGATGCTGTAGACTTTATGTGCAGCTCCTCTAGCACTGGAAAACGTCTGGATGTTGGGAGAAGTCTGTCCAATACTGAACGCTCCGATAAGCACAACAAAGAATACCTAAAGACACATACACACACACATCAGAGTTGGCTGCACTAACCTTCCATGCTTAGAGGGACAAGGTAGTCATAAGTTCTGCAATAATGTGTCTACTCACAGTGAGTACAGATCCAATGCTGTACTCTCCAGCCAAAATAAGAGTACTCCCATACCAGAAGGCGAGAGCATAGGACAAGTAGATCATCAGGAAGGTGAAGCCCATGGCGATATTAGAAGACATGGCTTTCTTTATTCCCATCCTCTGAGCATCCTCCAAGTTCTCATTATATCTGTGGTGAAACACACAAACAGACACAAGCATAAGTGCTTATTTAAAGGAAGGCAAAGTTCGGGTTACATATAAATTAGATTGCAATGACAACTGGGTACTTTGGCATGGACACATGTTGCATCAGTA
>JAQMCX010000057.1:6031905-6081905 GCA_029814765.1 Acanthurus leucopareius | reverse complement strand
TGACTCATGACTGTGTATCTGGTGTTGAATCATCAAATTACAGCAATCTATAAAGCCATCATATTGTCTCAATTAGGATCGAGTGGAATGAAAGATGAGTTACTTGCGGTCATCAATTGACAACACAAAATCCAACCACACAAGGGAAGAGACGTCATTGGTTCAAACCACCAGCATTTTAACCTTAAAAGGACTTAATTTAGGTTAATACGTAATAGTTATATTATAACCATGTAACCTCCTTATCACACATCTTTAAAATTCCTTTATGAGTAAGTCATATCTAGGTAGTTATAAAAGGTAAGAAGTGTAAATAGAAACTACAGTATACTGGAGATGAAAATCTCCTATAATACATGTGTTTATTGCAACCTCTTACACTCATTCTGATAGCAAGTCGTCAGTTATTGCTGTCATTGCTAAAGGTCATCGTGTTTTCAACTGCGTCATGTGTTTCAACGCTCTCACTGACATTATGAGAACTGCTGCTCTTGTGGTTTGTCAGTGGTTTCATTCATGTCTCCTGAAATGCACATGTAGGCTGCACAGAGTTCAAAACACTCTGAAATGAGAACCACACAACAGTCAGAGCATGTGAATACAAGATGCTACTGCTCGGTTTTCTTTTTTTGTCTTATTGTTTTTATTTAAACACAAATGCAGTTTCATATAGTTAAAAATATAATAATATTATAATAATATAATAATAATAGTAAAAAATGAGTTCTTCATAACTGTTTGTGCTGTGGAGCTAGACTTGTGGTGGTGTTGTATTGGTCTAAACAACAAAAAAGTTTTTATTATGGTTACAAATATGAGGAAAAGATAAAAAACATACTCAAACATAAAACATATAAAAGACATTTGACACTATTATCAGTAATTAAAATACATTTATTCAAATACTTAAGTGAAGTTAAGAGATACTCACACTTACTCCTACTCCACTACATTTCAAAGGGAAATACTCAATGTTTTTAATCCTCTGTATGTATTTTCTGTATTTTCTTTTCTGACTAAGATTTCACATAATAATAAAAAACCCAACAAGCTTACAAAATGCTTTACCTTGTGGTGTATTTAAACAGTAGGATTTTTTTTCTTTTAATCATTCACAAAGAAATTGTTGTAAATATTTGCCATATTTCAAGTCTTTATTTTCTTTTATATCACAGACTACATGTCTGAGTGGTCTCCTGTGTTTTCCCTTCTTTTGTCTCTCAGTGTCTATGTGGTTTGGGCATGGCATCCTTCCTCGGTTCTTGGTTGATTACAAACTCCTGCCTCCCATCTCAAGCTCATATGGCCGCTCTGGCTTTTTTTACTCACTCATTTCCAGATAGACTGTTGTTTAACTCTCTTTAGCCAAACTTTGGACTCCTTGTAGTCTCCCTGTCACCAAGTCTTCTCCAGTTGCCTGCCTGTCTGCCGTTAGGCCTGCCCATGCCAGCTCAGCTCCGTCATCCTCCTCATCTCTTGTTTGTCCTCATTATTGTAAAAATGAACTTATAGTGTGGGACCTCACTATTCCCTTTCAGTTTATTTAGGCCTCAAAAATCAACTGACATGTAGATCTTTGTGCTCCCTGGGGGTCTGGTAGATCTGGTTTTTCCATTTGGTATTGAAGCCTTGTTCAAGAGTTTTACCACAGAGTTTCATCAGTGCCCCTTGATACAATGTCAAGAATTAATAAAATGTTCTCCAAATGAAGATAAGATTAGATTTGGGCCAAATTTCTGACTCTTCTGTCCCTATAGGCGCTTTCCGTCTTTGGCTAAAGGAAGCAATTAGTGAGGAGGAACTACAAGCGAAGGACGCATGTGGTGTGATGGGAATCCAGCCAGTGTGCTGTTTTCTCTGAGGCCACTAGATGACACTCTCCTTCTATAAGATGACCTCACTGAATTTAAAGGCAGCAATTAAAGGCACAACAGCGATCCAAATAAAAACAGAGGACATATGTGAGAAGAGATCGAAATTAACACACAGGACTTGAAGATTTTAACACCCTGACACAGATATTACTGACAGCCTCCAGACAGGCTTGAACAACTGAAAACAACAGAATGTAAGTCATAAAGTTTCCTGATGCTGTAAAAGGTTTGCTTAGCACACATTAACATCCTGATGTCTGTTAACAGACATGAAAAAAGATCCTCATATTCAAGTGATGATTAACTGAGAAAAACAGAAAACTGTACAATCTATTTCTCACACCATCTATTAACATACGGATTGGTCTTCAGACATGAACCATCTGTTAGAACACATCCTTGGATATGATGTTTAAAGACTGAAAAAAAAAAGATAGGCTACTGAGTCTCATCTTTTCATTAATTTTTTGAGTGAATCAGCTTTTTTACACGACTGATAACAGGCTAATTTAAGCAGCTATGCTATTTACACATGAAATCATGTTCTGAGTCTGGATGACGGGCAGCCACTCACACCTTTATTGAACTCGCAACTGATGTCAGGCAGAAATCATTTCGCTTTTCTGTGGGGACCCTCTACTGTCAAAAACGTCTCCGCTGATTTACAACATCGCAACACCGGGTGGACGCATTTACTTCAAAATAAAAGCATGCCAAATTAAACGCACACCAGAACATTAAAACAAAATATGAATGCATCCAGCATGAAATACAGAAAGAATCCTCATAATTATAGATTTATCCCAAATCCAACAAATCTATAGTTTACTACAGTATAGATTGGGGTTGGCACACTTTTTACTTTACCCTGTATTCCTTTCATGATTTATATAAGAATATTAAACTAAAATATGAAAAAGTAAGTTGTCAATGATAAGCAAATAGCCTACATTTTAACTTTAACTAATGTGTTATGAAATAAGATGATTCCCAATTGAGGTGTTTTTATTTTGTTGGTTTCTTTTTTGGCATTTATGCCAACTGCTCCCATCACAAGTTTGGCACAAGGTTAAAATGGTATTATTACAAAAATCATGATGATAACATTTTAAAACAACATTTTAAAGAAAAATAATCAATAAGAAAGCCTTAATAATAATTTTACTATTGAATATCAAAATGATTAGACCTACAATAACCTAATTGTATAAATAATATATTCATATTTCAAAATAGTTTTTAATCAATTATAACACCCCAGAAAAATAAAGGTCAACATAAACATTAATAAGATAATGAACAAGGAAACTTTTGCGAAAACATTTGCCTAAAAACATTTGTCATTTAAATACATATGATGTAAAAGACAGTTATTATTAAAGATGTAGCAACTGAGTAAAATATTTAAACAGAACACTGATAAGGATAATAAAAAAAGTACCCATTCCAAAAATCCAGTTGTCAGCCAACCTTACACAAAATTAGCCCAACTTTGTGAAGAAATTATGTTAGCCGGCTACCATCACTCATCATAAGATTTCAAGTCTATATTGCTGATTCCTACATCTATTTACCTTTAAAAGTAAAACAATTATATCTTTGTAGCACAGTTTTCTTATAGATCTTGTACACAGGCCACATTTGTACCAACAACACTACACAGCTGAAATATTATATTCACCAGAAACATTGGTAATTTTTAGATGTTCTAATACATGACTCCAGCTCAAGAAACACATTGATATTTGTTATTCATATGTCTGGAGCATAGACTGTATGATAAAGAGGTCTGGAGTCTTCTTGTCTGCCTCGCAAGCTTTTTATTTTGAAAGCTGTAACCGGAAGTCTATTAATATTGAACTTGACACAGGTTTGTGTCGCGCGTCTCTTTCTTTCAGCTGAGCAGCGTGTGTTTCTCGGTGCTGACGGAGGCAGCTGGTCCTGCCCTGGTGCAGAGGGAGCGGAGCGGGGAATAAGCACCGCCTCCCGCCGCAGCCTCGGACACGGGCCGGGGATGGCGTCTCTCGGCGTGGGGCTGCATCTCATCCGCAAGCGGGGAGCAGGCAGGAGCGCCGCGGTGGAGAGGAGGAACCTGCTCACGGTGTGCAGGTGGGATTTCCTCACACTGATGTTTGTTTGAATGACAGGGAAGAATGAACAGCATCTGAAGGAAGATCTTTAAATTAATTATATATGAGGTTGGCTTGATTTTTTTCCCCTGAAAATATGACTTGATGTGCATACAGAAAAAAAAGAATTTGTGTCAAATATTAGACTAACTACCTCAGATTAATTCATCTGTCGTGTGTTTTATCCATTTCTATAATCTGTTTTATTCACTCATTCAAAACACACATAAAAATATACACTCAATCCCAACACTGGAAACCTTGAAAAAATATTCATGCATTTACATTCCGGTTTTAATTACACTTATAATCAGTTCAGTGGAGGATTAAGGTCAGGTTTTTCAAATACTGAGCAAATTTCTACAGCACAACCCCACCCCCCTAGAAAAAAAATGGGACTAACTATTAAACACAATTCACAATTTACGAAATATTCTGCTCTGGTATTCATGTAACTGTACAACTATACCTAGCTTGTTTTCCCTGAGGTATAGTTTGGACTGTCTCAGATCCCCTTAGCATTACTAGGAGAGTTGTTTTAACTTTCTTTTGCCTCAAATTTGAAGCAAGAGTCAACACTGTAATTTTTACCAGGATATTAAGTAAAAATGATTGAAAACAACACTGAGGAAACAACCTTGTTGTCCTGTATTCATGCATGAGAAGCTGAGTGAGAAAAAGATGGAGCATGGCAGCAGCATAGACGGATGCTGAGGTGTGCACACACATGTCGCCTGCCTGTTTCTCCTGTTTCTTTGTCAACTGAAGTGGAAAGCTTTCTGCAATGATTATTGATTTGTGGTCCTCTCTGCTGCTGCTGGCAGATGTCACTTAACTGCTGACAGTCCCTCTGGTGCGTTTGAGACCGAAGAGCGGAAACAGGTCAGAGAAAAAAGGAAGATACGGAGGTGTAGCTCTTTGTTGGAACAGCTCAGAAAGCAAACTGATAAATCACCTGCTCCAGCTGGTGTCTGCTTAGCCTTTCTGGGTACAAATCTAGCAGTTCATAAAAGAATAAATATAATTATCAGGCTGCAGGTGTGCTCTGTATGTAGGGAGTAATTAGAAACAGGTGCTCCTTGCTGACCAGTCTGGTCCTCTCTTCACCATTTCTTCCTCCGCATCAGCCAATAACACATTGACTGGAACAAGCGGAGGAGGAAGAAGAGTCAGAAAAGTGATGGCAAGTTGGCAAATTGAAGGAAGAGAAGATGAAATTAAAGAAAAACTTAAGACATCAAGTCCTCGCATACGTCCCCTTGCTTTGCTTTGAGTTTGTGAAAATCAGCTTCCACACTGTGAGATTGTATCTCATTGAACTGAAATTATTTGATAAGTCATCTGACAGTTCAGCAGTCATTTTGATAAAAATACTCAATATTCACTTGTTTATCTTTTAATAGAAGTTTTTTATCTTATATGTGGCAGTAAACTTTACATTTTGGTTAGACAAGAGAAGCAATTTGGGAAATTTAAATTATTTTTATACACTTTTTTAAAAATGTTGCAGTAAAATGATTTATCGAGTAAAGAAAAATCCCCAGAGTAAAATTCATAGAATTTGCAGCCCTACTAAACTTTTAAATCTGCATTGACTTGTTGTAACTCTGTATTTAAACTTCATGGTGTGTGACCCTGAGTGAAATATCTCAAAGTCTTAAGCCTCATTTCATTCACACTGGCCCTAATTCAGCCTGTTCACAGTATTAGGTAACTTTGGGAAAGAGGATTTTCACAAGATTTGAAGTTCAGAGGGTTTGGACAGTACTTGTCTGCACAGTGTGAGTGTGCTTTGACTGCTCATTGGGGGATTTCAGCTTTCAGACAAGTGTGGATAGCTGCTTTTAAAATTTACCTCAAATTAAACGCGGTGCAGTTAAAGACACAGATTCTCCTTTATGAACCCTGTTAGTTGCAGTGTTTGTCTTCTTTTTTTCTCTATAACCAGCACTGTAAAAATCACTGTTGAATTTTTTTACACAGTCAGTCAAAGGTTTGAGACACATTTGATTAATTATTGCTGTAATTAATACAACACCTTCCCTCATTTTAAGTACTTAAAATAGAAATTACAGGCTTAGATAAGTAATTAAGAAGTTCTGGCCGTGGTGAAAACAGTGTCTTTGGCTGAAGAAGCCTCTTAACTTGATCTGATGTTTTAATAAATGTCTTTGATAAACCCTGTATCTCCAAGTCTTTTGTACTGAATCACATCATTTTTTTAAACTTTAATTTTAAACTTTAACTTTTCAGGGGTGCAGGCCGGAGGGTCTAATTAACCTCAATGATTTTGTTTATGCACTGTGGGTCTGTGAGATAAATTCTTGACTTGACTTGACTCTGGGTAGAAAATGCTCAGGTGATGCTTTAACATTTAGGACAGCTTCACTCCATTCAATTGTCCCAGTAGGCCCAAAATTGAATTCAGCTCTCATTCATTTTATTATTTACAATTATCAACAGTCAAAATGTCTGTGTGAAGTTGGCTTGTGTCCAACTGACCAAAAAATGGTGCCTTCAAATGATGAGGAAATATGAATTTTTTGTGGGTTTAAAAAAGTCTGAGTTGTCACACGAGTCTGTGGATGTAAGCAACTTCTCCATTCATAATCACCACCAAAGATGCAAAAAAGAAATCATTCACATTTTTTTGTTTGTTTTTGTTGTTTTTGTTGGGTTTTTTTTTATGAAAGGGAACAAAGAATCTGACTTTGATTATTGTTGTCAGTCGCCTAGCAACAGGGCTCTCACGACCTCGGTGCAAATGCTGTGTTCTCGATTTTTCATGCTGAAAACACAAAATGAGGAGTTACATTTGAATGTGGCAATGCACATTGTTGTAGATTTTTTAAATGACCTACTAAATGTCAGGCTGTCTGACCTCAGAGAGCTTTACTCAATTCAGAACAGCTGGTTTGAACCATGATTTAATTTTCAGCTAAAGATCTGCCTTTTTACAATTGTTGTTGCCTTGTATAGCAAATCTATTCAACTGCTTCTATGTGATCTGATAATGTTACTTTTATTTTTAGTATCTCTACAAGTCAAATTGGTCAACTCCTGTTGATTGTGCTCTTGAAATAAATTTGACTTGACTGTATATGTGAAACCATTTTAACAGTAAGGATGTTCCTAAAAAGTTCAAACTCTGACAAGTCAACTAATGTTAAAGTAGGAGAACACTCAAATGTTGATTTAATCTTGAGTTACACACCGTCTGATTAAAATGATGGCTATGTCATAAGGGAGGCATTTGAAGCCATTATTCACATGCTTCAATAAATAAATCAGACTGTAAATGCTGCTGAAATGTGTGACACCTTGTGTCAGGTATTATGAACATTGCACATTATGATGTTACTGAAATGTGCACATTGAAGGTCCAGTGTGTAGGATTTGAAATAAAATACTCATTAGTACCATATTTTTATTAGTGTAAAATCTCCTGAAATCAGAATAGTTGTTTTAGTTACCATAAAATGAGCCTTATATATTTACAAATGGACTGGCCCCTCTTTCACGGAGTCCACTATGCGTCTACAGAAGCCCAGGATGGACAAACTAAATGCAAGCATAGATGAAGGTCTTTTACATTTTTCATGAGTTTGCAGTCATGGTAGGATCTCCTACACGATGAGGATGGATATTTGGCAGGTGCCGTCTGCAACTTCACCACTAGATGCCACTGAATCTCACAGACTGGACTTTCAAGAAATTATCTTGATAAGTTTATTTGTCTTGTGGTTCTGGTGCCCACAGGCAAGAGTAACAATGTTTGACCCACTAGCTGATTAACCACACATATCTCTACTTAACCGTGATTTAATTTGTACAGCAGAATATTGTAAATGTGTTTTTCTGTCCCAGTTGATTTGTTGGATTATTTGTTTTCTCACATTAAATCAATGTATATAGGTTTTTATTCTGTGAAAGCAGATTAAGTTATAACTGAGAGGATAAATGCAACATACGCGACTGTCTGTTAAGGGCAGGGTTGTTTTAGAGTCTGTGAAAGTTAATATAAAAAACTCTGCCCTTATTCATGAGTTACTCGTCAGTTTTCATCATCTTTCACAGGAAGCACACAGTGTGTGGTCACTGTGCTGCTAAGCAACGGGATAAAGAGATATGAAGCCAGATTATGTGGCTGAAATTAAGGACTACACACAATTCGGCAGAATTTTCAGAACACACACACACACACACACACACACAAACACACACACACACACACACACACACGCACACATACACACTAACGCACATGGCAGCCTTGTCCATTAACTCTCCTTCCTGTCTAATTATTTAAAATCAGATTAAGCAGAGTTGGCTGGTGCACATGACTATTATAGTGGGCAGCACCTTATGACTGGTTTTATCACAGTAGATTTATCAAGGCCTCATTACAACTATGAAAGCCAGACATGTTTGAGTTTCATACCATACTCAGAGTAAGAATTTAATTTACAGTGTTCCTGTAATCTTAAATAAAATGATTACATTCCTTTTTATTTTTTCTTATCAGGGTTTATTCAAAAGCTTGCTGGTATACTCCTTGAAACATGCTTGATTTTCAACACAATTACTCAACATAATATCAGATTTACTTATGTAAGCCAAAAGTCTTTGAATAATAAATTTATATTAATGAAAAGAAATAATGTCATTGTCAGATTTTTTTGTTGTCTCCTGGAATTGAAATGATCAAGAACTAAACTCAATATTAAAACATACAATCAAAGTTAACATGAACAGCAGGTATATAAATTGACAGTTTAAATAGATTGCTGTCAGTATAAAGGAGCTCTAAATATTATTTTTTTCAAATGCATTTATAGTCATTTAGATGTGATGATAAAGACTTTGAGAGTCTGGAAGGTTTTGGTTAAGATACCTTGAAAGTGCTTGATATTACTCTCAAAACACTGTTTGAACTTTGTCTTAAGTGCATTTGGTAATTTGTGAATTACATGTCAGAGCCTGTTTTTGTCTTTAAGATCAGTCTGAGTCTGCGATATCTTGACATTTGGTATGTGTTTAAGTTAGCATAAATGCTGGATACAACAATTCCCACAATGCAATGAACAGCATCTTTAAATGAGACCCTCCATCCTGGTAGATACCTTAATGCTCCATGAGTGGTCAAGTTGTTCCTTAAGTTGCAGGCCAAATGGCTGATTTTAATACCAGTGTGGAAATCTTGTTCTTTTTGTAGGTTTTCAGTGAAGACTCTGCTGGACCGTTCCTGCTTCGAGACAATAGATGACTCATCCCCAGAGTTCATGAACTTTGTTTCCATCCTGGAGCACATCCTCAGTCATCGACTCAAAGGTAAAAATATGAGCAACTCCCCATATGCACTCCCTCAAGTACATGTCACTAAAATACACTTAAACATGCAGGTAATTAACCTAGACACATATGAATCTTTAAATAACAAAATTCTTTATTAATTTTGGTTTTACTTGATAGTTGAAATAAGCAGGGCATGATGTGATTATATGTGTCTTTACACTGCCGGCCCATTAGGAGGCATAATTTTAGTGTGAAATTGCAGTGACTCATTCGTTTAAATCACATGTTTAGATAGCAATGGGGATCTAAATTTCCTTTTTATTTTCCACCAGTATAAAGTAGATGGACACTGGTGGGAAATATTCTTGTATCATTCTGGTGCATTCCTATCATTCTTCAACTAAGACTGAAAACTAGACCCATCTGCTAAAGACGAGCATTTAAGGTCTCCACTTTTAGAAAGTTGAACTCTTTTCTTACACATTTACCTGATTTAGTCACCTTGCTGTCATCTTTGCTTAAAAAGGCACTGAAAGAGCACTTTGAGAGCAGATTCAGGCTTGTAAATTTCTGTTGCCATTTTGCTTTTAGGTCAGACAACATGGTTTGGCTACGAGAGCCCTCGGAGTTTCTGGGATTACATAAAAGCTGCCTGTGGCAAGGTCCCTCATAACTGCATCCGAAGCATCGAGAGCATGGAAAATGTGCGATCATCCAGAGCTAAAGTGAGGATAAATCTGTCTTGAGATTAGATTTACTTCTGTGAGACAGAGAGGGGATGAAAATTGATGTTACTCACTAAGTCAAACACAAACAGAGCACTTGAGAGAAAAATAAAAAAGGAAAAGATGCAATATAAGCGTTATCTAAAATGCATCCTCTACTTTGAGTACAAAGGTCTTCTGATCGACAGCACACACATAATGCAGAACCGCTAACCTTGCATTATCCTACTATTGCATTAGAAAAGAACAAAGGGAGCGCCATCAAAAAAAAAGTAAGAACACACATGCTCATAAAATGTGACTCAGTTTCACTCCACAGGCAAGAGAGCAAACAACTAAAGCTAATATTGTTCTGCAGAGAGATTGTACGTGAGAAAAGATCCTCTGTCTCTCATGTACACAAACACACACAAGCACACACACGTGCTTAGGTCATGAACTCATTTAATGAGTCACAAAAAAAGGTCCCTGCAATTTAAACAGACTCAGAATCAGCTTTACTGGCCAATATGTGAACACATAAAAGGGATCTGACTCCAGTTTTAACTTGTCCTTCATTTTTACACACCAACATTTTTAAAGACGTTAACACACAGAGATTAAAACAAGGACACAAAAGATAGAAAAATTAAACAGAGAGAAATTATGTACATACAAGTAGAAGAAAAATAGGTGTAAACACAGTATAAATACATATAGAAGGCCACAATGACCACCTGTGGATTAAAATCAATATAAATAAAGCAACAGAATTAAAATGTATTCGAAAAGTCATTAACAGCCTTTCATTTACTTAGCAGCTCTTTTTTAGTCATGTTCGTGGCTTTAATGTAGACAGAGTGTTGAGATATTAACTCAGAACCACACAGAGCAGCTGATATGACTGTGCACTCTTAGTCTTGGTTTTTTTTGCCTGTACTACTGGTTTTTTATTTTAGTGATTTGAGCTTCAACCAACAGCCTCTTATGACAGTGTACTGCGTGCTCCTCTCTCTGCAGGGCAGGGCATGGATCAGAGTGGTCCTGATGGAGAAAAGGTTATCAGAATACATCTCATCTGCACTGAGAGACTTCAAAACAACCAGGTCTGTATGTGGTGCTCTTATGCTGACCTCACACGCACAGTTTCTCCTCAAACCCAATTACAGGATATTTATTTTATCAAGTGTGTTGAGGAGGGGTCTCTCTCTAGCATCAGTGTGCTGTGGGTAACTTAGATCTTCCCTCTCTCGACCTCGAGCAGTCAGTAATCACACATCTTGCAGCTGCACCTGTCTGCTCCACTTTTCTTTAATTCAGAGTCAGCTTACTAAATCTGGAGGAGTGTTAGCTGAATTAATAACAATGTGTGCACATGTGTTTGACTGTAGGAGGTTTTATGAGGATGGCGCGATCATGTTGGGAGAGGAGGCGGGACTGTTAGCAGACACACTCATCGGACTCAACACTATAGACTTCAGGTACTGATAAGGCTTTATTACCTCTCAATGTAGCTCTGCAGTCTTGCTTTTTCTGCATGTTGCACAACCAGTGTGTAGCTTCTCCTGCACGTTTTAGTGTTTTACATCATTGAATAAAAGCAGATCTAAGCTAGCTTTGTTTTTGGACATTAGATCTGAAAAATTTGAATACAAATGTAAAATACATGTTTACACAAGTTGTCACTTACTTTAATAGGTCACACCCAAATCATCACTGGTGCACTTTGTTTGTAGGTCTCGTAAATAAAGTGGGTATCAGCTGTGTGTAGTCAACAAATTTTAGTTGTAATTTAATTTGCCTGTATGAAGGCAATTTAATAAGTCCCGCATGGAAAAAAAGCCCAACCAGTTGATGTCTCTGTATGATAGTAGGCAAAACATGAATAGTCAAAGTCAAAACCACAACCATGAGGACAAAAAAAAAAACACCCCAAGCAACCCTGCAGCAAAATAATAGACAAGTTCAAGCTACAGGGAACAACATAACAGCATTATCTAGACACTGATCATCCCTTGAAGTCCAGCTAAGTCAGTCATTTAGAATAAATGGCTTAGTTGTAAATGTGACAGAAAGAGACAAAATGCTTCGATTCTTTCCTGTCCACTCTCTTTAGTTTCTGTCTGAAAGGAGAAGGTGTGGACGGCAGCTGTCCTGCCGTGATCGACTACACACCTTACCTGAAGTTCACTCAGAGGTACATGACTTCACATCATTCCCGTCACACAGTTTAGCATCAGTCGGAAATGTTCTCAAAATCTTTTATTTATTTATATTTATCTAGGACTAATATTTGTTTTATACAACTGTTTCGGATCTTATCTGAAGCCAAGTGTTGACTCGTAAATATGAACATAATGTTCAGCTTTACACTGCAAATATACTTTAAATGTAACAAACAGCTTTTACACACACTATGAACACGGGAGCGCTTCATTTATTCTTTAATGAGGGGACTGTTATTGACAAAAATCTGTCCCGGTCAGATAGGCCAAATTGTTTAATTTACCTGTGTTATTACATGTAATTGTCACACCTCGCACTGGTAAAATAGCCTGTTTGTATCTCCATATGCAGCATTAGATTAAAGTATTAATGTTTATTGGAAGTTACATGATTTTTGTCACTTATGAAAGCTTTAGCTTTGACTAGGAGGCCAAATGTTTTTTTAGGATGTGTACTAATCAAGCGTACTCTGTCTCCTCGTGCAGTGCGGACAGCATCAGCAGTGATGAGGAGGAGATGAGGACGATGGGGAGCAGCGGCAGCGAGAGCAGCACCCCCGACAAGGTGGCCACGGCCGCCTCCATCTTCACTGAGCAGAGCAGCTTGGTCAGCAAGTGCAAACGTTTTGAGCAGAAATATCGCATGGCGCTGGAGCAGAAGGTAGCGCCTCAGAGTGTGTGTGTGTGTGTGTGTGTGTGAGAGAGAGAGAGAGAGAGAGAGATTACTTTTTGTAAATAAAGAAATTGGATGGTAATGTATGCCAATTTGACATTTTACTTGATGTCTGCATGCTAATTCAAGGCTTAAATGGTGAAATGCCGGGAGGAAATGTCCTCTGGGAAGACAGAAACATTCAGCTTGATGTCATTTTTCACATCTACAACATCTGTAATGTTTCTCCCCTTTGTGGCTTATTTATCACTGCTGCACTCTCCTCTCTCCGGTTATTTCATTTGCTTTGAGCCAAAGTAAAGAATTCAGGTGTGTAACGCAAACAGCAGCTCCCACATAGCAGTAAACAAACAAACCAGAGTGTGTGCTGTCGTGTTTGTGTGTTTGTCTCAGGGTTACCTGGAAGAGCTGGTCCTACTACGGGAAGCCCAGCTGTCGGAGGCCGTGTCTCATAACAAAGCTCTTCAGCAGAGCCTAGCAGACACACACCTCTCCCACACAATGGAGAAAGAACAGCTTGAGTACATCATACTGGAACTACAGGACCAACTGTAAGTTCAGGATTAACCGGGTGTGTGTGTATTTTTGTTAGTGACTGCTTGTAAGCATGTAAGGTCGCTGAGGATAAGGTGGAGGAAACCAGCAGATCCAGCTGTGAATTTGACATTTAGGACCCAGCAAGAATCCTGCAGGTTGCAGGTTGCAGGTTGCAGGTGGTTTGTTATTTAAATGTTGCTGAATTGATTGCAGTCAGTGCTGCTTTTAGCCGAAGGGAAAAGCTGCATCAGCGTTGTATCTTTTCATTAATTGCTGTTAATCTTTTAATCAGTAAGAAAACTCTTTCTCAGTTTGATCACTAGTTCAAGTTGGCTATTAAGTGTGTCGAGAGGATTTGTGTCACGATCTTTGGGAATGAATGTGCAGCTTTTCAAGCCGGTGTGATGAGTCAGTGGGTGTTTTCAAATGCAAATAGAGTAGAAAGCTAAGTGGCGCTGAGAGAGGGACTACAGTGAGAAACTGTGAGAACGATGATGCAGTGAGTCAGAGAGTGTTTGAGAGAAACTTATGCAGGTAAAACAGTGTTTAAAGGAAGCAAAATACACAATCAAAGGGTTGGATTCGAATTTTTAAAGAAATAGTGGCAGATGTTAAAGATCTTCTGTGAGTCACATCTTGTGGCAGGTTTATATGCTTGTTGGGGAAGACGAGGCAGCTGTTAGTTTGTAGGGTCTGACTGATGCAGTATTTTTGATAACAATAGTAATTGTGATTAAAAACCATCAGATAACATAACAGAACTGTTTTTTTTTTAAATTAAATCCCACTTTTCTCTGTAAAACAGCTCATCTCTGCCCCCTCCTGGTCATTTTTGGTGCCTCATCACCAACTCACTGAGGCAGTCAATGTTGCCGTGAACACATTTCTTGCAAGACTTGAAGGTCTTCGCTTTGTAATCACAATCCATCATTTCTTTTCATTCAGTTGTAAACCAAGTTCAGTGTCAAGACATTATTGTCCTTTTGTTGTAAGTGAAAAAAAAAATCCCATGAAATAATAGCTGTTTCATTAGTTTTTACACAAACACTTTATAAACTATCAGGAACCCCTTTAACTTTTTTTTTTAGAAGATTGTGACCAAGATCTGTATTGAGCAGGACATTTTACATTTGAAATAAAATTTGTCAGTGCTCCACTACACAAGCAATACATGTAACGTTAACACATTTATACCAGTACTGACAAATATGTGATAAGCTAATAAGCTAACAATGTGATCTGGATGATATACCTAGCAGTGGCTTTAATAGTCTTTTCTTTCTGATTGTTTGTATGTGTATTGGGGGCTTAATTAATTGTTGTCTGGTTCATTTATTTTAGAAGAAAATATAAGCAGATAAACAGAAAAAAAAAGTCCTTATATTATTTGTGCATTTGTGCAGATTATATTCCTAATTGCATTTAAATCCCTCCCTTCTTTTTTATATGAATAAGATTTCATTCAATCATTTTATCTCTGACTCTGGATGCTGCCTCTTGTCTATAGGACAGTGCTGAAAAACAATGATTTACGGTCCAGGCAGGAGCTGACGGCACATCTGACCAATCAGTGGCCATCTCCCGTTGCCTTGGATGCCAACGCTGTTGCCTTGGACACACTGCTGTACAGGAAGGAAGAGTATGTAGATGAGTTGACGTCCTCCAGCTTCCAGGTTTAGTTTGATCATGTTTAGAGCTGCAACTAATCATGAACTAATTAATCAATCTCTAAAAATTACATTGCTCTTACCTTGTCTAATATGTAGACAAAAAAAAATCACAAATATTGTCAAAAAAGGACATATTGGAATGAAATAAAAGATGTTGGGATTGACCTTTAACAGGTTGTCATATCGTGCAAGTGTATGCACATTAAAAAATTAGTAAGTGACAAAGCTTTAAGCAGGAACAAACATAACATTTTTAAACTATTCTTAATTGCTTATAGTGTACGTAGTAAAGATAATGTAATAAAATATTGAAAAAAAGTGGAAATAATCACTTTTTGTCCGACAGACTTAAAACTCTAAGGTATTAGTTTTATAGTTTTATTAGAAAAATAATAAAACATTAAATTTGTTTATCATTATAAAAATGGTTTTTGATTCGGTTTTCTGTATTCGCAGATCTTCACAGGTCTTCTGTTCTCTCTTTGCAGGAAGAGTTTCCACAGTCTGGGGCAGCTGTCAGCGAACATGAGCCTCTCTCAGACTTCTCTTGAACCATCACACACACACAGTTTGGAGGCCAAACCAGTCGGCACACACTGGCCACACCAAGGTAGATCTCTGTCAAGTAAGCACCATTGTAGTGGGGGGGGAATCCACTCTGAATCATGTGTACTCCATCCCTCAGGTAAAGAGGAAACGCCATCTCTAAGAGGTCTGTGCGGCTCGCTGACCTCGGTTGCCAGCTACAAATCTCTGGCCAGCCTCAAGTCCAGCGAGTGTTTGGCGAGCCCTGCAACAGAGGTCAGCAGCCCAGGCATCACACCTTCATAGGGAAGAGAGAGCGGAGAAAACAACACAGCACCGCCAGGGCCACATACTCCAGGAACTTTCTAAATGTGTGTGAAATTTATTTGCTGTTAGTAGAACTTTGTTTTGTATGTGGAGCCAAGAGCTTTAACAGATGGACATAAGGTTTGTGAGTAGAGGATCTGGTATAGCATGATCTTTGAAATGTGTTCAAACTCAGCCCCATCAGGCCAAAACAACGTCTTATTAATGTACCGATCGGCTGAAACGACCTGTTGACTCTTCAGAGGATCTCCAGCTGGAACTTAATCAATGTGCATTTAAACTCTTGTTTTGTTGGTATATTTATCAGTGAAGAATCATTTTTTTCCTGCCTTAGAAAGAAATTGATGTGAGAATAAAATGTCACTTTGTAGTATTAAGAAGACAGTGATGAGTGTTTTCACTGTCCTTGAAGACAGTTTTCCAGTTTAAAGCATGCTGAAAATACTGACCAAATCAGGTCAGAGTTTAGAAGCAAACACACAATGCTGTAAGCCTTGGTCAGTGTTCAGTCTCTTGTCACTATGAATCATCTCCAGCAGCTCAAAGGGTCCTTTTTTATCTTCTGTTCTGTTACTGCTGCCACTGATTTCTCATAATTGTTGTTTGATGGAGCAATTTGTTTTGTTTGTGCGACCGCGTCACCAGTTTTGTCACATTATGTCATCAATGTTTGCAAAATGAGGTCTTTGTTTGTTTTTAGGTGTAAATGTTCTCACACCTTCATCTTGTTTTGTGCTTAAAACGGTATCACGTGGTTTTGTTCTCAGGTAATGATCACTCTGATTAATATTCAGCCTTCAGTTCTGTGTAAATTTGAAAGTTCAGTTTTATCAGACACAGACTATTGTTGTTATAACCTTTAAATATTCAAATGCAGTATTTTAATGGTTAGGCACCATGAATGGATCATTCCTTAGACTGAACAATGATCTGTGTTATCTTACGATAGATATTTTGAGATTGAGAAACAAGTGTATTTACAGAAAAATCCTTACAATGTAATATTTTGTTGCTGACTAGCCGTGTACCTCAACACTGATTTCATGACTTTGCCTTCAGCTCGCTCCAGCAGTCATTTGCACAGACATGCAAGCAGGCGTTTCATGTGATTTGTTGACTTTTTATCCTTTTTTTTTTTGAATAAACCCAACTTACTCCAACAGCCAGAATTTGATTGCATTTGAGTTCTCTTGTCAATTATAAACAGAAGCAGTGATAAAGCTTGAATGAAATCAATGAATGAGAAGAATTTCCAAAGAAAATCAGGTGTGTATATTGAATATTTGAGACGTCACATTTTCATGGAGTTTACTTGTGTCACAGTGTTCTTTCACAGCTTCTTAGAAAAACTGAAAAAACATCCATAGCTTTATGCTCACTGGCATGACATTGACTTTTTGTCTCACTGTCACACACATATTCACAGGTTACAAGAAATTGGAGTGGAGTGCAAAAACATCTTGGTGTCTTGAGGTGTACAGTGACTCCACACGACACACAGAGGAATAAAGTAGAGATTAATTTTACATCTCTAATGTAAAGACTTCAGGCACAATGCATATAATTCCAGGGAGACAGCCACATGTGGGATCTGGAAAAATGAAATATCATTAACAAAACTGTGGCTGCCATCTGCTGGCTAATAAATGCATCAGTAACTAGTGATTTAAACACTAATGACATTAAGCAACATTTATTATTTGTTGTGTGCACATTATTTAAAGCAATAAAGATAAAACAATAGAATATTAATTTAAAAACATTTCTAAAAAGCATTTAATACACATTTTGATCAACTGTAGTTTCTGTTCATACGTGGGTCTTTCTGACTTCAGTGTCTGCTTGTGATTTTTAATTTGGCAACAACAGCTTTTTCCATCCATGTAAAGTCTAGCAGTAGTTGTCTCTATGTTTGGTTTGGACAGAAATGACTATCAGGTGTTGCTGGTCTGCAGCGGCACAAGTATCCTCTCCTGGTTGCGTTTACGGAAGAAAGCCTTTCCCGCCTCATAAGTGCTGATCATTATGGCACAGGCCGGGGCCACTTTGATCAGCCTGGGAAGGAAACCTGGCAGAAAAGCAACAGATAGGACGAGTGATAACGTGCCTTTGAACTTGATATAACTTTAATGATTGGCCAAATGTCACAAAGGTTAATTACCTGCAAACAGTCCACCAAAGCCGTCCTGCGCCACAATCCTGCTCATCACACTGAAGGTGGAGGAGGAGGCCTGACTAGACACTGAAGGACAACAGCCAACATAAAATGAAATATTAACTCCATTCAAAAACTGACCACAATGTAAGTGAATACTGTAAAAAAGGGCAGTTGTTACATCAGATGAGCTCCGTCATCAACATAACTATCATTTCCAAATTTGTTAATCTGAACTGATTTTAAACTATTCTATTCTATAACTAGCTCATGATTCAAAATTCAGCCAACAAAATGAATATGTTTGGAAACTTCAAGGTCTCTGATATTGTCTTCTGAAAAACAATAGTTGGTATGCAATAAAGAGAGACAGCAACTGTAAAAAAGGTGCCACCAAGGGTAAACACTGTACCACCTAGGGTGGAGTTAACCCTTGTTGAGAATCAGCTGATGTACAGTATTTGTGATCCTCATAAGCTTTTACTAATTAAAAATATACTTACAATTCTTTGCTTGTAGCTCTCCTAGCTCCACCTGCCTTCTTGTTTTGACAACATCAAAAGGTAATGTTACAATTGACGCAAACTGAAAGGAATGAAAATATGTATTAATTACTGGATTAGTTATTAGATTATGGATTTCTTATAAATTGTGCTATATTTTGTTTAAATTTATCAACATCCTCATCCACAGACTGTTGATGGACTTACAGAGCCAGACATCGCTCCAGATATGAAGGTAATGGTGAACGTGGGTTCTTTGGTTTTATACCATTCACACAGGAGGCTTTTGCTCCTCTCATAGTTGTACCAGTACATGGCTGAGAAGGGCACGTCTCTTAAGATTGTGGGCCCCAAGCCCCGCCACAGAGACAGCCAGCCTTCCGTCTGCACTGCTGAGCGGATACAGTCAGTCAGCTCCCTGTACGACTGTTTCTGAGCCTGCAGCTTCGTACGGATCAGCTCAAGAGGGCTGATTACAGTCGCTGAACCCACTGATTAACACACAGGAGAGGGGGGGTTCAAAACACAAACACATCTTCAATAATAACACTGTCAGAGAAAAAAAACGATCAAAACACACCAGGGAGCAACGTAACTGGGAGCCACAAAAGCTTTTTTGTCACTGAAAACCATTTGTTCAGTGTGGTGGAGTATTTTAATTAAAAGAAGAACTGTATCTCTTTTTTAAATTAATATCAAACAAATTGCAACCATCCTCAACCACGTCTTTGCACTTTTTTTAATAATTCCTCTAAGGTCTTTAATAAAAAAAAGGAGCTGAACCAAGTCAGGGTCAAAATGTGTCAGACTGTGTTTTCAAAATGAAATTTACCGTAGGATTAAATTAAAGATACTCAGGGCTGTAGGACAAAAGGTATGGATGGCTGCTCTTGAAAATTTTACCGGAAATTAAAACCATTAGCTTTGTTGAAACCCAGCAATATGTTAACCACGCTGAAATTAACTCATACTCCAATTACTCATATGATTACTTTTCAGGTCTGCCTTGCTCTCCTCAGTGATGCATCAGCAGTCAGCTCACCTCTTGCAACAGCTCCAGCCACAAGAGGAGCTTCCTGAGCGTAATCTCCCATTCTGACCCTCAGTATTGAACACAGTTGGTCGTAGCATGTAAAGTAGATCACTGTAGCTGGAACTGCCATCACACTGGAGAAAGCACATACAGATGCTTTAATCAAAATGATTACAGGCGGGAAAAGTCAACCACGAGACCAACACTAATAAAGTAATGGACACTGTGATTTATTTTGAAAAAAATCCATTCTGATAACACTTGGCATAAATCAATCTTTGGTAATCAGCCTTTGAGAAAACCTTAGGTGGTTTGCCACTAATTGACACAACTTCAAGCCAAAGCACTCTTATGTACATCAGCTTGGCAAAAAGATTGTTGATCAACCACATTTGCAAAAAAAGCTTGGCTTTCAGAGGAGAGCAAGCAGATTAAAAGGCAACAAGGGACTCAAAAAACACAAGAGATTTCACACTCACAGGGTTGGAGGCAGACCGCTCCACAGTGCCTTTATTCCTTCAAAGCGCACTATCTTGACAAAGGCATCCTGCAAAGACACAAAGTAAGGTCTGTGTAAGAGGGTGCTCCAGTTGGTAGTTTTTGATCACAACATGAATGTGCAGCTCTACTTTATACACACTAAAAAATTCTGAAGCAAAACACAAATTTGATGAAACATGCCTGATTACTAAACTCAAAGCTTTTAAAAAAATTTCAGTAAACACTGAATCACAACACGCAAAGGGTATGTGAATTTTTACCAGCGTGCCACTGAAGCGTCCAGGGGCTTTGTACCAGGCCTTGGAATTGCCATTTTCACACACACATATGTGGTCCATCAGTCCATTGCAGTAGACAAAGCATTTCCCTGAAAGACATTTATAGAATCACACGAGGCCATCAAACACTTGCGGTATGAATAAACACAACACTAGACCAATGCAGTTTGTTTTTCAGCATACCTTTGGGGAAGGGATTTTTTTGTGCTTGCAGTCTGATCTTCACAACATCCAAAGGTGTGACTTAAAAAAGGAAACACTTATAATGATTATCATTGTACATCAGAAGGTAAACTGCACAAATGTTACCAAATATGACATTTTCCATGCAAAATGTCAATCTGCTTTAACTTATAATACACCAAAGATTGCACATGTATTCATCTGTTGTTGGTGTAGGATGTCAGGTAAAGAATTAAGTCAAATGACAAGAAATTTCAAAAGTAAGAGAGACTTTTTTATGTGCTTTCCGACTTTCAAGGCAAGTTTTAAATCACCAATTTCCCAGTCCACAAAAAAGCCTATACAATTAAAACTTAATCTAGATTAGTTACCTAGTAATAATCAAGTGTGTTAGTTTGAATCAACCTCCAGAGTAGTTATTTATTTAACACCTCTTAACAGGGTAATATTGCATAAGACTACGCAGGCTTTGGCTATTGCTCGCTCTTTAACAAAGTGGCATGTGAGATGTAGGTCTCATGTATAAATTGTTTTTCATGGTGTCACGTACTGAATTAAGTGGATAATGATTTCCCGAGAAAGAAATATAAAAGAAATTGCGTTACGGCTATTAGCAGCAATGGTACATTACAAGAGCTAAAACAATTAAAAAAATTATTAGTCTAACCCTACAATATTAAACGACCATATGACCGTCTGTCATGTGTTAGTCAGGTTTCTCACCAAATAAAGATGTGAGGATGGCTCCTGAGCAGGACGCCACCATCTGTTGGAGTGGAGTAATGCCAACATTGGCTGAGGGAGCAGAACTTTGACCACTCATGTCGTCTTCTTAAAACAAAAACAAAGATTAACATTAGAAGTTCGTACTTAAGATCTCATATACACAAGAAGCTTCTTTACAATATATGCTAAGTAGCGGTGACATACACGTTAGCCTTGTTTGCGCGTTATGACACTAACGTTAGCATTTCAGGTACCGGAGCACATAACGAAGAGAGCTCTCTGGCTAACCTGAGTTAGCAAATTAGTTCAGCTAGCTTCCTACCTGCTAAAGCACCTCAATATCAACGAAGTCTTCTATAAATTCACACATCCTTTTCGGGCTTTGTAGTTTCCCGACTGTATGCCAGACTCTAGAAGGAAAGCACAGCATAAAACACGTGTGAGGGGTTGTAACCTTTGCTATTAGTTTACATAGCAAACATTACATGATGACATGTTACGCAATATATATTTCAGTTGAGCACATTCTTGAACATTCGGAATTTCACGCTACATGAAAGCAACAATACAAATGTACCTATTCAAAATGTGTTTCTATTTTTTTGGACACTAAACAATTCCTCGATATTCTTTTTGATGTTTATATTTCATTTATGTTTTTCAACAGTCATGTGGAAACATCACATGCGAACACAAAGAGAGAGTTTACTTATTTCCGGCGTTGCCAGGTTTGAAGTGTTTCTCTGCATCTCAGATTCTTGAAGGAATAGGAAATAAGACCATGCAAGTAAAGCAGATTTTTGTCCAAAACAAAACCCAAGTTTAATGTAATAACATAATTTATGGAGGTTTAAGTTTGGAACTTTGTGATTTTAAATGCAATAATGGTTACGTGGGCGGTAATGTCTTAAACATGGCAACACAAGCTTCGTCCACCATTGGATTTAAAAGCGGGAAAGGAACGTCTTGCGAAGCAGCACAAAAAAGTTAAGTGCATCTGACGAAACAATTGTCAAGACTGCTTGCCAGTGGATATTACTCGACAATAAACGTACCAAAACAGCTCCCGTGTTTCTAATAAACGTTCATTTGATACAAAGTAACGTAAGTTTAGCATAGCAAACGACCGATAAAACGTTCTGTCCGCGGAGGAAACGAAACATTACCGTTGCAAGGTAAGTCTTAATTTAAAACTGAAGTAAACGTCAGTGTTAAACTTGGAAAACAAGTAATAACGTTATTGATCGTCCAGCCCCAGCTAATGTGTCAATGCTCACATATTATTAATCAGTCACTTTGTTTGGCATCTTACTTTTTTGTAAATAACTGTCTTTTTGTTTACCCTCAGGGAACACTCAAGGACTTCCTGGGGGGATGTTGACATATGACACAAGGGCAAGAATTTATACTTTCTCTCGATGAAAGAGAATGAAATGAAACCAAAACGCACCCAAAAACATACAGGACCCAAATGGCAAGGTAACGTTAATGTTATTACCGTGTCATACTGACACTCTATATTAGCATGGCCTGTTCTTACGTTTTAAAGTAAAATTTGAAACATAACGTTTTGCTTTTGCTGATTACCATCTTTAACCATCATTTACCAGCACGTTGATTTTATTTTCGAATTTTTAAGATATTTGATCTCAAAGTAACATAGTCATTTTGAGGTGATGCAGAGTCGAGCCAGTTTTGATAGAAACGGTATTTAAAATACAACAAATTTGTGGTCACTATAACCTGAAAAATAACGCAACCCTCAACCCCTTTATACTGATCACTTGAAAGCTAACGAGAAAAGCAATTTTCAGATGAGGTGCATATACAATTGGTGGAGTAGTTGTAGTTGAGTTACAATGCATAGAACTGGATAAAAAAGTTAGCACACAGAAAACATATAAGAACACAAATGTTAGTAGTAAACAAAATATAAAAAATGATGAAAAAACAAGCTGCTCTTTGTATTTCTGGAGTTGTTTATAATTAGAGTTTCAATGTTTGACTGAACAATGACTGATTAATCACTTAGTAAAATGACTGGTTTCAGCAGTGTGTATGATTAGTTAACTGAACAGTACTACCCATTCAAGCATTCAGCTGAGATTACATCAGAACTCCCTCCAATGTGAAATGAGGTTTTTTTTGTACAACCCTGATTTTAAAAAAATTCAGACATTGTGTAATTTTTTTAAAAAATGGAATGATTTGGAAAACTCTCAACTCTGTAATGTTAAATGTTACAATGGACATTTTAGGGAAGGACATTAGCGCTGCTGGTGACAAGGAAACACTGAGTCAAGCTAAGCCAACATCGCTTGTGACTTCTCCTGCTCAAGTCAAACCTCTTGCTGGGAAGGTGTTTTACCTGGATCTGCCATCAAACAGAACAGCAGAGACATTGGAGAGAGACATAAAATTACTGGGAGGGGTGAGACAAAAACACATTTTCAAATCTCTGTCAGTTATCCTGTATTAGCTCTATTAAGCTACAGAGTAATTGCTCTTAATGTTATATTTTCTTCCCTCTAAGCCTTGCTGACTTAATTTGCTTCACCCATATTCAGCTTTGATCTCTGCATCGGATGTTGACTGACTTTTTTGCGTGCAACCTATTCATGGTTTTACATCTTCATTATGATCCCATTTATGATGATTGCCATACAGATGGGCAATATGGCAAGAACATTCGGGCACACATTTTGTAACTTTGCATAACAGTAATGATATATATCACAGTAGAGTATTGTTCTGTAAGTTTAATCATGAATGGTGTAAAACAACCATACCTTGTTGGGTTTTTGCAAATCCAATCCAGGTCCACACAACAGAAGTTGTACCTGTTTTAGTAACAAGTTAATCTCCCTCATCTGGGGTTGGTTGAGGTGCCTCCTGCTCTGTATTTATGATTTTAGCCTCTTCCATTTTTTTGTCACTTTCTTTCTGCGACAGTAATCAAAACAGTTTAAAGAGGCATTACTGTTGCCAACTGTCACTTTCACATCACATGAAAATGTGGTAAGCATTCCTGCTGCTCAAATCACATTACCATGCAAGGCAGCTGGATTCATGAGAACACAGAATCACATGAGAATGCTAAACTGATTTTGCTAGATGGCCTGATTTGAATACATCACTTCGAATAACCGATTAAACCTACTGCCAAGTCTTAAACACATTTCTATGGTTGCAAAGCACAAACTGTCATATTGCCTGATCCTAATTGCAATGACTTGACAGCTGTCGATACTCAGCACCAAAAATCTATTTAGGTTGGATACCCAACCCTGTAGGACTCTGTTAACTAATTTTTGTCCTCTGACACGAAAGCTTTCTCCCAAACCTTATTCTGGTTGTCTTGTGTTTGTCACTCAGTCTGTTGAAAAGTTCTTCAGTAAGGAAATTAAGTATCTGGTATCCAACAAGAGGGAGGCTAGATATGTGCATTGCCTCAGACAGGACTCTCCTGTCCCCAGTCCGGACTCTGGACAGAGCTCACCTCACCCTCATTCAAAGCTGCACCCGCCTGGTAGCCATGGGGACAACACAAAAAGCAGGTCTCAGGGCCAAACAGACACTGTGAGTTCACTTTGATTGGTTCTCAGATATGTTTGTATCTCTATTAGTGCTATTCCCTTATTTATTATTTTTTTCCTACTTGGTACTGTCTTAGAATTTCATTTTTTGTTACTGTTTTGCAGTTTGTTACAAGTCGAGGGAAGTCTTTGGTGGACAGAGTGGTTAAAGAGCAGGTTTGTTATATCAACACTTATGAGTTCAGTGAAGAAGTGTAATTACCTCTTTTAGTTTCTGTGCTAAAACACACTTGTTTGTTTTTTAGGAGAGGGTACAAATGAACAAAATCCTGTCAAATGCTCTGGAGTGGGGTGTGAAGATCCTCTACATAGATGGTATGTTGTAGAACTTTTATCTGTATTTGTTACATTATTTCAACCATTTTGTACATTACTTAAATATTTTATGTAAATAATGACTCATTTTAATTTTTGTAATGGAACTTGCAGATATTATTGCATACATTCAGAAGAAAAAAAAGGTTTTAAGCAACAGGAGTCCTGCAGCCACTGCTGCCAAAACCAGTGTAAGTTTACAGGCTTAAATTCCTAAATGCACTCTTTTTTAAAACAATGTCTGCTATTTTGTGGAATCGTCTTGAAAATTTCTGGTTGAACACACATTTTGTTTTATTCTTTACAGGTCAAAGCTCAGTTAACTGCAAACCAAGGCTTTCAGAGGTGCAAAGGTAAATGTACTAAAAAATATCTAAAAACTTAGTACTTATTAAGTTTTTAGATATTTTTTTCAATCTTATGTAGATGTTACTGAGTCTGTGTTTTATTTTTCAAGGTAAAATTTTTCGTTCATTGCTTGTAGTTTGTCATATGATTTCATTTAACTTAACCATCTATGTTTATCCCAGGGGGACGGATCTGTAAACCATTTGTCAAGGTAGAGGATTCAAGCAGGTAAGAGATGTCAAAAGAAGCTGAAATTCACATATATCTTTGAAATGTTTGCTAATTGACCCTGAAATGTTTCTTTTTCCTTTCTAAGACATTACCGTCCAATCTACCTCTCCATGTCAAACATGCCTGAGTTCAACCTAAAGACTGCTCCTCCCTGTAGTCCATTCTGTATGGAGGACAAAGATTCTCCTGGGAACAAACAAAGGGGACAAAGGTAGGGTGTTTCATCTCTGCTTTCAACAGTTCTGAGTTGGTTCTGCTGGAGCCACTCAACAACAATGAAAATTTATCAAAATTCAGAAATCCTAAATGAATTAATCTTAGTTTGGTTTTATTTGTGCAACCTCGGGGTTTCTCTGGGAGTAGAGGTGCGAAAGCTTCCGCCAGTGAAGAGAGAGCACAGGGACGAAAGAAGAACAGAGACAAGAAACGAGGAGGCTATTGCGAGTGCTGCATGATCAAATATGAGAATGTTACAACGGTAAGTTATCACATTTCTGAGAGTGAAAACTGTCAATATAATATAATACAGTATTTTATGGTTACACAGAGTAAATTGAAACAAACAACACATACTGCAAATATACATAGATTCTAGTATTTAAACAACCAAGGTATCGAACATATAATGCCTGAGGCCTACTGTTGTTTGAAAAAATATTGTACGGATATAATCATGAAGGTTGCAGAACAACCTTTTATTATCAATATTGTTTTGGAAAAATGGAGGAAGACGTTTTAAAAAAGTTTTTGTTTGGGTCAGAGAGTAATTAAATATATCAGTTAACAAAGAGTTTTGGCCTAGATTGAAGTTTCGGTCAGTCTGAACAAAAATAGCTGTTACAGTGTGATTCAGAACTGACAGCTGTAATAATGAGTTATTTAACTGGCTGTTCATTTTTTTCCTCAGCATCTAAAGAGCGAACGTCACAAGGCTTTCTCCAAGAGTGACGAATACTTGGTGGTAGACAAACTGATTTCAAACCTGCACTGCAACTTCATCCACATCAGAACTCAAGTCAAAAGGTAATTTGTCCTAATTTCTGCTAAAATTAACTAACATTTTTGTTCACTAGCAGAAAATGTATGCAAATATATTCTTACTCCACTTAATTTGAAATATCCACATTATTTATCCTCCTTTTACACTCATCTAATTTTTTTTCTTTAATCCTTTTAGACCAAAATGTAGTGTTTCTTCTGTGCTGATTGCTCCTGGACCATGTGGGAAAACTGAGCTAAGGCACAAGGGAGATCTCGATACCACAGAGATTATTAAAGAAGAACAGCATCGGACTGTTGACGGGCAGAGTGGATCTTATTCAGGACACACGTTAAAAACTGGATCAGTTCCTGTTTCTCCTCCTCTGATTCACAGAGAAAGGGACAGGAGGAGCTACTACACTCACCTGGACAGAGCCAAGCACAAATCTCTTACACATAAGCGACAATCCAGACAGACTTACTTGACTTCTTGCTCTCAAAAAGCTCCTCAGCCTAAGATGGAAACAGCCACCTCTAGAGGGAAATGTGTTGCCTCTATTCCCTCCAGAGTTACTGAGGTCGACCCTGTGGACCAGATAATAACTGAGGACATTAACAGCTCAGCCTCTTACCACCAAAATATATCTGAACAGAATGAAGTATTCTCCAAAAGCCTTCATGTTATAACAAATGAACTACAGGACTCTGATAAGAAAAAGGATTCCTCAGTGTTTGAGGGTGTACAGGACGGAAGCATATCACCCAGCAAAATGACTGAAAACAACCTTTCAGAAAAAGAAGAAACAAGCCCAACTACACAGAGCTTCTCTCCAACTCAGAAAATACAGAGGAGGATCCGAGTATATAAACGCAAAAGACGGAAAGTGGACAAACAGTTTGAACATGTAGAGCCAAGTGACATTCCAGAAAGCTCCATACTGAAACTTTGGGATCTTTTTCAGTCAAGTGATGATATGGATGTGGAATTTCTTGGGTTTTAGGATGCAGACGGCACAATGAACTGAAGGGAATAACTGGACTGTTATTGAACCAGAACACATTTTGTAAACCATTACATTTTTCTTGTCTTCAGAAACATCAGTTTAAAGATGGAAGAATGATCTTCAGTGGCATGCTCAAATTTTTCTTGTTATTTTTTTTGTATTAGATGAAAGGCATTACAGCCTTGTATAAGATATAAAACTTTAAAGGTGGTAAACGAGTGTAACATAAAATTTATTCGTCTCTTTGCTGTGGCTTAAAATGACTTTGCACATTTTCTTGTCCTGAAAAAAAAAATGGTAGAAAATACATTTGTTTAGTATTTAGACTTTTAACTCAGCATTTGTTTAAGTGAACTGGAAATAGAAGAAATGTATCCATAATCCGTAACTATGATATTTTCATGATGGTAAGAGGAGTCTTAAATCAAAAAGAGTTTTCTTACAACTCTTGTCTTGAACTAAAATTCGATGTTGTAAAAGGATACCCTCTTGAGATGTTTTAAAGAATTGTCTTTGTGATGGGCACATATTCAGTAAGGGAAATTGATCATAGCCAATTGTTTTTTGCTGGATTCAACAGCTGTAGAAATAGTAACAAAGACAAAGCAAATTTGACATTTAAACTTAAACACACAGCAATTCATACATTCTATTTTTACGAGAGGAAAATTCTTTGAACCACCATAAACTGGAATAAAAATCTCACCTATAGATGACACCCACCACTTAAAGTCCCATTACTAAGAAATTAAGGGAAAGAGAAAAGTCATTTTTCTTAATCATAAACCAAACATTACTGTACCAAACAAGTGTATTTTTAAACAATTTCTCAAAGGTGATACCTTTTTATTGCCTCAAAAACATGTATGAGCTTCATATGGTTTAGAGTCTGCATGCAGTCTGTATTGTTAAATACTGAGTGTTCATGTAAAAGACATGTGAAGGAAGGCAGCTTAAGTCATTAAATTGGACATAGTACTTTGAAAAAGATGACTTGAATCTTCCCAGACATGGGGGACTGATTGTATATGTAATACATGTAGTGATTGCATAACGCATATTGTTTTAATGTGAATGATCTGGTGGTTGGGCGAGTGGTACCTGACATTTTAGGATTCTTCCTAAGTGCACTTTTCATTACCTGTCTTCATGTGCTTTTTTTCTAATGCATTAGCTCAACTTCGTCCTTTTTCCCTGCATTAGCATAGTGCCCTTGTTCTCCCTCACTGCTCTCAAATTGATGCGTCGGGTCAAATGGGAGACTGTGCCACTGGAATTAAGAAAAATATGTGAGAAACTATGTGTTCCAGGGCACAAAAACAAAAATTCTGCAAATAAAAAGATAATACTAAAGGCTGACAATATCATCATTTTGGCTCTGCTGACACAGATTTTATGTGCTTTTATAATCAAAGTGCACAAACTGTGCTTTGTAGTCAAGCATGCACACATTAATGGCCATTCCATTATCCATACCTGTTAATCATTTTCATAATTGCTAGTACTGGAATCAGTGCAACCACTAACAAATGAACAACCATTCAAAGCTCAATGCACACACACCGTTTTGTAACACACAAATGTGTCTCCTTGTGTTAATTTTATCTGAAGTAAGATGTTTGATCAAATAGGGCCAAAATGGAAAAGTGAGCATTTCCTGTATATTAGCTGGCTTTTTTCTCCGTCCATTACACAGAGTAACTGGCTCTAAACTCGTCAGTCTTTGTGTAACATGGTGCCAGATTGAACTGTTGCCTTGGAGCAATATCAGCTTCTCTAGTAAACAATTGTTATATTCCTGTTTGTTTGTTTATGTTTCTCATCAGCTCATTATTTCTGTAAGATTTGCCATGCAGCTCTGGGGCAAAATCACACCAAGCATCTGGTGTGCACTGACATACTTGTGTAGGTTTAGTGTTTAAGTAACAGTATTTTGTTAGGCTGCCATGAGTCAACAGTGTGGAGGTTTCGTTGATGCACAATTGTATAAGAAGATAAACATTGTAAGTTATAGTCTGTCTAAACACACCTCACCCAGGTATTTAAAATGTCTTGGTTTTCTGGACATGTTCCTTTTTTGTTGTTATAGCAATAATAGAGAATGTGACAATTAAGAAATCAATATTGTATTGTTGCAGCCCTGATAGGGGAAAACAATTATGAAACACCTACAATAACTATGCACACACTCTCTCTCATACATTCATCAATATTCCCCTGGTTTTCCGGAGCCTTGGCAAAAGCTGTATTGACTCGTGATAATAAAAACATGCAGATTTGGGCAGGGATGGCGCTCCTGTAGCGTTTTAACATGGAGGAGAGTGGAGGCGGCGGGCGTCAGTATTATCCCCGTCGGTCCAGTCGGCGAAAGGTCGGGCCCGCAGCTTTTCTCCATCCCGTCTCCACTGCTCGCTCATATTTATGCATTAGGCGTTTCTGCAGTGAGCCGCTGGATATTGATGTGTTTTAAGGAGGCGTCCCTAGTCCTCTCCTCCCCTCCATCCATCCCTGCCTCCCTCCCTCCCTCCCTCTCTCTCTCACTCTCCTCCCTGCCTCTTCCGTGCTTGCTGCTGATCCGCGGGGTCTCGGTGCGCTCAGACGCGCTCGGCGTTCAGACTCGTAAAGACCCCGATGGCCCCCAACCAGAGGGACTGCGCTAACCAGACGACAAGCCCCGGCTTCAAGCTCCCCTAGCGAAGGCAGGACCCCGAGAGCCTGCTCCTGGAATACCGCATTGTTTTATATAATCCAACAAGAGAGGGAAAGGTGATAACGCTGATGATGCGCTCGCGATTGTGGATTTCCCTTTTGTGCGTCTATGGATTGATGCACGTCGGTCACCAGAGCAGCCCTAATGCCCAAAATGGTAACTGATGCTATTTTAGATATTAAACTACATGAATTAGTATCACGCAGGCAAAGCGTTAAATCATAATAAAAAGGCCTGTGTTTATTTTTTTTTTTATCCTAGCTTCGGCTTCTTCATGATCTACATCTAAAATATGCATGTGGCCGCATGTTTCATATTATCAAAGGAAATAGGACCGATCGACATTTCAGATGGCGGTGTTTGTGATGAATGTGGCTCTGTATCACCCCCCTCACGGAGGGACGGGCTGGCAGTGAAATCCGTGTTTTCCTCTCTGTGCAGGAGACGCCTTGTCGAGCTTGAAGGCTCTTCGTGATGCTGGCAGGTTTGTCGGGAAGGAGGACACCGTGCCTCTCCGCCTGCTCTACAGCAGGCACAACTACAGCCAGATCGCACAGGACGAGCTCAGCACCCGGGTTAAAGTCAGCTCCGGCGCCACACAGGTACGCTGTGTTTTCAGGGTTGTCAGGATGGAGGAAGAAAGAGAGAGAGAGAGAGAGAGAGAGAGAGAGAGAGGACTGTCTGCATGCAGGCTGTGTGCGCTGAAAAGATGCCTCCAGGAGATATCTCCCTGTTTCCTACGTGTGTGCACTGATTCACCACCTCCTCTGCACTTGTCCTCAGAGGGGAAATTAATATTTAGCAAATTACAAGTAAAACATTGAAACATTTAGGCAGCAGCAGGCCGCACCAATTAGGCAGTCTGCAGGTGCTATATGGGTCATTACTGCCTGCCAAGCAAAAAACAGACCTTTGCAGATATTTGATATAAAAATATTCTGCTCAGTGATACGCTCTCGAATGTCAGGTTTACTTTGTCCAGGCAGCACATTCAGAAAATCAACAGCTATAGTCATCTGGCAAACCAGAATGATAAATAATTTAGTGATAACTTGCATCTTGTCTGTCCAGCTGGGTTTCTGTCCCAGCAGCTGCTTCACCTTTACCAGCTCACATCTTATATCCCATTAAGCAGCATTTTCTCTCTATTCATGAATGAAAGTGACCAAACCCAAGTACTTAGAGCTTGATTGATGTATCTGAGTGGGCGATTTTATCAACAGATTTTTGCTTATTGCCGATATAACTGTGTTGGCTTAAATGTCAGTTAATGTTTAGCAAGCTACAGTCCAAAAATGCTTAAGAAACAAGCTGCAATCAAAAACTTTTGAGACTTGACCTGTTGCACACAAATGAGAAAATACACAGTAAAACTGCATGTAACAAGTGCAAGCAATTAGTTTTGGAGTTAAATATTCCAAGTCGTACTGCTTGATTATCATCAGCACCTGACCAACATGCATTTCGTCGGCCTCTGGTACGTGCACATTAGTGATTTGCTGACTCCTTAGCAAAATTGCACAACATCAGAGTCTGCATAAATCTCTGCAACTGTCCTGGGATGACCCAACTTCATGTTGTGGATCATCACTGGTGATGAGAGTTGTGTCTACGGCTACCACCCAGAGACCAAGCAGTCTTTGCAGTGGAAGAGCCTGCGGTCTACAAGACTAAGGAGGTGCTAACTAAGAGCATTCTGGGGGTTTTCTTTGACATTTGTGGGGATGGCAACCATGACCTCGTCCCCCCAGGATCAGACTGCTAATGTCGAGTACTATCCTGATGTTCTGAGGTGTCTGAGGGAGAACATTTGGTGCAAATAATCTGAACTATGGTTTGATGGCATTTAGGCTCTCAAACATGACTACGTGCCTGCGCACAGTGGTTAAAAACGTGCGTTTCTCAACCGAAACAACAAAAGTGTCACTTCTGACCTCCCCACATTTGCCAGATTTGTCTCCCTGGCACTTCTTTCAATTCCTCAAAATGAAGTCTGGTCTCTGGGTCATTGCTGTAAATACATGTGGTCTTTCGGTAACCAAATTTGAGGAACGTCTGAGTTTGTTAAAATTGAAAAAATCAGCACATTTTTAGCTCTAAAATATGTCAATTTTGTTATTGTCCTCAAAAGACCCAGTCTTTTGAGTCCTACAGTCTGATTGCTTTAATACTGTGATCATCTGCAGGAAAATATGCTCTGAAGGGGGACTGATTCTCACTATAATTTACACATTAAAATAATGTGTACATACTCTTACAGTTATTTATCATTATTTTGTATAATGTTGTCATTGCTTGGATGGTGTTTCAAGGTACAACACTGTTGGCTAGTAGGTAACGTTGGCTGTTCATGGGTTAAACTTTGTTTTGCAGTATGTTTGGACATGACAGCCCAATAAATCTTTCATGTAACAAAATTATGCATCAAGCTGTTGGTAATTATCTGAAACCAGTGGGGGCAACAGTGTTGTTTGATAAAAAAAGCCTATCAGAGCCATTTGGTCTGTAATAACCAATACAGTGCAGAATAATCATAGTCACTGTAACTGTGCTCACTGACTCAGTTCAGTGAAGCAGTCTGTCTGCTGGGTTCATTTCAAGAGATGAGTCAATTAGCATTGTGTAAACCTGTCATGCGTTTTTAATTTGTGCAGCTTAAGCTTGTGTAGCCTAGCCTATTCAGGGCTCTCTGAGAGTATAGAGGGCTACAGATGGTAGCATGCAGGGAGGTGCTAACCCTTTGTCTCTCTCACACCTCAGACAGAGCTGCAGCCTGATGGATAAACAAGCTAACAGGAACCATCTGCCATCAGTTATGATTTTAATATTTTCCTTTTGAAGCTAATAAAAATCTCCGTCATGGATTTGTCGCGTAACACAAACTGGATTTTAAAACCAGGAGGCAAATTTCAGTGGGCTAAGGGAGCATTTTTTACATTCTATACAGATTCTTAGAAAAAAATTGCTCAAAATCATGGCTGGCTCATATTATTATGAATAAATTCCAAGTAGTTTTATTGCCCAGGAAATACGTTTATTTTACTAGAAATAATTTTAGCTTGTAAAGAGAGAACAGTGATGGTTCCAAAGTCATAATTAAGCTAAAAAAATATACATTGCAAATGAGGAGTAGATCCAGGATGAGAAAGCAGGTGACTCCATCTTTGATTTCATTTTTTATGCTCTGATTCTCTTATTCCCAAAAGGGTTAAATCTAGTCTGCAATCAGCCACGATATCACTTGCACAAAGTTTGATCAGTTATTGGCTGTTTTTAGATCAATAGCCTAAAAAAAAATCTGTCAAACAGTTCTGAAAATGTGTGACATGCAGTAAGTTATTTATAGACTTCAGTTGCTTTGCCTATTTTCAGTTCCAGACACAAGAAGAAGCCTCACCACTGAATGAGCAGTGGGGAGTTCAGCAAAGTGCTTGTGTTATTTTGGTAAAAAAAACAAACAACAACGAACGATTCAGGAGAATCAGTCCATTGCGTTTGTTGGTTTGCATGTTTGCTGTCCTGCTTCTCTTGTTAGTGTGTGCGTGCAGTGGATTGAGAGCACTTACAGTCATACTTCAACAATTATGAGTGAATCAATGTAAGAAGAGTCAGTGGTAGCCTCAGAATATCGGCCCGCCTCAGTCAAACTGGGATGTGCTTTCATTAAACACATTTACTGGTACCTCTTCCAGTCATGGATCCAGTCTGTCAGATTAGATTTCATCATAAGTGTGCTATGGAAAGGGACTGCCCTTTGTTTGTCCTCACACACACACACACACACACACACACACCCACACCCACACACTCTCTGACACATCCTCTTACCCGCTCATATATGCATTGACCACGCGCAGACACACTCCTACAAACAATAGAGTCTGTGGCCAATGAGGACCTCACAGGAGAAGGTCGTCCTTGGGTGAGCACGGGGACTCACCCAAATGGAAACAAAAACAAAAAAAAACCCCGCACACACACACCCCTCCTCCCCTCGTTGTCATGCGATGTCCGGTCTGTATTGAAGGTAGCCTGTGGGTAAAACCTGCCTTGGGGGAGGGTGAGCTCAGCCCTGGGACCCTCCTGGACCTGCACAGGAATGATTGTTGGGAGATCTCATAGACCCAAGGGTGTGTAATGAAGCCTGTACCATATGTGCCCAGAGCTGGGAGTCATTCAGACCTTCATCCCCCTCAAATCAATCACACATAGTCACAGAAGAAAGACTAGGAATTTCTGTGGTTGTATATTATTGGTGCCAGACAAAATTACGGCTCAGAATGGGTTTCAGTAAATTCTTAGGTTTGTGAAACTGTTACAAAACCAGTCTGGTAAACACAGAAATGAATGGTCATTAAAGTAAAAGTACATTTTGTTACCCACATGCAAATTAACTTAAGTGTGCATTTGTGAAAGTGGGTATTACTGTTTCTGATCTCTAGCTCAAGTTTTTAATATATTACTTCCAAGGAAATAAAATTCAAAAGCAGGTGACAGACCTTGATGACTTAATGAAAGCAGTTCTGTTCTTACTGCTGATTAAGGCTGAAAAAATACAATGCAGCAATCCATCAATGTAGATGAGAATTGATCCATGCATATGAAAATGAACTAATCCATGTGTGTGATAAAAAGTGCTTTTAGTTATAGTAATTAATAAAAGCCCTCTTGTCTTCCTTTTTCAGGGGGACCATGTAGCGCAAGCAAGCTTTCAAGTCGACGCTTTTGGCGGAAAATTCATCTTGGATGTGGAACTAAATCAGTAAGTATTACATTATTAAATCTATCTGTCTGGTTGGTTAGCTCCTATCTGTATAGCTGTATGGCAAGCTATTTGCCTAGCTGTTTAGTTTTTTTTTGTCTGGCTAGCTAGCTAGCTATATGTCAGTCTAGATATCTATCTGTCAGGCTAGCTAGCTAACAACTGTCTCTGTCTGTCTGGCTATTTAGCTGCCTGTCTAATGCTCTGGCAATCTATGATAAGCTAGCTAGCTAGCTAGCTGTCTAGCTTGCTCTCTGTATCCCTGGTTATCTGTCTGCCTGGCTAGCAAACAGTCTACCTAGTTATTTTTCTATATGTGAGTAGGTGTTTTCTCAAAAGTTGTTTTGGTAGTGTTAAACCCTCCCCATCCTTATTACTGTTTAAAACATGTTATGACTTGGCTGAAAGTCACAGTTTTGTTTTGTGTAAGTGAGGATGGATGTTTATGAATTGGGGTACATTGACTTGCTTGACAAAAAGTTTCCAGCTGGACTTGGATCTTAGCAACATTTTTCCCATTGCACATATTTTGCATTAATCTTGTGCTGACTCCAGTATTTTAATCGAAGTTGGTCACTGTCATACTGCTAGACAAAAGTCACGTGTTCCTGCTTTTTTAGTGCTTTTTATTGCCCGTTTTTGGAAATGCACTCTGGGGACATAAATATCTAATGTTGCTATGCGCCACAGTGGGCCGTGAATGAACATACATACATTTTTGTGTGTTTGTATGTTTGCTGTGTGTCTGTTATTGTGTGTGTGTGTATGATTTAGAGGCTCCATCATAATAGGAAGTGATTTACGGTAAAGGCTGGAGCACTGCCCTGTCAGCCACAGATATTGATCACATCACTGCTGATGGAAAGCGGACAACTCTCCCTCTCTCTCTTTCTCCCTCATTATTCTTCCTCTCACTCCCACGCTATATCTCATTTTGCCTCCATTTCATGTTCTTTTTAAAACCACTCTTTTGGCATCTCCATATCTAAACCTTTACCCTTTTTTGTCTGTTTTTTTTATTATTTGGGATGATGACTTTTTTTTGTCTCATTGAGCCCCATAACAGAACACCTGTTAACTTGGCACCTGCCTGCTCATCACAGCAGAAGTCACTCCCCCACTGAAATGTTACATCACAGGAATTCCCAGGTTTAGAGGATATTTTTCTGTAAAGCCTGCAGATCACTGCGTGACACATCAACCAGTCAGGGATAAGGGATATAAATGTGTTGTCTGCACAACAGCTACACACACACACACACACACACACACACACACACACACACACATACAATATTCTATATGCACAAGCTGTCAGACATGCAAATATACTTGATTTGCTCCAGAGTCATTATTCATCTGTGTGACATTGTATGCTTACATCATCCTTTTCCAATAATCCAATAATGTAACTAAATGCACTGCACAAAGTCAGTCAGATGTCATCTGAAAGGAAACACTTAGGTGAAGTCCTGGTATTAGCTTTTTGGAGAGCGAATTAGCCTCCAACCAGACAACTCTAGTGAACAGTTTGACATGTGTGATGTTGTGTAAGAATGAGAGATCGAGATCAGTGCAACAGAGTTTTGTACTGTATGACTTTCATCTACTTTATCTAAACTTCTTGTACAGTTTTTTAGGTTGAAATGTTAATTTTGCAAATGAACAAATACAGAGAAAAATTATTTCTTGCCGAAAGCGCTCAGTGCAATGGGGCTTCATAAAATAGACATATATTGATAATAAGTAAAACATTTGAATAATTTAAACAACTGCACGACAAAATACAGGCCGCACTGCAAGCAGCAGAGACAATAATGGAAAATGTTTCCAAAAGCGGTGAACACACTGGGACACAGCTGGGACAGTCAATGGCTGGGACACACTTCATCTCACACCAAAAACACTTAACCCATTTTCCAACACAACAACACAAAACACAACAACAAGCTTGTCCCAGCCATGTTCATCACTGCAAACAGTTTCCATTGTTGTCTTCACTACCTGCAGCATGTTTCTGTGTTTAGACGAGTTTTTTCACTTTTAAATAATTTCATCAGGCGAAGAGCCCAGAATTGTTAGCTTTTCAAATGTGGGGTTTTGCTGCTCTTTCTTGTCAATTCCAAATGAAATATCTTAGAGTTATGTTGAGTTGTTGCTCTGTTGTTAAAGAGAACAGAAAATTTAGGGGTTTGCGAAACTGTGACATCCACTTTTTTTGTTTTTTGTGGCATTAAAATGACAACGGTTAAATGAAACATCACCCCGTTTATTGATGATGAAAATGATCTTTAAGTGGAATTGAAGGAGTGTGTGAAGTGGTTAGTGTTGTTTTGGTAACATTTTGTTTTGGCTGATAGTGTCTTATTTCCATCCTTGTCTCAATCCCTGTCTTCTGTCACTTATGGGGGAGAAAATCTCAAATTTTCCACTGTGTCTCAGTGAGAACACCCTAGATTCTTCCTCCTCCTCCTCCCCCTGCTGCCCTCTTCTCTCCTCATCACTGTCCTCTAACCATCCTCCTCTGTGAACTGATCCCCCAGCTCGACAGCCACACGATCTTGTTTACAGATAGCTTTCATGCCAGACAGAATAAATCCAGTTGATGTGAGTGTGGGCTCAGGAGTAGGAGGCATTTCAGCTGAATGGACCAACATTGTTTCTTTAGCTACAAGTAACAAAACCAAGTTCTCTCATTTTGATCAATGACTGCCAGTGTGCACATTTTGTTTGCCGTGAGCAAAAAAGAAAGGAGAGTGTTTTTTAGTGTTAGTTGTTTTCTGTGTTTTTAGTGCCACAGTATTTATCACTGTCTTTGTCTTTAAACAGCAGAGTCTTTGCCTCGAGTTCATGTTTGGCCATGCACTGTGAGTAATAGCAGTGTAGGTGTTTTGTTATAAAGTCATATGTCTTGTGAATCCGAAGCACGTGCTCTTTGGACACATGTTGGTTGTTAAATATAAATTTTCAGTCCAGCACTTTTACTTTCAGATGTGAAAATCTGAACTTGGTTTGTGTTGTCCTAGCAGAGTAGCTCTATGAACGGCAACAACAGTCAGATAAGTCTTTGGTCCATGCTGTTAAATAGATTGTCATTAATTTTCCACACACATTTACAGTCCCTGGAGGATGAGTCTTACTAAATCTGGTGAGCCCTTGACTTTTTGTCCAGCACCACCATGAGGTGAAAATTTCAGTTTGTTTCATGCTTTTCATCAGAAGTCAACACCAGAAAAACTATTGATCTCATTAGTCTCAACAACACTTTTTCTTGGTGTTGGTTAGCAAGTTTTAGCCTGCTAGCATGCTAAATTAAGATGTTGAACGTATTGTATTTTCTGGGGTTGTCTCATATATTCTTTGTATGTCTTTTATTTTTTAAATTTGAACTTTCTTGTGTGTTTTATTATCTTGAGATCATCCATCCATCAATCTATTCATTATATATTTCCAATGATCCTGTTTGGGATATCCCAGTGTGTGCAGTACAAGAGGCAAGGCTGATAGGTTGCTATCCTATCACAGAACTTGCACTGAGACAGTTTGTTTGGAAAAGAATTTGGTCAAATGATTTTCCTACAGGATGATAAAATTAATCAGTTAATGGTATTAGTGTGTGTGCTGTAGTAACTGACTCACAAACTGACTCATGCTTGTATTGACACGAGTCACCCATCTGAAGTGTGGCAGTCTATAGAGAGGAAGTCAGGAGGGGGTTGGTGGGTCACAAGGTCTTTATTCCCCCTCGCTGTCTTTGTCTTCCTCCTACTCCTTCATCTCAGGGGCCACCATCAATTTACCATTCATGGGACTAGAAAGCGCTGAAAGTGTGCAGGGGATGGGGGGTTGCCTCTTTTTTTTAATCATTGTCAACCCCAGTACACACACGCTCACACACACACACACACCTCCCCTCTTGATTGCCTCCTCCTTCCACACCCACTCTCCATTCAGCCATGCCCCTACTACCCTTTTACCCCGCCCCTCCCACCTGCTCTCACTGAATAATAAATTGTGCTGTAAGATTAAGAGGAGTGTTCACATGCATCTGTGTGTGTATATGTGTTTGTCTGTTTGCATGTGTGTGTATATGTATGCATGTGTGTGTGATGGTGTGCATCTTGTCCAGCATGTGGTGAAAAGAGAAACAAAAGCACACAAACTGTCAACTCAGACATGCAGGTACAAACATCTGAACTAGTACAGAAAAGTTTATGAGCGCAGTAGGGAAGCTGTATGCTGTGTACTCATGTTGTATATGAAGTCGTACCATTAAGTGTAGGGTTGGGTGATCAGTGTCCTTGTATTGATTTATCTTACATTGTATAAATCCAAATTGGTCTCACTCTCAGCTGGCTTGGTCAGGACCCCCTGGAGTGTAATATTTTTGCTTTGGGTACCCCTTTAGCCTCTGTGTTCAATACCTTTGGCTTTCAAATAATTTCGGTGTAAACCTATCCACAGCAGTATTGCTCATGGCAGTGGCTTCACCTGAGAAGTAGAAAAAGCAACAAAGAGGGGTGGACAAGGGGTAGAGTGGTGGGTCACACAAAGGGCTCTAAGCCAAAAGGACTGTTGTTTGTGTCCTAGTGAAACGAAGGAGAATTTTAATCCTAACAAAGAAGTCTTGTTGTTTTTATTTAACCAAATAGCTCTGGTGCCTCTACCTCACCGAACCTTTTTTTTTTAAGAACGTGATTGTTTGACAAGGTTAACCATGTGTTAGAAAGGCTCTCTGGCAGGAAGGTTTTGCGTGTTGTAGAAGGGGTACCCAGTGCACTGAAAAAGTAATGCCTAGTGGGTTACGACTAAGTGTCAGTATTTGAAGGGCTTAGAGTGAGAACGTGTTTTCACAAAATATTAAAAAATTGTTGGAAATTAAAATAACATTTTAAATGAATTGTCTTTTTTTCAATCAAAAATGTGCATTTTTTTTCTTGTTAAGTCATGTCAAATATAAAAATCAGTGGTGTCTTTTGTTTTCAATGATGGTAAACTAAGCATCTTTGAGGTTTTGGACTTTTAACTGCACAAAGTGAACATCTAGCCTTATCTTGGGGCATTTTTCACTGTACAGCAAATATATACAACTGCTATAGAGAATAATCAAACTGATGTTTAATACAATTGACCGCATTAAACAAAATGATTAAAAACAAAGATTTTCATTAAATTACAGCTTTTTAGGCCAAAATGAATAATAATATGTGGACAGCATATGATGACAAGCTAGAAGACAGTGGCTTGGCTGTGTTGAGATGTTGTGCATCTGTGCATGTAAGAGAACTAGTGAATCGAGTGGCAGTGTCTGTGATCCTGTTCATACAGTATTAATTTATGTATTTTTTTGATCATATATCAGTGCAGACAAAGTGAAGAAAAGGTGGGAAGTGTAACTAGGACCCAAGAGTTCCATCCTCCCTTCAGTGTTATGAAATAATCTGCTGCAAAAGCATTTAGAGAAGAGGGCTTCTCCCCATGTGTGATGTTGACACTGACCGACACTCTGTTTATTATTATTGCTACTATTTTACTACTGTGTCATGTCATCTTTCCCTGCATGTGCGCAAATGTTTTATGCAAATGTGGAGAGTCAATTACAGGCAATGCTAAATGCATAATTCATCTTTTGTGAGGGGAGGTTGTATGTGCACCAGGGATGACAGTGTTAGTGGGGAGGGGCCTGAAGGTGAAAAAGTACTGAAATTAATATGGGGTCTCTGCAACTGTCTATGCTGGGTAAGAAGCTAGCAAAACATCCCATGGTCCACTGGTTTGATGAATGTGTGTGTTGGTGTGTGTGTGTGCATGGGCAGTCGTCAATACAGGGTCTTTGTGTGTGTTGTCTCGTTGGGCCTCAGGTGCAGAAGAGGCATGTCAAGTGTTGTCTTAATTAGAGATAACAAGACTGGATTGAGAGAAACAAGGTTCAGATGGGAAAGGGGGAGGATCAATACTTAAGAGGAGAAGAATTAAGAGAGAATTGAAGAAAGGAAGGCAAACTACTTAAATCTGTTTCCTTACACACACTCACCCATACTGGCAATTTTTGGTTAAAAGTTTCTAAGCGCCTTTAAAATACATCAACTTGCACTTTTATGGCTTAACCTTTTTATAACTCTGAGTTTATTCTCTGTTACAAACTGGTGATGACCAAATGTGTAATCAGTGTTTGGCATGTCTGTGTGATTATCTGTCAGTGTGAAAGTGAAGCCTCTTGCATATTTGTGCTCAAAAAAGAAAAAAAAACCCACCATGAGTCTGAAAAAACACAAAAGGCATCCTGTGGAATTTTCCTGCAATAAACTTATGTTAAAATTTCTTTTTAGTCACCAAAATCCATTATGTGCATGAGGTTTATGGATGTGTTTAAGCATTTCCTACATCAAACAACAACTGGAAAGCCAATGAAATTCATAAACTGTAGAATGCTACATTTATGCTTGGAAGCTGCAGTCTTCTTCCTTTTTCTTTGTTGGCACATATATTTTTATTTGCTTGTTATACCTTTCAACTGTAGCAAAGTAGCATGGAAACTGCAGCAGGACTGTGTGTTGCATTGTGTTCCTTCACTTGTGTCGTCATTACATGACATACATGTTGCTAATCTTAAAATCCAAATTGTTCTTTAAGTGGTTTTATCCCTCTCATGCTTTTCTGGTGAATGTTTGGTCAGGTAAAGTTAAAAAAAAACCTCAGTTCAGATTGCCAGTTAACACAATTTACAAAACATTTTTTAAAGCTATAAACACTAATCCACATTTTAGGGAGATTGTATCTCCCAGATATATCTAGATTAGCTGTAGCTGAACATTAGCTTGATGTTATCTAATTTTATTGAAATATATGTTTCTATCATCAAAATAGCACATATTTTCCAATATTTTGCCCTTTGCTTGTATTGAGGATTTCACTTAAAGCATTTTTTTGTACCCATTCAGGCCTTGGAAGCACTCTAAATGTCACCAAATGAGTGGCATTTTTTATATTCTGGAAACCCTTGACAACAAGAATAACTTCTCCTACTTGTTTTGGAGCAGAATACTGGGAGGAGTCTCTGCTTCGTCAAGTATTTTTTACCCAACAATAATCTTTTGTTCACTTGCAGCACAAATAAGCCGTAAAAATGCCTTTCAGCTAAAGTCATGTTCATGTTGACTTCACGACTTTGTCTGACTTTGACTGGACTTGATGACATTGGCCATCTGATCCCTAAACTGTGTGTGTGTGTGGGTGTTTGGCTGCCTTGGACCGTGAAAGTTGTTGGTGCTATGGTGTTATCGGTGCGTGTCCCCGAGTGTCTGCATGTGCATGTGTGTATTAATGTGTGCTGCTCGTATGTGCATGTGCAAACAGCCTTACATCTCCACATATATGATTTAACTTGCGCTCATGTACCATTACGAAACAATTTATCATCCACACGTGTCTCGCTCGTTGCATCCCGACATCGCTACAACCCAACTCCACTCTTCTCCTCCTTTTCCACCTCCATCTCTGTCCCTGTCTCTCCTCCTCTGTTCCCAGGTCTGTAATTTATTGCAGAGAGGCGTGATCTGATTTACAGCAGACTTAATGAGAAAAATACAGAGAGGGGACTGTGTGTGTGTGTGTGCGTAAAAGAAAGCAGGAAAAAGGGAGAAGTGAAGAGAGAAAGAAATAGTTTAGTATGAAGAGAGAGGAACACAGAGAGATGTGTGGATGTCCTTCATGCACCCTTGAGTCTTGGTGGGTGGGTTGAGTAAGTGCAGGAGATAGGAAGAGAAAGAGTGTGGTGTGTATGTGTTAGTATGTGTGCATGCTCCAGGGAGGTAGGTACCTGAAAAGAGTACCTGAGAAAAAATAGTCCTCATGTATTCTGTCCTTTCCTCTCTCCATCCCCTAATGTCTTCTTCTTCTTCTTCTTCCTTTTCTTCTATTGCCTTAGACAGGGCTTCTTCCTCTGATCTGTGCATCTTCTGATCACACACGCAATTTATTTATGACATCGGGAATTATGTTTGCGAGCATGTCTGTGAGCAAATGCACTGTCTACAAACAATATATTACAGAAAGTGTTTGCTAAGTGGCTCAGCATCACGTCCAGGACTGTGTATGCACAATATGTCCCGGTATATAAGGGAATGAGTGCCTGCTTGTGTGTATTCGAGCAGATTGAGTTTTGCAGAGTTTGTGGTGCGTGTCAGGAAGGTGGAAACAGATTAATTTTATGGAGGTGACCAGGGTTAATTTAGAAGAACAAATAGCAGCATGAGTGTTATTTGAGGGCATGTTATACTTCACTTATTGAGGACGGATAAACTGTGTTGCATTATGATTGTTGGACAGGTTCACAAAATCTTTTAAATCATGTCGCACATGTCCATGTGTGTGCTGTTTTTGGTTGCTGCAGTATTCTTTCTGGTTTTAATGCTCATTCAGGGATCTCTTCTTTGCACTGTTTCAATATAAGTGATAGAGGACAGAATCTACAGTCCTTGTTGCATGCAAAAATTTTCTTAAAAGTATAGCCAAAGTTTATTTGAGGCTTCAGCAATATGAAAATGATAAACCAAGTGGTTATTCTTCCAAAGTGGCAGTCTACAGCCAGAGGAGGTCTACACCTCTGTGGCTTGCTGTTGCAGACTGATTGAGAAGCTGAGATGATGATAAATCCACTTTTTTATCCAGAAAACATTAAAAAGTAACACTCTTATTCAACTGGTAAACAAGTCTGCACTCCAGATGTTTATTCATCTAGAAGAACTCGGCTTTTCTCCACGCTCTTTAATCCAAATCTTCTTGTCGCTCAGCAGCTGTATGCTGACGAGCAGCAGCTCTGTCCCTCTTTTTGCCCGATCCTCCTCCCTTAACAACTGGCGAAGCCTTGCGCAAAATTCCCCTTTTTTTTCCTCAATTTTGAAGAACTCACGATACCCATCTTTAAATTCTCTGTAAGTGATAATGCTAATTAGCTTTGCTCTGAACCGAACATAAGATTTAACAGCCATGTTATGTAGAAGGGAAGATCAATAGCTAAATGCTAACACCAGCACCCCAACATGTTCAAAAAGACATGTTAAGCGGGTGTAATTTAACCAAATTTAAGCTTACATTTGCTTGTTAGCACAAAGTGCAGCTGAGGCTGATGGGAATATGATAAGTTTTTTCAGGTATTTGGCCATAAACCAAGGTATTATTATTCATCCTGTGGGGAACATGAATGTTTGCACCTGATGTAATGATGACTCACGCAGTAGATGGTGAGATATTTTAGTATAAATCAAAGTGGTGGACACTTCCATCCTCAGAGACATGCCGCTGGTGACTGTAAATTTGTACCTTTCCTTTGAGGGAAGGGTGTGTGTTGCTGTTTGCAGACTTTAGTGGATATGAAGCATTGACAGCCGGCCTCTCCTTTTATGCTCCATCATACCATCCCTCTGTTCCCCCCTCTCTTCCCGTCTCGTCTCCGTATGCAGGATTAGAGGAGACAAAGAGATCCAGAGCCATCTCTTGATGTAAAGGGAAAGAAGGAAAGACTGTTGTTCTCTCAGCAGGAGAAGATACTAATGCCTCTCTAAAGACTATTGTCTCATATAGATTACTCCTTTCCCTCTGTCATGCTAAATAAAAATCAATCAAATGTATGGTTTACTGTCAGCAGATAAACTATTTAACTAAATTTAACATTGAGAAAATGCAATGGAGTTGGTGGATATTTAGAGAGCAAAGTTGCCTACAAACACATACATAATGATGCATGTAAGTGCATGAAATAGAATAATGTTATCTGTTGATCATAAAAGCAAACAAGTCATGATTGGTCCTCAGCGTACAGGGCTCCAAAAGTCTGCATCTGTTGACTCCATTTACTTGACACAGAGTTAACTGACAATTTACATGTTGTCACAGATCCAGATCTGCATTTTCTCCTTTGTGCCCACAACATCTTCAGCCAATGCATAATTCAGGAGTCAACTCTATTTGGCCTGTAAGTTGCGTGCTATAGACACAACTGCAAGAAAGACCCAAGACTGCAGAGAACAATAACATAAGCTTTGTATTTGATTCTTCTGTTTGTCTTCTGTTTGCATCAGTGTTACTTGTTTGTGAGTGTCAGTATTCCCTGTGCAATAAGAAAAGGGCTCCCAGTGCGTATGCTGGTGGAATTGCATGTCTGATAAGTGATTGGAGAGTGAATGAATTATAGCCAAGAGACCTTTAATGAGGCCTCAGTGGGAGGGTGAGTGAAGCTGGAGAAGGGGGCGGTGGCGCAGGTGAGAGCAGCTGCAGCTTTTCTCAAAGAGAAACCTCCACCCCCCTCTCATCTCTCCTTCACTCCTTTTCACTTCTTTATTTCGCTTATCCACCTTTCCATCTTGCTGCAACACCCCCCACCCCCCCATGTTCTCTTTCGTTTCTCCTCTCTCTTTCCTCAACACTCCCCCCATCCTCATTACGAAGGCCTGACACAGCATATGTTCAGGTCTTCGTTCAGGTCGGTGGCCTTTTTATTAAAGGGTTAAATACTAAAAATCCATAGAAGAGGCAGAGTCCATTTGATGACTTCGGTGCTTGTGTGCAGATGTGCATGGACATATAGATGGGTCTTGTTCACATTTACAACGTTTGCTTACATTTTTACATCCTCTTGTGTGTTTTTGAATGTAATGTGTATTAAGAAGACCTTAAAAGTCTTTGAAAAGCAGCTAGATTGGTCTGTGTGAAAGCAGTGAAAAGCCTGCTACCCCCAACACTTGGGCCAATCCACTCTCTCTCTCACACACACACGCGCACACACACACGCGCACACACACACACACACACACACACACACACACATACACACACATAAACATTAGTCTTGCCAATCGGTCCTTTTTGTGTTGTTTTTCATCCCAGTGCCACTGTGGTGCTGGGTGACACAGATCGTGAGAGGAATTTTAGACCACATGGAAACTTGGTTGATGCATGTGTGTGTGTGTGTGTGTGTGTGTGTGTGTGTGTGTGCATGATTCACCTCAGGAATCACCTCAAATTGGGTTGCCATAGCAGATGTCTTTTCCCAGAGCAACTCACAACAAAATGCTTTAAAAGAAGGATGAAGTTTGATGTTACTGACAGCCTAACAGACCCGGTGCACTCGCAGCTTCAGTCAGTTTTACCTCCTGAAGACCCACTTAATAAAGTTGAATAAGTCTTTTCAGAGCAACACTTTCCCAGCTCAGGCAGCATCAGGGCTCTTAGGTTTCTGTGTGTGTGAGTGTGTGTGTGTGTGTGTGTGTGTGTGTGTGTGTGTGTGTGCATGTGTGGGCTGGGTGACATTAAAGTGTAGAGAAAGCGAGAGAGGGATGTGATTATATGGAAATGGCTGCATGAAATGTTGTAGGCTGAAAGTGGAGCGTCTGTGGATCCACCTCCGAAATCTCCTCCAGGCCTGATTGACGGCTGGTCGCCAGCTCTCAAACAGATGTTGCCGCGGCGACGGAGCCAAGTAAATGCTCTTCCAGTGCAGCGACGGATGAGCAGATTATTTTTTTAAAAAAAAGCAATGAGCTGAGAGAATGAGGAGTATCAGACACTGAATAAGAAAAAGTGAGCAAGAGATATGGGTGCTGCTTGCTTCACCTCTGTTCTGTCTGCAGTTTAGGCGCCAGATGCAAATATGTCTGACAAGAGATATCATAAATCTGTTACTTTTAAGCTCTTGTGATGTTGTGATGATGGGATAATTTATTGTGTTTATGCGCATAATTGCTTCTATTTCTGTTTTCCCTCGTTCCTTTTCTTGTGTTTATTCTTGTTAATGAAGTCCTCAGCTTCTTTTCACAAACCGCCTCCCTCCCATCATCATTTATATGGAAAGTTTGAAGCTTTTATCCCCACAGAGAGATAGATCACATGCAAACAGTGCACGAGAACACAGTAAGGCTGTGTTTGTATTCCTGTAGTTTTTTTTTTTGTGTTGGTTTCCATATCAGAGTGAAGCTACAAAGAGGTCGCTTGCTGTTACACACTTATACATAAGTGTGTATGCATGTTAACAGGAAGGGGGGGACTGTATGCGTCGGCGGAGAGATATCTCTACACTTTTGTGTGTGTGCATGTGTGCGCGTGTGTGGGGGATGGGGTCGAGGCTGAGTTTGCGTCTTTGTGTGTCAAATAAATTATTTAAATCCCCCAACAATTAAAGCTGAAATCTGTTATCAGCGTCCTCCATTAGAGGCCCGGGTGTCTGCCTGGCTGCTTCAGTATGCTCCTCGCTGGTTCCCCCTGTCTGTGCTCAGCGTGGGGCTGGATAAAGATCACAAGCTCTGAATCTTAAACACACATCCCAGCAGAACAAAGGCTAACAGCGCGCCTGTGACCCAGGGGCTCATGCACACACTGAACGTCTTCATTTGCAAGAGCGTATGAATATTTTGACGCTGGCCCTTTTTGATGCAAAGTGTTGATAAAATATGTCTTGTGTCTTAAGAGTCATTAAGTGTTTAATCTGCACAATGTTGTAGTAAATTTGAGATGATGTGTGATCCGAGGTTGGAGGGTGTGAAGTGTGTACAATAGGGGTTGCTTGAATCACACATACTGTAGATGTTAACAGGGTAAAGCTTCCTTGCAGTGCATGATGGGATGTCTGTTAGGGGCCTGAGCTCTCTATTCACGCCTTGAGCCTCCCTCTTTTTAACTTTTACTGCCTCTTTCCTGTCCTCTGTCTCATTACTCCCCCCTTGACGACCATTCTCTCCCTATTTCCACTTTACCTCACCCTCTCTCTCCTCTCTCCCTGCATATTTTTATTGCTGTAGCAAAATGCCCATTAGTCATTTTAAAAAACAGCCTCCTTCCCCTGTATGCGCTTGCTGATATCAGGGATTTCATTCGAATAATTTATGGTATGTCTCCTTCAGGAAATCTTTACCTCCTCAAAGAAAGCTCAGTTAATATTTAAAAACAAAACATCTGATGTATCTGTTTTTAAAAGAGAAATCATTTGTACCTTAATATGACCTATTTAAGATACTGTTTTTGTTTTGTTGCTTCGAACGCCTTGTACCTTTGTTAAAGGTATCTTGTTTCTGAAGTGGAGGATGTAATAATGTGTCTTTTAATAGCTGGTCCATGAAAATATACACAAAGAAATTAGATAGAGATCGATAACTATCGGAAAACCACAATGCGTTTACACTATGGTTTGTTTGCTAACAAGCTAACAAGCTAACAGTTAACCCTTGTTTCCAAGCTTTATGATAAGCTAACGGTCTGCCAATGGTAGCTTAATATTAACTGTATGAAAGTGAAACCGGCATTGAACTTCTGATCTGACTCAGAAAAAGCAGAGTACATGCAGAGACTATATCAAAAGATTCCTTTTGTCCTACAACATTTCAGGCCAAAACAAAACAAACAAACAAACAAAAAAACATTGACAGTAATGTATGCAGTACACTCTCATTATAAAAACCTGGAAATATTAAACGTTAGACAAATAAAACCACCTTCAAGATATTTTCCAATGAAGTTTTAGGCAATAAGCAAATTGATTAGTTTTGCAGGTCCAGTATTTTTAATCAACTCTATGTTTTTTGATGAATGTACTGTAACTAGCCTCCATACCAAATTTTCTGTGTTGAATGTTTTTTACAATTTCTTGTGACTCTTTTCTATTTTTTAACAAAACTACATTTTAAGATGTTCTTCGGGTGTTTTTTCCATAAATAAAACTATGAGAATCAATATTAAAACACTGAATACAGCTGTTTTTCTCTCTTTGAATTTTTTCTCATTTTCTTAATGCATTTGTTCTTGTGAGTGCAGTTATTAACGGTATATTTCTCAATTTTTGCCTATTTTTAATACCTTAAGTAATACAGGGCCACCCCCAGTGTCATATTCAATGTGCAGTTTATATATTTGCATTTTGTAGAAAAACAATGCAAATCTCACACTCACACCCACATTTTCCCTCCGTCACTGCGTGCTCAAACTGTTTATGTGCCACTGAAAAAGAGGCTGGTTTGTTTGATGATTGAACAACATGAAACTTCATCCCGCCTACTTGCCTCTTGTTGATGTCTGGATGTTGACAGGAAGGAGGAGTTGATTGATGGTTCTCCGGTTCGGTGTTGCGAGTGTCCTGCTCAAGATACCGTCATGCTGCTGTTTTAGTCAGCCAATTTTGTGTCAGTTCCTGTCTTCTGACTGATAAACACAGCAGTCTCGCCAGTAATTTAGTTGTTTTGCAACCAATTTCAAAGCCCCTGATTCAGCAAATGTAACTGCAGTTCATTCTGGTGAAAAAGAGTTTGTTATGCTGATTGTACTCTTACACTTTTACATTGCTCTCCTCTGGTGCAAGGCTTTATTTGTTCCTAAGGTTTACATTGTGTGTTTGTTTATGTTTTTGTATATACACGCCTCGGATTACTGTTGGTTCTGGCATCGCTCACTGTACTCTATATATAAGCAATAAAAGCCTGCTCCTACACTGCCTTGTGTGTGTGTGTGGATGTGCATTTGTGTGCGTGCATGTGTGTGTATGTGCACATCCATGCTCGGTCACCTTGGTGTAAGATAAGAAGCCAAAACTTGTAACTGCTTTATTTTTTAAAATTAGCTGAATTAGCTGAAGGGACAATTCCCGATTGATGTGCTGCATTGTGTGTGTGTGTGTGTGTGTGTGTGTGTGTGTGTGTGTGTGTGTGTGTGTGTGTGTGTGTGTGTGTGTGTGTG
>JAQMCX010000057.1:5989717-6031805 GCA_029814765.1 Acanthurus leucopareius | reverse complement strand
GCATCATTAAAATATCAACTACGGTAATAAATACCGGTACTACATTAATAAATAAATAAATAAATACTCAGTCAGACTTGAAACTGTTTGAGACTGATTTGAACTTTTAAAACAATAAACATAAACACAAAATCCATTAATATTAAATAAAAACAAATCATCTTCCTGGGAGCGTTAATATTTAACCAAGCATCCAGTTTTGTGCGCAACTTTATGGTTGGACAAAGATCATTCCTATTTTCTTCAGATCTTAAAATAGACTACATGTCAGGTGATATTTAGGGTGAACTGCTTTCATATTTACCCCCATTTTAACAAACCCCATCAGACAGGACGATGAGAGCAGGGTGGGAACAAACCTGTCTTTGGAGTCACGCAGCAGCTTCTGCACATCCACTTCCTGTTTCTTCAAACTTCCAAAGACTGACTTGAGTTTGGATGAGTCTTTACTCCCCAGGCTCACATTTCCCTGTGCAAAATTTGTCTCAATGTTTTCTTGCATGTTGCCACCAAAAGTTCCATTGTATTTGATGAAATCGGCCTCCCGGACACCTGTGGACAGCGAGACATTTGGTGAAATTGTGATCTTAAAAGAATACATCCATACAACTGATAATAAATCTGGGTACTTAGCCAATTCAACAGACATAGATAAAAGGTAGTAATGTTTACCTGGCTGTATCGGTGTGTCTCCTAATAGTATATCATTGAGGGTAAAATCAGTAGGAATGTACTTGGGTTTCTGCCAGCACCAGAAACGCTTGTGCTTCACCACCACAGTCAGAGGAACAACAGCGTCATTGAGGCTGGACACCGGGATCAGCAACCCTCCTTCGTCCACTTCCTCCACAAAGTTTCTGGTAGCTGTGGCGAACATCTCCAAGCCGGATACAGTCTGCCAGCATGATAATGAAGCCACGTTTGAGAAAGATAAAAAACTGTGTATGCAAGCTAAGAGAAGAGAGCACCACCCATGTGAGCTCCTCCTCAAGCTACAAACTGACTAGACAACCCCTTCATCGTTTTTTCTGTCTTTAGAAACACTGCTACAGCTCATTTAGACACTTAGAGTACCTTAACAGCATTTCAAGCAAAACAAAAGACATAATTAACATTTTAAAAAACAGGCTCTTGCATATGTTTCTTGACATCGAAAAAGTAGCTACATGCTAGTAGCATCAGTAAACACATCAGTCTAAGTTGCTGTCATCGAAATCGGCACTTCGGCTGCATGTAGAGAAAAAAGCATCTTGACTGAGACTAAATGCAAATGTTTTTTGTGTTACAGTTTACCTGAAGTCCTTGTTTCAGTGACGAACCAGGTGAGAAACTTCCTTTGTGGCCAGACTTTCAGTGCAGACAGTGAACTTTCATGTATCAGCTCGCTGTACACAGACGCTCCCTCTGCTGTGGACAATAGACAAACAGAAGCTCCGCCCACTTTCTGCAGGAAGCTGTGGGTGTGTTTCTGCACATCAAAACACCGGTGGACGTAGCAGCGATAATAATAATAATAATAATAATAATAATAATAATAATAATAATGTTTTTATAGATATTGTACCTTTACCTCCACCACATTTACTTGATAGCTTTTGATACTTTGCACATATGGATCATTATTTTAGTCTGATTAAATTAAAAAGTTTGATGTGTCGTGAAGATTAGTATGATGTGAAGATTTATAACTATTGTAAAATTGAACTCACTGGATGATGATTTAAATGGTCAAACATTGACCAAGTTTAGCAACTGCAACAAAACAATACATCAAATTATTATATAATACAGCCTAATATATATTGTTTTGCAAATGGTAATTTTGCACAATTAGAGTCTTACTTTGCTACTTTTAGTTTATTTTGATGATAGTACTTTTCTCAAGTGATATTTTGAAAATAGGATTTGCACTTGTCTCAAGGGAGAGACCTGAATACTTATACAACTGATAATTAAATGTCTTCTTTTTTGAGACATTGAATTACAATTAAAAACCACATTGGTCTAAGCTCCTTGGACAGTTTTTGCTGATATGAAAGTGATCAGTGAATGTTGTTTTGAATCAGACACTACATCACATACCTCACGATTTATCTTTGTCAAAGACTCATTTTGAACTGTTCTTGTTCAAATACTTTGTTAAATGCAAGTGATTAGCCCCAAACCTGCAGCCCTCATCTTTGACCCTTGTCCCAAGATCCAAAGTAATCACAATAATGTTGTAAAGACTCACCCAATGACACCTGATAGCTAATGTGTACAGTTGTACAACGAGCAAGGCAAGGGCTATTTCAAGCTGATAACACTCCCATACACACTGAACATTTATGGCCTCACAACATTACAACGATAACATAACCTTGCTTTAATAGGGGATTCCCAAAGCACGGTATGATGGAACTGATAAGAAGCATGGAGCTGCTCTGGGATTTAAAACTGATGACACAGTGGTTTTCTCTTGTTTTTCTTGTATACATACCCACTATTTATGTTAGAGATGTCTGTCTGACAGGTCAACATCTCAGTTAAGAGAAATTTATGATGAAGGTCCTGTTACTTTCAGTATTTTGGACAAACAGCCACAAATAACTCCACAAAAAAGAAAGCATCTGAGATTTTATTTGAGCTCATGGAGCAAAGTTTTGGACACTTTTGGTCCCAAATCCCAGGGTCCATGTAGACAATGGTGCAAAGAATATAGTAAAAAATGACTGGATCTGATGTCTGCTACTGCTGCTTGTATTTGCACAATCATTAACAGAGTTATAGCAAAAAGCATGTAATAACTGTTATGAGACAAAAGAAACGTCGACTAAGGATATAAAGATCATTTGAACAATTCTTTTTTGGCCTTAAGAATATCTTACAAATCATATAAAAAAAAAAAAGATCTCAGAGATGCAACAAAAATAAATTAAACAGTATGAGAACAACAAGTAAGGCATCAGGCAGGTGCAGAATAAATAGTGGATGTGTATGCTTAATCTTACTCAACGGCATATCGAGGCTAGTTTATCTCAGAGGTAGAAAATGTCCATGATAAGACAACAGCTAAAGTGACCAGTTGTTCAGTACATTTTAAGCTAGTGTACACCAGTTATGTTAGGAGTTTGTCATCTATCATACCATGTAGTTTTCCATTTGTCAGTTTGAGTGATACAGTGTCACATATCAGGTGAAAATATCGGCAAAATTTGCCAGAATGTTTCAACATTCTCATCATATGTTTGCATAAACATGTTCACACAACTTATATAAGCACTTGCTATTAAGGCAATAACTTTGATGAACTGCAATAAAGAAGAACAGTACTGGATGTGGATGGTAAGCCTGGGTTACAGCTTTCACCAGAACCAGCCTGGATCACAGTAGAGGCTGTGCAGGTCGAAAATGGGTGCGATGTGCAGTTCGTGGGTCACCACAGTGTAGGAAAATCTATGTGAGTGAAGTCAGGGTCCTTCCTCAGCTCCCAGTACGTGTTGTTGCTCACCCAGGTATCATCCTTTGACTTCCTGTGGAGGCAGATGAAAAGCGAGACTGTGTGAAAATATTAAAAAAGATAGATGAGTGTGTTTAAAAAGAAATAGTGACACAGGCTTCTACAGTAACAGGCTGCGTTTAAGACATGCTCACAGTCCCAAAATTGACTTTCTTGGTACCAAATTTCAATATTCGGGTTACCTGAAGAATTTGGGTTGATGTGTGGCGTTGTTCTCTTCCAAGACTCTCCGCCTGTCTCGCTGCAACTGTTCAATCCTCTGTTTCTGCTCCTCTGCAGCCTCCAGGTTTCCCTCCTCCAGCAGTCTGCCAGCGGGACTCAGACACATTAATTATGCAAACATGGTAAGACATTTATCTTCAATAAGCAAATGTTATCATCACTTATGTATTTGATTTTGCATCATTACAGTAAGAAAACCTAATTATGAATGAATAGAAAAGCAAATAAAAATATAACTAAATATTGACGGATGAGAGTCAGTGTAATTCTTCACTCTGAAGGCAAAGTGAAAATGCTCCTTCTGTCTGTGGTGCCTGAGGCAGCATCGTTCCATTTATAGGCTGTCAAACTTTATAAATGTGAGCTAAAATTAGTATACAGACTCTGAAAGCTTCTTTAGTCACTTACTATTCTTAACATGAGTGTTTGTGCTATTTTCATGTTATTTTGATTGGGTTGTTGTGTGAATAATTTTTTAGGTCAGCAAGTCCAAGGAAACATTTGATATTTATGATCAAACCAAAAAAGATGCTCCGATATTTACAGACAAAAAGCTGCTTTTTATGTCACGCCAATAATAATACTCTGGCACAAATCCCACTGTGTTTCTCTAAATCTTTTACATAGGGCTGTCTGATACTAGATTTGTACTACACTATTTTCATGGTCTAAAGAATTCATGATTTTAATATAAATTTTAAAGAGTATGAAAAATACTGCTGTCAGGCAAGCTCTTATTCAACTTTGTTAATTGTGTCTTGCCCCTTTTTTGGCAAAGAAATTAGACTTGAAATATGAGTGTAAGGGGATGAAGAGAGAGCCTACAACCACAACTGTAACAAATGAACATTTATTCTCAATTAATTTTCTTGATTTATGATGGTTGGCAACCAGTATTAAGGTACATAACCATCAACTAGTATGACAAAGTACAAACAAAAAAGAAAACAGACATTATTTAAGAGGCTCTGGTTTTCTTACACAAGGTTATTATGTGTTTTTTAAATATTAAGATTATAGTTCATATCTGTTATCAAAATATGTAATGTCTACTTTTGTCGCAATGTGATGATTGATGATGATTAAGAAATCAAGATACTCAAACACTGATACATCTTGATTTTTTTTTTTCAAGGTTTTTTTCTTACCTTTGGTCCACCCGTAGTCTGGTGTCCGTGGGTGGTAGCAGCAGTGTCAGAGATGGGTCCAGTTCATTTAGTTCAATAGCAAACTTGGTGAAACCATAGTACTGTTCATGGTCCACTGGCATTGCATCTACATTGCACACAAATAAAATCCACTGCATCAGATTCTTTAACAGGTAGATATGCATTATAATTGTCTTTTTTCTTTCTCATGATAGAAACTTGTCGTACTTGCTCTCCAGATGCATTTGGCTGAGGGCGGGTCTCCACAGAAAACTGCTTCATGCCATTTTCCAAAAAGTCTGTGGATGACTTTCCCTTTATAATCTGTGATGGTTCCTTCCACCTCATTCACTCTTGAATTCCAGTATTTGGCCTGTTAAAGGAGCATAGTGTTAAACGATAGAAGTCCCCTTGGCTCACAGAGAGGAGCTGCAGAGATCATGATAATGTCCTCTTGCAGTCAGCAGATGTTGCTGTTGAGTAAACCACCCTGAACCCAGTGTGTGTGTGTGTGTGTGTGTGTGTGTGTGTGTGTGTCTGTGTGTGTGTGTGTGACCGGGCTGGGGAGCTTAATGAGAGATTAGGACGCATAATGATTTCTGACATGTCTTGACTTGATATCCTGCAAAGCTTCAGGAGGTCTTTCAAATGGGCTAACACTAAAGCAATTAACCTTCTCCTCTCAGTAAAGATCTCCATACATCAAACACTAAACATTGCAGGGTTCTTGCTTGATCTGTGTAGAGGGTTTAAGGACTGATAAAGGGACTACAGCATTCAATATGACTATAAGTGACTTTTAGTTTTAGAAAAAATGCCCTTTTTTCCTACTTGGAGATTATTTGATTAGAGCTTTCTGGGGTTTACAGGAGGATTTCTCACAATAAAAACATTTGGCAAATAGGAGAAAAGAAAAGAATAACAACACTACAATCTGAGGAATAAAATACCGTGGCTTATTTATCACTTTATGTCACAGTTTTGGTTACATAGAACTGAAAATGGTAGGAAGTTCTAAGCCTTCAGCCTTTAGTGTTGCATTTAAGACTTTTCAATATAATTGTATTTTAAGTCTTGCACGTACATAGCCCTCCCTTCTTAAAGAATGGTCACTGTGTGCTCGCAGTGGTGGTAATGGGGGTCATTAGTGTGGCTGTAGCCCTGCAAGCTAAGACTAAACTATGACTAAATGTTTTTCACAGGTTTAGCTCACCTTAACAAAAGTGATCTTGCACTGACAAACATCACTGCTTGTGTTTCTGATGGAGATCTCTCCATAATGTTCAATCCAGCGCTGTCCACTGAGAATATTGTGGATGCAGGACGTCACCTTGTTCCACTCATAGTGGTCTCCAAATCTAGAAAAAGGAAATTAAAAAACATCATTCATTTTAACTTGACACTTGCAGCTTTTGCTCCTTACTTGACATGGACATTAGTTTGACAAATGTCTGTGTGTCTATGTGTGTCTGTCTAGTTTTAAGGTAAGATAGGCAGTAAAAACTCACCCTGGCAGAGTTACATGAGTCGTACCAACAGGAACAATCTCCATGGACTTCCCCCAGAATTTGTTCTTACACCTCACATCTGCAAAACCAGTCAGAAGAAAAAACAATTTTACACATTTACAATCATCTGTGACAAACAGCTAATATTATCGTTAGAGACTGAGACAATGCACACAATTTCTACATTTCACTACCTTGCCAGAAGATGAAGTTTTTAGACTCTGCATGGCAGGCAGAGATTGGTGGGTGATGGCTGACCTGCATGAGTGGCAACAAGCAGCTGGGTTAGTGAACTGATTCAAATGATGCCTTATAGTGTGTTATTATAAGAAAAATTAGATTGTAGAGTTGTTGATGGCACGGAACTCAAGATATATGCATACCTGCTCTGCAACAAATCGAAAGCCTTTATCTGGCCGGTCACATTCGTAGGTCTCTCCCAGCACTGGGTTGAAAGGTTTTCCTCCAGTTCTGTAGTAGCTGGATGCGTAGCCTGATACAACAAAGGTAGCAATGTATACCTAAACAAAGTGACAAATGTTCAGTTAGAAGTGTTTTTTTTCTAATTATTTTTTTGTTACAGATAAAACCTCAACTGGAGTGATGCAAAAAGGATAAATGGGACAGAAAATTAAAAAATCCTTGAGGGCACCGGAATTTTGGACTTGAGCTACATCATTAATTTGTACCTCATATTGTTGAATCATAATGTGTGTCAAATCCCATTTTGATTCTCAGTGGTTCTAATTTCCCCTCCATTTCGCCGTAATGGGCAGAGTAACTGACTGAACTCCCCTGCAATAGTTGCACTGAGCCAAGAGAGCACGGATAATTACGTCCATTTCATGATGGGAGGCTACAGATTGAAGATACCACCAACTTAAGCTGCTTTTGATTTCACATAAGACACTGCATATTGCACATTTGTTCTGTATGACTTGACAGGCTGCGTCTCTACAATGCAAACAAAAGAATGTACAAGCTTCAACAAACACTCCATCCGTCCAAAGTCAGTTAGTGCAAAAATAAAACATTATCACGCCATCTTCCAGCTAGAGATTTACAGACAGAAATCAGCATTTATCTTAAGTCAAATAATAAGCAGGGCTGGCAGGGGACTAATCCTCTGCCAGCAGGCTGCTAGAGTCACAGGTCTAGAGAAAAAAAAACAACCAGGAACAAGTCGTGGCTAATTTCTGGCTCCAACTGGTGTACTCGAACGTCACTTAAATCTGAATTGGCCCGCACTCCACTTATGCTTGTAAACATCTTTTCTTTTAATGATGGACTTTTCTAGTTTCTGATATTGAAGTTTGATAGTCAGATGGTTTTGGAATTGCCAAGGGTTGTGACATTGTGCACCACTTATACCGGTCTTATTTCTTTGTGCTAAACATGAAGCCAGAGCCAACAAAGGATTAGCTTAGCTTAGTTTAATGATTAAGGAAAGAGGAAAGCAGCCGACTTGTTTGCATAAAGATTGAAAAAATAAGATATGTCAATTAATCCACTTTAAAGATGTGGATCAGTAGTGGACTTTTATCTGTTTTGGAGAAAGATGGATTAGCAGTTACACTGTTTTTTAAACTAAGCGAATCACCTCCTGGCTCCAGCTTCATACTCAATGGATATAAATGACATCAATCTTCTCATCCAACTCTTGGCAAGAAATCAAATGAGCATATTTTTACAAATTGTTAAACCATTTCTTGAAAAAGGTATGTAAACGAAGCCAATTATTTTTGGAATTTCTTCAAATGTCCTTTTGTCATTTTACATAATGAGTACAAGCAGCATAAAGACCCCAGTTTTAATGTGATTCTCTATTGTTTAGGATGACATAAAGAGTTTTCCTTCATTACTGCAAATCTTTCAAAACTTTTCAGATTCTGCTCTAACAAATCCTTAAACTTTTGCAGAGACTGCCACACCAGTTTCACCAAAGGCAACTGCCTCTATGAGAGGGGCCCATTAAGCACTGAGAAGTCAAGATTTGAGCTGAGACACAAAAGACTTTGCCCACACACTAAAAAAGAAAACTGTAAATCTGCCATCTCACCATGCGTTCAAAAGGGTCCTGTGTGTTAGCAGCGGTGTCTAGCAGTTCGCTGTACTCCAGCTCCTCACACAGTCTCTGCAGGGTGTTGAGTGGCTCATTAAGCTGCACAGGCATCGTCACTTTGGATAGGTCTTTGCCGATGTTGTTCCTGAGGATGTTCCACAGGCTGATGGTGCTGTTGTTGGGGCTGGGCGAAGGCAGACAGGATCTACGCTGATGAAGGACAGCACCTTCTTCTGCAGAGCCTGGGAACAGATGGCATAAGTGGACTCGTTGGACACTTTCAGCTCTTTGTGTGCTGGATGCAACAAACAAATACGGAAATTAAAGGGAAATTGTGTATACTAGAGTAACTGGTAACTGATGTGTTAATTGATGCTCACTAAACTCTTTGTCGTAGCTATCTGTGGATGAAGGTAGGAGCTGCTGTTAGCCTGTATAGTTAGAGGCCCATAAGTTTACCACTATGCCTGGGTTTGCCTCCCTCTGACAGGGAGCCTGGAGAACCAAAGAATATATATATACAGCAAGAAACTGAACCAGGGTAAGTAGCTCTACAGAAAACAAAGCCAGACCAACGAGACCAACCTAACCGCAAGGATTACTGTTCTGAATTGATTTACAGCAGCAACCCTTTCCCTGGAAACTGAGAGGACATAGCAAATATGGACAGGAAATGCATGAAAAGGGAGAGCAGAGAGAGTCTAAATGATGTGTGTGTGTTTTTTAAAAGGCAATCAAGCACAATGTGGATATCTGTAAAACACAATACATGGACGTCTTTGACTCAGCATTTAAACCGTTTCTTCTTCACATTCTCTCAACAATGCAAATTAATTTTTTTTTTAAACTATTTCAACATTAATTCTGGCTGTATTTTACACAATGCCCCTTTAGAAAAATAACAGACCTAGAAGTTAATTAAGAAACTGCAACAATTACATTTTTATTTTCATTGAATGTAATCTTCCACACACCTCCCACAGCTCTCTGTCTTACAGATTACCTGAATTTTGTCTCTCACTTTCTGTCTCGTTGCTGAAGTTGTCCATGGAAATGTTGTCACTGATGTCACTATTGTAAGAGTCATCTTCTGATACCTGAAAAACATCCAAACTTCAGCTCATAGATAAAAGATGCATTTTTATTACCACCTGCAGTAAGTGACTGGGCAGGTCTCTTTCAACACCCTGTCACGCTAACAGATGATCTAAGGTGCTGGAGATGAATGGCCCCTTAGGACCTTGTGGCAAATTTGCACTTTGGCTTGCTGTATTTTTAGATGAAAGTCATTAACTTTCATTTTCACATTGCTTCCGCTCCAGCTGCTATCTGATCAGGCATGCTGCATGAACACTGAAGGAAGAGAAGAGGGCAGACTTGTTTTATGACACACTTAATTAAAACTTAGCTTTAGGACTTTTAGATTCTGAGCTAAAAGGCACTTCTGTCTTTTTTGCAATAAAACAGCACTGAATTGTCACAACTGGCCAAAAAGTTTGCAGAAAGAATGGCTGATTTGTCAGGCGATAAACAATTGAGAATCTGTGATGTTAATTTTGTTTAAGCCCAACTGTCTCCATGAATTTTTTTCTCCATTATATCATGTTGTTCTTCTCATCAAAAAGTAATTGCAGCAGAGCTGGCAACAAGGTTTTAATTTCAAAACAGACAAATCACTCCAAACATCAGCAGTAATTATACTTCCATTGTGCAACTTTCAAAGCTGAACATTTTTGCCACTGGCTCATTCTGAGTAACAGACACATAAATCTCTCAAACTTACTTCGTTTTCTGAGGAACTGGCAGACAACAGAACTTCCTGTGCGTCAAAGAACTCAGACAGAGACTCTGTGATTGAAGCTCGGCTCTCATTGGACACTTGGTGCACGAGGGGACGGGATTCATCGACAGAATCCTGTTTCTAGGAGACAAAATGTTCACAGCTATAATTAAGAACAAGAAAAAGGGCAACATCATCACAGCGAGGAGGGTGGCAATTACAGGGTAATTCAGACTACAATACGGTCATAATTCCAGGATAGTAACACTTTTCAAACACATAGTAGTCTGATATGCAATATATTGAGAGACAGTCATCTATATTATAATTAAGTATTTAGTGTGTTTCTAAAGAGAAGGCCATAATCTTAAAAATGTATAAAAAGTAGATGTTATTTCTTCACTGTACTATCATTGTGCAACAAGTTGCACACAGAGTCTTTTCAATCCACAGCGACATGTTCATGTGTGCCATCTTTCAACTGCTGAACAACCATAAACTGACAAAATCTGAATAGTTCTGTAAAGGAAGAACTAGTACAGACAGATTTCACAATACATTTCAAATATATAGTATATTTAGTATATATTATATATAGTATATATTATATAGTAAGCATATTTCTTGTGACTGTATCACAATATATTACCATATTATTAATTAACAAGAGCCGGTCAGAAGGGCAAGTGTGCAACGAGCGTGCCACCCACTCTTCTGCATTAATGCAAATTCAGTCTGACAGCTGATGTTGACACAAAACAAAATGCACATTTAAAATGGACTCAGCATTCAGATAACTGTTCTCAACACAACTCAAAACCAATTAAAAACAATAACAAAAACCTGCATTGTGGTCTTAAGAACTACATGTGGAAGTGAGCATGCCTCTCTGTCCTTTTGTTTCTGCTGGAGCTAATTAATTAGCCTGGAGATAATCCCGGAGGAGGGGCATTAGTTTTGCATCGTGTATTTAACAAATATCCAGGGATGTGAATAAGTAGATCAGCACGCAGTCTCTGGTCAGCAAATCTGACTATGTGAGCAAGGAACTTTCTTTAAGAGATGATGATGGTGTTGCAGGTAGTTTGAAGTCTTTCCTCTGAGCCGTGTGATAGTGAAACATGCAAGTACACAACCACAGGACTGAGAGGAAGCACTTCTCATAAAGTAAAGCATGAAATTTCCTCTTTTTTTGGCTTAAGTTTAGTTTCTTAATTGAGGAAACACGTTCCCTAAAAGTGCATGGTGAAGACAACTATGCTCACTCTTTTTATAGTCATTGTCTTTATGAAGCAAAGTGAGTGGAATGAGGGGGCGGGAAGGAGAGCAACATTTGTTGAATCTGGATGAGAAGGAAAAAGAACAGCTCATTCACTCTGTGGCAAATTCTAGACTGGGTGGGATGAAAATAAAAAGATAGAGATAATAATAGTCATCATGATGGTGTGGGGTGGGGGAGTAGAGTCACCGCATTCCCGCACCCACCTGCGCAGGGGCAGTGAGATTTATTAGTGTGGGCTCTACGATGTGGGACTCGGCGTGAATCTTGCACAGTCGCTCTCTCAGCTCAGAGTTCTGGGCTAAGGCCTGGAAAAATAACCAATGTAAACATTGTTTATAGCACACACCAAACCAATGACATCTTGTATTATACAAACTCCAGCCCTGATTTCCATCTCTGTGTTTCCTGTCAGCTAAATGCTCTCAAAATCAGGCTGTAAGCACGCACTTTACCTTCACTATAGAGATGTGTGTATGTGTTATCACTGCAGACATCAATCAGATAGGAAGCCAAAGGAGTCCCAACTATATTACTCAACCATTACCGACTCTATGTGAGGTAGAGTAGGTAGAAGCTGAGTAATCAGGGAGAAAAGCTAAGACCCAGCAGGGTATTTTAAAGTCAAAGAAATGAGTTGGTGTAGAGAGAGCAAACGGTCTGATGTGGTGAAAGAAGTCAGCATGACAATGAACGTGTTAACTCAAAATACAGAAAATAGAAAAAAAAAGCTTCTGGGTGGGTGGCAGCAGCCACAGGAAACATGACTGTTGAGCACAGTTCAGGTGGGCAGACGTCACACCAGCAGCTAGTAATCTCTCTGAGAGACTCGTCAGTGTGTCACACCTGACGAGTGGTGTGGGAGGACACGACATCTGAGAGGAGTGTAAAAGTTCAAAAGAAAGTAGAACACCTAACCTGCATCTCCAGCCTGATATCTGTCTGTGTGAGTGTGTGAGTGTGTGTCGTTTTTTAACGTACTGTCGCCAGAGCGTTCTTCAAACCAACAACCTGTGGAGAGGTAGGGGGGCGGGAGTCGTGGTCCAGACACTGTTTGACTCTCTCTCTCTCAGATGTGAGGGAACTCAGGGCTGATTTCATGGTCGCATGCACTGCAGCGGCAAGAGAGGAAGACAGATACTTCACTGCGAAACAGATTTGTATTCATTTCAGAGCAACTCAGAAGAGATAGTAGATGATAGTCTATCACATCACGCCGCTAATAAAATACACCAAGTGTGAGATTTTGATTATCTCTGATTGCTGCTCAAGCCACAGTCTTTGTTTTATGTCTTTACTTTTTACATGCACTTCGTAAAGTTAAGGAACTCTCAATATTAATGGACCAGTGTATAAGACCGAGCGAATCACACATTCTCAACTTCATTATTCTCTACGTGCATAAATTTGGCGATTTTAAATGCCAGCAGAAATGACAGCTGCTCCCTGGAGCGTTTTTAAAACCCATTTCACAGAAAAAAATGGGATTCACAAGGCAATTATTTAACACACAAATCATTCTCATTATGCCATGTCGAGCATCAGGTATCTGAATATACATTTCAATGAGGAGTGGCGGAAAATCTAATTAAGACACATTTTTTTTTGTTGTTTAGAAATGGTAAAGTTCTTACTTAGGGTGCATCATCAGAATCTTTAATGAATGAAAACTGAGACAAACAGTTTATCAGTAATTAGCAGCTGCCATGACTGCATCAGCGTCACATCCGCATGACAACAACACCGTGCCGGGCCTATCTTACATGCAAATGAGACAGCAGGCAGACAGGCTTATTAAAAGACGGAGCCATCAAAAAATATTCTGTTCCCTCTGCAGAGTTTCTTTCACTTAACTAAAACGTATCTTTAAAATCGTAAATGTGTCACTCAAACTTATCCATAATCTTGCAGTGAATTAAAAAAGATTGACTGATGATATTCTACTCACAATTAGTGGCGACTCGGCAGAAGTCCTCCTGCAGCTTGGCCACGTCAAAGGGGCAATCCACGGCTTCCGGGTCGACCTTGTCATTACCCAGTGCAGCGGTGGAGAGGTTGGGGTTGGAGGCGTGGAGGCGGATGGAGCTGGAGGAGATGCAGCTGGGTACCTTCAGCAGAACAGAACGAGCAGAGCTTAGATTGACTCACACTAGAAAACATTATCACACTTCACTGTACTGTTGATCACCTGCAGAGTTGTTTTGACATCTTTGTTGTAGTTTTTGTTACGCCATTTCCTTGGAAGTCTCTTTTCCTTCTTGGGGCTGTCAAACGTAGACGCCTATTGAACATGAACACAAGTTGAGACTGAGAATAATTTTTTTTAAGAAAGACTTTTTATAGAAAGTATTTTCATTAGGCAGTTTGGGTGCAATATATTCTATATTTAGCAGCAAATGACTTGAGGGCAGTAAAAATATTGGTGGAGAGAAAAGATAAAAGGTGCAAGAAGACAAGTTACAGAAATTTCAGGTCATGTGACGTTTTGGTTCTAATAATAAATTTCCTACACAGTTCCTTAGATCTAATCCTGGACTGTAACTGTGATGAACAAACCTGCACTGCGTGTGATAGTGAAAAGAATCATGTATATAGGTCTGACCTGCAGCGCTTGGATAGATGGGGCAGAATAGGTACGGTGGATGACCTCCATACTCTGAAGCAGGTGGTTGAGCTCCAGCAGGTAGGCTTCACACACTGACAAATCTGTGGAGGGAAGGGAGAAGATGTATATTTAAATGAGAAAGGTAAGAAGTGGGAAGAACAAGACAAAGAAAAAAACATTTGTATGTACTAACTGAAGAGACTAGGTTGATAGACACTAACTACTGCCTGTTAAATCAGTGACCCCAAGTGCTCAGGGTGGCAAAATTTGAACTCTTAAGATGCCATGCTTACTGCTGCCAAAAAAAAGGAGATAAAAAGGTTCCGAACCCTGGTTAAAATTAAACTTATTACATTATGTAAAAAAGGGATCTCAAGCTGAGCTACTGCACCTCTGGGGCAGAGAGAAGTGCACTTTATCAGGCTTCCTTTCACACTCAGCCACCACAGAGGGCACTTTCATATTTCATCCACATTTCAGGCATCTAAAAGGTCCTTTTTGCTATATTTTAAATGGGGTAGATCATGCCCTCGCTGACCAAGGTTTCAGTTTTTTAAATGTATACCTTCTTACTGAGTATATTAGAATCCTAATGAATGAAAACTGATACAGTTTATAAGTTAAAAGCTTCCTTTCTTTATACAACAACACTGTGCCAGCAATGTTTATCTTACTGAAACACAGCAAAGACAACAGACAGACTGATTCTTCAAAGGTAGCTGAAGTTTAAATGAAAATTCTGAACTCTCCAAGGTTAGATCTCTTACCTCTCTTACTGCCACTGGCAGCTTTATTTTAACTAGGAGGCTTTGAAAAGAGCACAAACCTTTCCAACACAGCGAAAAATTCTCCAATTTAGAAGCAGAAAAATCTAAGTGGGTTTAAGTTGGTTCATTATTTTTCTTGGGTTATATTGTACAAAAGAGCAGGAAACACAAAGGGTGTTCATCATAAACCTTGTCATTTTGAGATATTTTTCTAGTCTTATTTAACCACCGATGCAAAAACGCATCTTAAAACTTAGATAAAAATGCACATTATCTAATGAAAGAAAACCCAAGTCCAACAAACTGGCAACCAAATCTAACATTTTATCATCGTGCTTAAAAAACCAAAAGAAAGGGAGGAAAGTCAAACATAAAATATAAAATAAACAACATGAATAAAAGAAGTAAGAAGTGATTGTGGTACACTGAGCTGTAAAAAGCTCAGTCGTCTCACCTTTGGAGCACTTGTCCATGTCATCAGATGACTGGAGCCAGGCTGCTACTTTGGCCTGGCTGTTGCAGCTCAAAGGAAAGGCTGGTGCAGAATGCACCGAGGACTGCCTCCGCATAGACATGCACTGCAAGAGCAAGCAGACTCAGAGGTCAGTCCAATAACAAGCTGCTCTTTCAATAACTTTCTTTATTAGGGTGCCTTCGACTCCAGTAAATACCGAAGATATAAAATGAAAATCATTTGCTGAAACGAAACAGACAGCATTTAATGAGTTTGAGTCCACTTTAAACAGACTGAGTCCATTTCTTTAGCAGTGTGCCGTGTGGTGCACAGGTATACCTTTCTGATAGAGGCACTCTCAGCAATGCTCGGGGAGTTGGGGGAGGGGTAGTGGCTGAAGTGGAAGGACTTCTCGTTAGGGTACATGGCAATCTCGTTTTGCCGATAGAGTCGATGGTGACGCAGCTTGGACACCCATTCATCAAACAGCTCCTGTGATTTAATCTACAGAGCAGATACCAGAATCAGAAATCAAACACAAGGACAAGTAAGGTGGAGGAGGCGTGAAGGTGGAGAAACACTCACAGTTACTGTAACTCTCCCCTCACCCACTCATTCGCATCGCATGAGGTCATTTAAAAGTCATTTCAATGTAAAGCATCTGTTCTGGGAAAGAAGAGGGAATAAACTGTGTGGTCCTTGTTTTACCTCACTTCCTGTTGGTCTGTTGGAAGTGTCTTTTATTCATTAGCCTTGCGTTTTACCTTTAGGTGATAAATGTTTTCTTCAGCATCGAGATCGATGCACTTGGCTTTCTTCTTAATGGCCATGACAGAGAGACCCACGTCAATACAGCCATGTAGCTTCCCTTTTTCAATCTGCAGTTCAAGACACAAGGTTATGAGTGTATTAGAGTGGAGATGATAAAAAAGCAACAGTTTTAAAAATGCACTGTTCTGTGTTTACAACAGAAAAAAAAAAGATCATTTATTTGCTCAGCTGCCAGGAACAAAGAATGGCCTCTGTGCAGCTGTTATATAAACAAGTGAGATTGGCAGGTAAAACTCACTGCATGATTCTTATCAATGATGATGAGATTGATGAAAGGAAAGGGGGCCTTTTGTATGATCAGGCAGAGACAGATAATTCTGGGGGATGATGGCCAGCGGTGCAACCAGAACATTACAAAAGACACACAGTGCCCTTTGTAATGTTCTGTAACCGACAATGCAGCCAGCAGGCTTTTGTACTCACATCAGCAGTGCATTTGCCATACTTCAGGATGCCCTTGTCCAGGAAAAAGTATCTCTGTGTGGAGAAGGAAGCACAATGAGCAAATGAGATGCAGCCGGGATGATATGCAACATCCCTGACAGCAAGTCTGAAGTCACTGCTACGACACAGTTATCATGAAAGCCTCTTGCTAATGTATGATGTTAATGTCTCTGCAGTGAAATGTTTGTCGTTCCAGGCTCTTGTCTGCCTCCATTACTCTTCCTCTCACTCTGTTGCAATCTTTTTTCCTCCACTAACTTCCTAAATGTGATTCTTGATGCTCATACTGTACATCGCCAAAACCGGACCGTTGAAAGCACAAAGACCTGGAAAGCCCCGACTGTAAGTCAATACTAAATGTATACAGCTCCATTAACAAACAGGCCATCAGCTAATGCGTCTGAGAAGGAGCACCAAGATGTTCAGGCGGCATCATCCCAGTGAAAGCTTTTAGACGGAGCATGAACACGCACTGACCCAGGTCACATGTGACTCCTCTGCGGGTGAAATCATCTACCGAATAAGCTCATTCAATTAGTTTAAAACACAAATGAGTCATGTCAGCAGATTTTGCAGCGTAGGCTAAAACCAGGAAATGGAAATGACGTTTAGCTGTCGGGTTTGTCTAAAAATATATCATGAGGTCCGTCTCAACATGGGTCGTTTAAGGACTTTGCTGGTGATGGATTATACCTTATGCCATCCTTTCATGGGCCACTTTCTCCTTTTCAGCATGTAGCCCTCCTGTTTCTGGGGCTCTAGGACGTTGCTGAAGCCTCCACGCAGACCCTCCACTATTTCCCAGCTGTCCTGTGGGAACAGATGGTTTATGAGGACTCTGAGACATTAGCAGGCACTCAACATGTAGATCAAAGCTGCTGGGAGGTTTGGAAACATTAAAACAAATCATGTACACATCGGAGTCAAATCAAACAGATAGATATTTTTGGCTGTTTATATTCTCAGCCCTTCCTTCAGGGTGGTGTCACACGCTCTGTGGGAGGCTTTTGGAGGGGGAGGTGAGAGTTTCGGTGCTGAGGGGAAATGCCCTGTGAGGTTTGGTACTTTTACCTCATGGTCCCATTTGTGAAATTAGCTTACCTGTCTAATCTCACTCTTCACAATAATCATTTCCTGACTGAGATTAAATCCAAATCCCCTGCAAATACAGAGATTAAGATGATATTTCATCATAGACTAATCCAGATAACACTGTCATGTACTTTAGCAGTGAGAATTCCAGGAAGGCGGCATAAACAGCATAAACAGGGGGTTTTGTAACAGCTTCATGTACACAGACAATATAGCAGCATATGTGGTTTACGTTACTTTTGGCTTTTATTCGTGAAAGAAACAATTAGCTGATAAATCATTTAGTCTTTTGTGTTGTGAGGCAATTCTGGCATAATGGACACTCTTAATATTGTGATGCACACTGGCAAAAAAAAAAAAAAATTCCCTTCACAGTCCTTAGAAAAGGGGCACAAACCAAAAAGAGGTCAATCAGCAAATTCAAAGGACGACTGTAACAAGCAGGCTCTTGGACAAAGTGCATGCTCTAAAAGCTTTTTCAGTGAGAACAATTTCCATTAAAATGAACAGGGCTAAGCGAGAAAAAAGAAGGATAAAGTGTTCTTGGGACTAGAAGTTAGGACTTACATTCTAAACATTTTTGTTATTTTTGTCTTCTTTTTTTACAGATTGACAGTGTGGGAACAGACGAAAAAGGTTGGAGGGGGATATATTATGTAACAAGAGTCCCCAATCTGGAATTAAGCCAGGAACATGGATGTATGCTCAGTATTTTAACCATAAGATCACTATGAGGAACCTATTTTATCTTTTTTAAAAACAAATCTTATTGCTTTGAGTTTTCCAACTTTAACCAACAGATTAAATAATTAAAATCATTAAGAATTAATAATAATAAAGGTGTAGAATTTGTTTGTACAGATTAATAATACTGCTAATGCAGTATTTTGGTATTTGGGATACCACACACCTGATGTATGCATCCAAGTGACACAAAAACTCAAAGACAAACGACATTTACATCACAGCTATCCAGGAGGACTTTGGATTCTTGGCAGAGGTTTGAGGTGACCCTGTGTTTGTTATCTCACTTTGTCCCTGACTGTTCCAGCATGTAACAGTTCTGGCTAAATAAACTGTATCAGTCAGAGGGGATGAATGCTGGAGGTGAGGCCGTCTAAAATAAACCTTCATTTCTGAAGGGCGGTGGGGGATGGAGAGGGCGTGGCTTGCTTGTTTCCTCTCCCTGAGCGTTCGTCACAGCTCCCTCTGACAGACTCCCACAATGACTCATTGTCACACACTGCCCGGGCAGTTTTCTTCAAGGTCACCAGACTCTCAGAGAGAACGCAGGGACCGAGCTCACAAGAGCACATGTACAGTAAATAAGAAAATAGCAAAAAGCATGTTTGTAAAGTTGTCCATCATGGTGTACATACTGCTGCTGTGTTTGTGTTAAGAATGAGCCACACCCTTTCCAAACCAAACATGAACCCAGATAATACATCTGGTCTTATTATCCTGGTTTGATTATTATTAAAAGATATAGCTCTAACATTTTAGGAATATACTCATTTGAATCCACTCTCGTATCTACACTGTTAATATGAAGCTACTACCAGAAATAGGTTAGCTTCACTTAAAGACTGGAAACAAGTGGTTAACCTGGCTTTGTAAAGACTAAGCAAGCAACTTATACTGAATTCATTAGTGAAATAAAGAGGTTTTGTTTTCTCACAGAAAAGGCAGCTCTAGTTGTTAGCTGCTAACGGTGCCATTTCCATTCTTTTTTGCCAAGCTAATAGTTCCCTGGCTTTCAGCTAAAAGTAAAAAAAAAAAGCATATTCCCTAAAATATTAAACTGGTCTTTCAATGCACTGAGAAATACTTAGTGTAATTGAAGGAAAGTTAATTGAGTTTTTTGAGGGTATAAAATTTAGGGCAATTTGGGAAATTTGAAGCTTCTTTTAAAGAGGTTCTTTGTTTATGGAAACTTTTTCATTCCTTAAATTTGTTGTTCCTCTGAAGTGAAAGACCATTATTGTCCCTGTGTCCTGAGGAAAGGACTGGGGAGCAACTTTACTACTTTAATTTCCAAATAGAAAAGTGGTTCAATGAAAAATGTATGAGTCTGCTGCCTCCAGATAGATGCTCAAGGCATAGACAACAGCACTTTGTCTCAGACGCTAATATCGTCACTAATTTGTGTGCAAGAGAACTACTTTTGAGGGAACTGTTCCCAAAGTGCATTTTAGTCCTTCAGAGCAGATTTTTTCAATATTTGCAGAAATTGTTAGGGGTTTAAACTAGGATAGTGCTGTAAACTTTTAACTTTACAAAATAAAAAAATATATACATAAAAAAGTCTTTCTATATGTCTTTTTATATGTGCATAATTTAGTCCTTGCTGCTGTTAGGACATAAAATGCAGACAGAGGCTCCAATAAGGCTGTCTCTTCTGGCTTGCATCTAAAACCGCGGGATCTATTAGCAAAACTTTGTGCGGTTAAGATGTTTACTGTCAGGTCACTTTCCCACCATGGCAGATAAATCCCCAAGGACCGGCAGTTTCTTTGCAAAACACAAACTGTATAATAAGAACAGAAGAATGTAGAAAAGCTAACAGTTCAAACTTTGCCCTTCTTCTGGATATTATCTGTAAGTGTAACCTGACCACAGACATATTCAACCAGTAAACAGTCCTTTCATTAGTGACGTGCAACAAGTCCTACAGTGTCTTTGCAGCTGGTGTGTGTTACCTGTCGGCTGTCATGTTTGGAGGAAGAGCTGCTGTTGCTGCGTGACAGGGAGGATATCTTCTGTGACATGGCTGAACTGCGCTCCTCTGAGCCCATCTCGCTGCACACTGGCCGGGGCAGTCTAGGGCTGGAGTACCAAGACCATTCCTCTGCTCGACCAGAGAAGGAGACGAGATGGTGTCAGGAGGAAAAGAAGCCTTTAAGAGATCAGCCCTTTAAAGACCTTTTAGACCAGTCTCACTTAAAAATGCATTAGCTTATTTAGAGTTATTAGTTTTTCCATCTTCGCACAGCAGAATATGGGAAGCAATGAAGAAAGCTGCGAAGGAGAGTTCTCAACATCAGCAAAAGACGTCAACAGACAAGTATAGAGAACATAAATTGGCTGCAAGTGAATACACCACAGGTTTAAATAATTCATACCTTACTGTTACAGAGTGATGGACTGTCAATATTTGAGCATAATATATAAGTCTAAAGCACCCACTAGACAAAGGTATAGATGTGCTGAAAGATGTTCTCAGACCCTGAGCTATAAAGTAGCTATGCAATGTCAAACTGTTGTCATATATACAAGCAAAAAGCCTTCAGAAATTAAATCAAGAAAAACGGAAAAAATTATAATCAGAAAAATGTACTTGGGTTTTAGAAGTAGACATGTCTACTTGGGTGTTAAATGCTCCATAATCCTAAACAATTAAACCTTTTATTATTGGAGAGAAAATAAAGTGAAAACATGGATTAATAGTTTAAGGCATTCATCAAGCCAAAATGCTAAATACTCGTGATTGGAAAAAGTACTTGAAGGTGTCAGCTGATGCTCCGGGAAACTAAACCGGACAATTTTTACCATCTTCTTGGCTTTTTTTAACTGAACAAACACTCGATTCACTGGAAAAAGTAATCACAGCCATATTATTATTGATTCATTAATGTTTTTACAAGCATTTTAATGTTCAATTGAGGAAATTTTGGAAGATCATCTAGGATATTCTTCAATCTGATTCTGGAAGAAACCTACAGATGTCACATAAATTCACTGTAAAAACTGCAATATTTCCCTCTGAAATGTTCTGTAGACCAGTGAAAGTACAGAGTAGTACTTAGTAGTGAGGTTGTAATGACTGATGTTACCTCCGCAGATAACTGCTATCTTTTCTGACACCTCTGCTATATCACTGAAAATACCTGTGCATTATTCACCCATTACACCCACAACAACTCTGCCGTCAGTTTCTGTCAATGATCTTGTAAACAGTTTCAGGTCTAATGTTATGAATATCGATGAAGTCATTTAACCTATAAAAATCAAAGAAGTCTGTTAAGAAAAGGCCTCATGGAGGAATGCAGAAAGGCAAAACCAAGATGTCTCAGTGAACCTTTCATGGACTTTTTGTTTTTTTCTCAACTTCTTTCTTTCTGTTAGAAAGGATGAATCAGTCACGTAACGTGCTGACAACCTCTTTGAAGCAGCAGCAAGGTTAATCACATTACCTGCACTATTGCGAGCTCTGTGCTGCATAATGACCACAGCCTGTGTTGGGCAGACAAAAGCATAGTCATCTGAAACCTCCGTCCGTCTGCCAAGCCCACACCACCGCTCTGTCTGCGGACCACAGGCTGCGGTTTACACTGATGGAGCTCACTGTCCATCATGCAGCCACGACAATGGATCAAAGTGGCGGGACGCACAAAGAAAAAGGGACCACACAGCAGGGCAGCATGTCTCGAATACATTTAACCAGGACATGGATGGACTGAGCAACAGACAACTCTGATTTACAAGACACTAAATGTAATATATTTTCAGTATGTATCTAGCCATCCAATCCTTCCTCTCCTCCTCCAATAATTTATTCATTCACTTTCCACTGATCACACCAGCTATGTGTAGGTCTGTACCCCCGTCACCCTTCAGGGCACCCTTTCATCTGATACAACAACACCACTTCTCAGGCTTTCATGAGGGTGACAGCAGTATTAGACGTCACAGCTCCAGTAATTACCCTTTTCTCACTGAAGAGCACACGCTCTCAGATGGCAACGAAGAAATGCAGTAAGTGATTGCATAAAGCGCTTATTAGATTACAGAGGAGCCGTGCTGCAGGGGTTAGGGTTACTGTTAGGGTAGATTTTTTACTTTACTTGACAGTGCTCGCTGTCATTTAAAGACAGGGAAACAAGGAAACAGGAAGTAGAATACAAGAGAAAAGTAGTTGAGAACACAGTAGTCAAACATGAATGTAGTTCAGGTCTAATATGAGTGTTTGTGGCTTGAGTAATGAGCAGAACAGTCATGTCTGAGACCACAGATTAGTATAAAAAAAGGGGGGGGTATAGATGACAGGCAGTGAGTGCTTAGTGTATTTTTCAGTGAGTCAAAGAAACAGAGGCATCACATGAACACTGACAGCTTCTGTAGACAAAAGATAAACACAGGCGGGAGGGAAAATTCTACTGTCATCACTGCATGTATGAACACAATGATACAATGACACATATGAAGTAAACAGAACCACAAACATGTACAAACAAATGCAAGCTTTTTTTTTTTCTCTGAATCAAATGAAACACAAAGCTACACAAGCTGATGACTGCTCTATTTGAACTGCAAAGTCTTTTGTAATAAAGATGGCACTGACCTTTACAAGAATGATTCATGCAAACATTTCATTAATTATCCAGCAGGCAGTATGGGAAAAAAAAACACATCGTGATGCACATTACAGCAACATCGCATTATCAATCATACTCATACTAAAGCACTGAAGAAATTAGTGACCACATTTAATGGGAAACAGTTTGATTGTTTTTAAATAATGTAGGTTATACTCTATCATGCACAAATACAAACTTAATTTGGAGATATGTTAGTGAAATGACCTATTTTCTGAGCTGGATAAAGTAAAGAAAATGTAATAATGTATTTTATATTCCACAAAATACTAAAGATGTGTGTGGAGGAGATAAACATGTGCCCTGTAAAGTGTGGTCGGAAGCAGAGTGTGTATTTTAATGAAAAACCAGCACGATACTTGGAGGAGGCAGATGTGTGACTAGCAGGAGCTTAAGCTGTGACACAACTGGTGAAAACATCATTTTTTCATGCCCTGGTCTTTTTTGAGACATTTTGCTAAAAAGAGAAAACAGTGACTTGATGGAGTGCTTGCTGTGCTCGCTGTGACTCCACGAAAACACTGAGATCTCTGCTTTTAAAACCTCGTCTCCTAACCTCTGCAAGCACATGAAATTGCATGTAGCCTACTGTGGGTGAAAATATAATTAGCTAACATGTTAATTTTTTATGTTTAACGTTAATCATTTATGTTATTCAAATGACATTAAGTTTTTCTTGTTGCTATCGAGGTCTACTGGGTTTGGGTTAAAAAATGATGAATTAATAATTAAAAATAATTCATTACAAATTAATATTCAGATGAAATGTAAGTTGCACACTGGGTGATTCATTAACCACTGACATTTTTTTCCTTTCACTTGAGCACATTTCTTAAATCATAATTTTCACTTTTACTTTAGTACCAACTTTCAGTACCACTTTACCCACTGCTGTCTTAATTAGAAAAAATCACAATGCCCAACTGAGCCTAAACAAACCAAACTTATCAGCTGCTCAGATTTCTGCTTTTCAAAGCTCTTATGTGAAACTCTCTCAGTCTTGTTAGTTTAAGGCACATCAGAGAGCTGTCGACAAATCCTCAGCTACAGATCTCAGTCAAAAGTTGCAGATGGCCTCATGTCCTTTTAGGCTGCACTAACTAGATTGACAGAAGCTGAAAACCCTTTATTATATCCTGCAGTTCATGTTGCAGATGTTGCTCTGTCCTTCCACTGTCTGCAGACTCTGCCAAAGGGCTGACAAGCTTCAGAAGCTAGCAGGCATCGTTAGGATGTGACTCACCAGAATCAACGTCTCATGGTGGAACCCCCGCAGTGGAAATACAGTTATTCATACTGATGCAGCACAGTATATCAGACAGTTGGGCTCAAACAGACTCTTGAACACACTCCCATCACTCAGAAATATGGAGGGAGAGTATCATAGATGTAACTCATTTTGGAGAGACACATTACAGCTGGAATTCAGAAATGACAAGAGAGAGAAAATGCACCCAGAGCTGCTGCAGAGGCTGGCATGGCCCCTGGTGAGAAATGAGTCATCTTAAAATACAGCTAGAAAATTGACTCTCAATAGGCTGATAAGATGATATTTAGATAACCATTAAAACATAGAGGTTTATATAATCTTTAAATAACAATTTTTATATGCAAAACCTTGCTTTGAGAGATGAATAACATTCCAGTTCTCAGCCATGAAAAGCAGTCAGTTCTGCATGTTTAGGAGGCTTATGTTTATAAAACAGCTAATGTTTATGTATAAGGCAAGATTATGAATGAAAAAAAGTTTCATGTTATTAATAAAAGAATGGATTTTCAGCTTGGTCTTGGATTTTTTTTAATAGATCTCCCCTTTGATGTGTAAAAGGCTTGGAGAAGCAGAATCATCTGAAAAGAAGAAAAATCAATATTGATGTAAAATTGCTGCGAGAGGCGAACCTCACTCCGAGCTTCTCTCTGGTCATTTCAGCTCTGGAACAATCAGCCTTAACCTGACAAAACAAATGGCTTCTATGTTCACCAGACACCTAACAAGGTGTTGTGGTAACCATGTTATCTCTGCAGTCCTCCAGCCTTTCCCTGACAGATCACTCCTCTCAGTGCAAAGCTCTCCAGTGACGAAGCAAACAGGTTACTGTGGTACTGTGGTGAGGAAAGTCATTTACCTTTTCCCTTCAATGCCACCATTTATCCATCCTACTGGATAAAACCATATCAGACCCCCCCCCCCCGCTTGTTTTTTGATTGCCTTTAATTTTCCTCTGCAGGATAATCACATCAGAAGTTGATTTGTCATGAGCTCATGTATAATTCTTCCTGTTTTGCTTTTGAAACAACACAGTCATTAAGAACATTTTCTCATAGCTGCAAACCACCAAGGAAGACGCAGTGGGCTCTCATTTGCTGCCTCTAAAAGTTACCACTTTAATAACAGTAATCCTGTTAAAACTGTGCATTACCCTGCTGGGATAATGCCACTTTGTCTTTGTTATTACATTATTGAGAGCAGAAAAACTCCTTGAACTCTTGGAAGGAGAGAAGTCACTCTGAAAATAAAAGGGTTGGATCAGAAATCAGCAGAAAACAACACCCTTCTAATAATTACTGACCAATTTATATATTTCATTACTTTGACAACAGCAACAGGCTGATTTTATATTTCTGAGGAGAAAAATTCAGCTTAATGAATTGCAAAAGATCTTGTGTAACTTTAAAAGCAACTGTTAGGGGAATAATCTTAATTGCTTTCTATGGAGAGTAAGCACAGTGGATTTCATTTTGTCCATAAATATGAAGCTAGACTTAGCAGCCAGTTAGCTTTGCTTGGCATAGCATTACCATGCAGTTTCCTTCTGTTTCCTGTCCTAAGCCAAGCCTTACAAGATTACATGTCCATTTGATCTTGTTAATCCATCTTTTTAGGCTTCAAGCTCTGTGTTTGTGTCTGATGTACAGTGGTTCAGACAAATTAGGGTCCTATGAGGAACCGCCAGCGGTTTCAGACATGGTTTAAATGTGATGACCAGCAAGAGTTTGTTAGAAAAAACAAACTAATGCAGCTCCTAAAGATGTTAGTATCGATGCTGGTGTAGCATCAGTGATATTGTAAAACAACAAAGTATTCTATAATTAAAAAAAGAGCAAGAACAGCACCGTATGCTTCTCTTAATGGAGAAGATGTTTCCACTTTTTTTCCCGACAAATTTCCAAAGTTTCATTTACCAACCGGCTCTGCTGGTGGGATTCTCTGACAAGGTATGCAGTTTAATGATCTAATTGTTTTAAGTTACTCTGTTTAAAACTGCGATGGACAATGAGTCATCCAATCACCTACCAAATATTTTTTGAGTGCTCTTCCCCTTTTCGAGACAGTTTCCATGGACAACTAACCAGATATATTCTGTGTAACAAACCATCTGGCTTAGCAGGTTAAAGTGAATAGACCGCTGTCTGAAGCTTCACATTGATCCCAAATACATGAGAGAGGGGTTGGTTTTGTTATCAAATGCCAAGAATGGGAGTATTATGAAACATGTAAAAATAAAGTTCATTAATATTTGAGGCATTTCAATCTTACAAGCTTTAAAAATAATATTTTTCAGGAACTAATTCAAAACACTTGTGTGAAAATGAATTACACATTTCACTTCACTGAATGAACAGGACCTCTGAAGATCGACTTCAACACTCCAGCATCTTCCTCTGCAAACAGCCGAATGAGCTCTTTCATCATTCTCTTGAAAAAATGGTGTCTCATACATTATAATACATTTACATGAGATGATGACAACACTATCAACAATAGGCCTGGTAGCTGGGCTGTGATTGTGAATGACATAAGAGAAGAAGAGGAGCAATTTAGATGTGAGAGCCACATTTCCTCGATTGTGCCGTTCAAAAACTGATGTGATTTGAGTTTCAGATAAGGTCCTTCAACAGCTGCAATCAGTCAGAGAGTGTAAGTTACACTGCTCTCTCAGTCTAAAAGCTTCTTATCTGACTCTGAAGAGTTAGCATGCGTAGAGGAAGTCGGTCCTGAGAGTCTTGGACTTTTCCCTTGCGAGAGACTGTCACTTTCATCAGGCGCAGTAATTAATCACCCTCTGCAGCCATGACTTCTGCCCTCTATCCTTCCCCAAAAAGATCTGAACAGTGTGACTAGAAGTAGAGCATTAAAAAACTCTCCATCCTTCTTCCATCCATCTACAGAATCAGGACACCAGAGTCTGCAAGTGTTTCTTTCTTAAAATATATCCTTCAAGTTACATCACAGGTCAGCATGGCAGCACCCAGCAAGCCATTAGCCCGGAGGATTGACACAGAGACAAAACTGGCTTCTAGCCCAACATGAGATCTATTATTCATTAGTACATCTCTTCGGCAAGCAGGGTAAAGCCTGCCAGCCCACGTCTGTGCGTGTGGCCACACCTCTGAAACAGATACATAGATGGTTATGCCTGCCTTAATCTGCTTAAAATGTCACAGTGAAAGGATGCCAAGGCTAAAGGGAGCCCCTCCAAAAACTCTGCTCAAGACTCTGAGCTTAAACCACACGCCTCTCTTTGCTATTTGCAATCTTACATCTTTAGCGATATGAAACAGAGTTTGAGAGGAAGCGCCTGCTTAGTTACGATTGCACTAATGAGAGCAGGGACAGAAATGCTCCCTCTTTTATATCACATGATGTCTCTTTCATTCATGCACTGCTTAATGTATGACAGGCTCTGCATCACACAGCCTCACAAACGCCACACTGCATCCTGTTAATCAACCACATCCTCATCATGCTCCCGCTCCTCCCACACAAAGGTCCTCCCTCTCTCCGTCTCTAACTCTTTCTCTTGTCTGCTCTGAGTGGCAGAGGCTCTCTTCTTTGTTATATTCACATTGTGGAGGAGCCTGACGGCCTCATAACTCAACACCAGCTCATTAGGAAGCGGAGTGGAGTCACGGCTTGGCCCAAACCACTTACCAACAAAAGAGTGGGCGAAAAAGCATAAATGTGCTGAACTTCATGGCGCAGAGTGCCCTTTGCGATGCGTCACATGAAGTAACTTCTGTTACGGTCGTGTTCCAGCTGTTGTCTTCCCCAAATTACAGATTACAGTGCAAACGACTCAACTCCTGCTCTGAATAGGATGCAACAGCAGCATCTCCACCTATTGTGTCATCTATTCGTTAATGCAGAGGTGTTGACCCAGAGCAGAGGATGATGACACCAAGAGACCTCATGCCTCTGTTATCATGCTGCTCCTTCCTTGTAATAGTGGATGTGGCCACAGAAAAGATAAGCCTGTGAAGAGGACACCAGAAAGAACATCTGCACTGCCACAAGCAATCTCCAAGTGCTTCAAGTGCAGATATATTTAGTCATGACATCGTCTTCCATTACCAGCCATTTATGGACTGAGAAAAATAAACACAAGAGTCAAGAGATACAGCATCTTGAGAGATTCACTTCTTGCCTGAACTCTTCAGCCACATTAGTAAAGTATTCCTAGCATGCAGGACCGGAGCATGTATGAGCTTTCAGCACGATTCCCTCTCTGTTCCCTAAAGATACAGAAGCATAGAGCGCTCACAAAAACACAGAATTATCGTCTCTGGCAAGCTTGTGTTTTTCTGGTTTGACCACAGTTGTGTTTTGGACAACAGTAGTGGAGGCATGTGTTATTAAAGTTGTGCTGTGATCACATCTCACCCACAGATTTTTTCAAGTTGGCCTGCTTTAAGTATTCGTAGTATTTGTTAATTGAGTTTCATTTACCTAATTTTTTTCCTTTTTTTTAACCTAATTTACTGCAGTGAAAACTGAAACCTGAGTGAATTCTCACTATATGATCCAAACAAGACCTGAATCACCTAAAAAAAAGTATTGTTTTTTCCAACTGGAGTTCAGTAGCATTAAATTAGTTTGTAATTGTTCTCCTCTTGAACTTGATTGGATGCTGTCGGTTTGAGCCTTAACAGAGTGGATCTGCGGAATTAAGCGTTAAGGAAGTAATAATATTAATGTTATTTGATTTAGAAAAATTAGAATTTAACTGATTTGATGAAAACTTCGAAATAAAACACTTTTAATCTTTTAATCACGTTCCTTACGCATTTTTTTGTCAAAATGATAAAATCCAAGTGAAGTCACAAGTTATTGATGATAAATTGAGTTGCAAGGCTTTTTTGATTTTTAAAATTTAAGTCTTAGGTCATTAAATTTGTGACTTATATCTGATTTGAGTCCAAGTTGTGTGACTTGACTAGAGATGTCACTGTTTAGGTCTAAAGCTATGCTAGTACTCAGTGAGGCTGTGAACTGCTTTATGTGGCTTTAGCCATCATGCTAACAAGCTCAGAGTAACAATGCTAATAAGCTTATTATGCACCAAGTTAAATTTGACTAGATTCAACATCTTAGTTCAGTCTGTTAGCATGCTAACATTCAGTAACTAGCACTAAATGCAAAGCACAGGTGAGGCTGATTAAAATGTAAGTACTTCTCCAGCTATTTGGTCACAACCAAAGTATCAGGGAAATAAATAGATAACAAGATGATGGCACAAAACAAAGAGTCTCGGGGTCACCACAGTAAATTCATCTTCCTGAACAACAGCTTTTCTTCTTCATGCAAGATCATATGAGTTTCTGTGAACTCCAACAGCCTGGAATTGACTCTCCAAAATCATTTAGTAGAAAAGTCAAGTGTGTAGATCTGATTCTGAAAATTAATCATCTGGTGTCTGTGGTCTGCCATGTTTTAAAATCTCTTTAGACTTGAAAATCCTATGTGCACCAGATATTAGCTAGAAAGTAGCACAGCAAACACCAAGTCTATGTCTCTAACTACACACTGTGTAACTTATTGCCATACTTAACCACTGTAACCATTTTATTAAAGCTATAGTCACTATTTTCTGCAGCCTGAGCTAAACGATTGACACAATAAGCACTAGAAAAATAGAATGATGTATTATTTCAAATATTTTAAGTGGATACTGTCATTTTGTGGAGGGCACAGCACAGTGCATGAAATCCCAGTGAGTCTGTAGTACAGAAATGAGAAAGTTTCTGGACCTTTGTGCATTTATCCTGCAAATCAAAGTAACTGAGCTCTTTCTCTCAAAAAAGGGAACTGTTGTGAAAACAAAGAAGAATGAAATGTAGCTGATCCTGTGCAGACGGAAACTAATTTTTTCTTCAGTGGGAGAACTTGAACAGAAAAGAACTGCTGTTAAATATCTGACAGAGACAGCTGAGGAGATGTGATCATGAAAGAGCCCCAAATGCATCATTTTAAAAGGGGATATATCATTTCAAAAAGTTAAGAGGTTTGTGTATAGTAAAGAAATAATATTTAAAAAGACATCAAATCCTCTATCCTGTTTATAGTTTTTGGTTTTGAGGATATGCATGTTTTTATTAGAAGACATTTATGAGCGCAGGCTGACTTAACCGTTTTACAAATGTAAAGTTTAGTTGAAAGTTATTTTTAGACTCAATTCTCTACATTATTTAAGTACATCAAAGCTGCCATTCTTTAAGATGCTGAACATTTTGAATAATTCAGCCCTACAAATGACCAAGGCTATATGGAGAAGTTCAGTGAAGACATGTATTTTCTCATGAAGTGAGCTATTGTTTTTAAGTAAAAAGTATGTACTGGGGTTGCTGCCCTTGTTAAAATTTCATGCTGGGATCTGGCAGCCTGTAAGAGAGGAATGAAATCAGCATTTGAGCTTTCTTCAGGCTCTCCACTGCCTGCAGGAGGCTGAGGACACGAGCATGAACCTGTCATTAAAAATAAAACATGATATGGTTGTAAATGTATATATATTTGTAAAATTATGTTGTATTAAGACAGTCACTAATGATCTTATTCATCTAATACAAGTGAAACTGAAATGTTGTTGTCATCTTTCGTCCTTTCTATACAAATATATGCAGTACAAAGAGCTTTTGGTCACTTTTTAAGGAATGTAAAAAGATTTTCAAGGGAAATTGAAAATGCAAGAAAAACCCGACACGGTTCAAATATTCAGTTCCTCTATTGCATGTCACACCACATCTACCTGTTTACATATGAAACCGCATGAATTATTTATGGAGGCCTGCTGCCCACGCAAAAAGAGGCAACACCTGCCACACGCACGAGATGCTCGCAACAGCTGTTGTGCCTATTTATCAACTCCCTGCATTATTCACTTGCTGCTTAGTGAGTATTCAAAAAGTTTGTTTTGTTTTTTTTTTTAAAACCAGACCCTGGAACAGAACTATATAGTTTTTTTGTGACTTATAATACTGTATTAACATGACTTAAACTTATGCATTTACAGCCCTATACTACATTCTCTACTATCTATGGTGTTGATCAATGCAAGGAAATTATTGATTGGTAAATATCAATTATTTGGACTGGCTATCTGTTCTTGAAGTGCGTGCAAGCAACAACACACAGCAGGCGATCTGGAAAACTGTAGAGACACTCCTCTTGAAGAGACTCAGCAGAAAAGAACATGATAGATGTTCACAGTGGAAACTAATAGATTATAAGTTGGGCACATTTATTCAGAGATTTAGCTGGACCCCTGAGGGAGAAACTGGAAATGCCATGGCAGCGGCCTCATGCAGTAAAAACTGCTGTTTTAAATATATGTCTTGCACAGACAAGGCTGCTTTTCTCTCCTGCGGCTGCATTCCACAGATTTTACTGATTCCTCTCCCTCACAGTCAGTGTTTGACTGCGATCGCTGACCTGGGTGGGTGTGATAGGAGAGAAGAAGGAAAAAAAACAACTCAGGAGCTGTAACAGTAACATACTGGTCACCATGCAGTTATCACAGCTGTGACAGTTGAAAATCAGAAGCAGTCCACATACTGAGGGACAAGTGTTTCAACAAGCAAAGTCTCCAGTTTTTCTTTTTCCACTGTGTGTGAACATGTCCATCACCTGTACACAAGTCTGAGGCAGGATGTGGGCTCCATCCACCTCCTTTACTCCACGTCACCGCAGGTGATTCTACAGAAACTCTCTTGTGGCCCCTATTTAACCACACACATGTTCCAAAACACACACAGCCTTGGCGGCAAAGCCTGAAAAGCCTCCTCTGTTGCACTGTTGACACAACACGGGAATGAGCGATAACACTGTGTGAGTCCCGAAACTTCAGCTAATCAGCGAGTGAGCCACGTTAATATTAAAGCAAACAAACCAGCCCAGAGTTTTTTCACGTTACATGAATATTTTACTGTAAAGTTTTACCAAAAGCCCCACATTTGGTTTAAGGACCACTGTAATAATGCCTGATTTACACTGAACTGTAATTACCAGAAAGTGCACAGATAACTGAAACACATATTTTCTTACATGTGCCATCTGCACAGGGAAAGAAATGTTGTAAAATCTTCTATATTCTCATTTTTGCACCGAACCCTGTGAAGTGAGTATGAGATGCTGAGCTCAAGCCTTGATTACATCTGAAAATGGATCCTATCTGCGCTCACTGTCCTCATCACAAACACCTACATCCACTCAGCATGAGAGATACAGCAGCTCATAAAGGCACTATATGTGTAATTTTGGCTTGTGACTGGATTACACTGAAAGCTCACTGCTCTGATCACAGACATCTACTGAATATGAGGTTTTAATGGAAACAGTTGACTTTTTCCTCCACAACTTGTATATACTTGTCTAGAGGAAGAGGAAGGGGGCTCAGAGTTACCATGGAGACTGAAGGGATCTATTGGTATTTATTGTATAAATCACATGTGATCATATATGGAGAGTTTAACACAGTATTTAAAGCCATGTGACGGTATATAGTTTAGGTAACTGCTGGCTTGTGTCACTAAAAGATGTACAGGTGAGCTCTCTGAAATTTGACTGCACTCTGTTTAAATGAGAGATTTTTCAGCTTCATGCAGCCTCAGAGAGCAAGAGCACAGACACAGCAATGTAACTTACAAATGACTTCTTTAACTGAGATGATTTTAAACGAAGACTTACTATCTGAAAGACAGAATTTAACTATCTAGTGAAAAAAAAACACAAAAACATTTGACTTTCCAAATAAAAAAGTCGCACTCACCTTGGCGGAGTTAAAGATGCGAATTCCAGGTGCTGAGGGCGGTGATCTCAGAGACAGTAGGTTTATTTTACCAGAAGAAGAAGAAGTGGCGGCCAATGATGGGAGACTCAAACTGACAGCGTGCCCTCACCGGTCCGACATGCACACACATGCACCATCCGCTCTGAAAAGCATCAATTTCTCCACCGCTGTATGGAGGAGGGCGGTGGCGCGTGACTGACTGAAGTCAAACTCCAATTAAAATGCAGAGCAGAGCTGCGCGTCACCCCCAAAGGGGCGGGGCTAGTGTCATTGACAGCAACTTTTCCATGACGCGTGGAGGAGGACCCCAAAAGGACACTAGTGTAGGTAGAGTCAAACTCATTACACAGCCAGTCATTTAATTCTGATCTCTTGATTGTTGTTTAATTGCAAATGCAAATCTGGCTTTCGTTTCCGTGTCTGTGCAAAGATAAGGACTGCAATTACTGTTTCCTGTTTTTCTAACGGGATTGTTTAAATGATGTCAAAATCAGCAAAAGGACAAGATACCCTCTCTCAGACAAAAAAAGGAAATGAAAATGAAGTGAAGTTAGTGATAAATGACAGAATTGAATGCTGAAAATTGTGATATACTGCCACCTTCTGACAAACTGCTGAATCACACCTTTTCAATCGTGCCTCTGGCAAAATGAAAAATGTTAAGTCAAAGAAGCAGAGCATCTTTTGCAGTTTTTAGAGATAAAAAATATTAATATACGCCTCCGGACTTACAAAGCAGTTTTGAAAATAAATATGATCTTGAATGTCACTTGTGTTTCCTGAATGCAATTTGTCACAATTTGTTACAATAAGAAAACAAACTAAACAACATTTCCAAAACAAAACCATTCTTATCCTGAATACTCTCGACAGAAGTGGCCTCACAACTTGAGACCGACCACAACATGAAATTGTTGCTGATGGTCCGATTTGTTGTTTGAGCCTTTATCATTGTTTTTTTTTCTCTCTCTCTCTCTCTCTTTGAATGAGAGGCTGTTATATCACTCAAGGCTGCAGGCTTGCTGCTCAAGGACTTGCTGTCACAAAAAACCCCTTTCACAGCGAGTCAGCCTGACTGCAACAGATTATGTGTGAAAAGGCATGTTTTCCTTTCACTCTGGCGAGTTAGAAGGTTACTGCAGCATCTGTAACATTGAGAGGTGGATTCCATAACACAGCAAACACAATGGTCCAAGGTGAACTCTCTGCCACCTTTTTTGGGCAAAAAAGGATTTTATAAAAATGTTCTCCCCTGGAAAATGAGAAAGGTTACACTAAGGGCCACAGTGTTTATCTGTGCTTCATTATGAATTTACTGCTGCTGAATATTCTCTCTGTGTGGACTGTGCAGGCAGACTTAACACAGTAAAGTGAGCTTCTTACAATCAGCTGTGGCCTATGGGAGCCTTATATAAGACCGTTATTGTACAATATGTCCTGAGCTCTAATGAATATTGCAAATGAAAAGAATCTAAGAGCAAATTAACAACGTTCCAAATTGGCCCGCCTGTTTAATATACTTATAAATATTGATTATAAACCGAGGGGAATTAAAATGTCTAGAAATTGGCTTAAAAGACTTTCAAAAACAAGAATTAAAGATCCAAATGATTTTTATTGTTAGCATATTAGAAACCTTACACCATTTTAACCACTCTTGTGCACCCAATTTTTGGTATTAATATGATGGAAGCGAATCATAACCAGGATATTTTGAGTCTTAGAGACAACAGAATATCTTATTGTAACATTTTAACACAACCATGTAGGTAATATTGAAATTAAACCACCTCTGAAATTTGTGCATTGAAGAGTTCAGCTTTGACAAATATTTGTGATGACTTTTCCATTTAAATGTCTTTAAACTAAATGTAGGAATGAATGTAAATGTACATATTTAAGTGGCTAAAAAATCAGAAAAATTTAATTAATATCCATGCTGTTAAATATACTCCATCTTGTTTTTTTGCAGGTTAGACACTTGGATCACTTGACTGACAGAACATAACCTCATTAGATCAAAGTCAGATTACTGTCAGGCAGGACTCTCGGTAGCCAGGATACTAAAGTTTTACACCATTCTGTAGTGGTTAATTATAACAAATATGATCTGCTTCCTCCATTCAGTTATCCACGGAGATAGTAAGAGTTGATCCCATAGAAGTTGTGCTTTTTCCCTGTGACCACATTGTCCCTCAGGTTCACAGCTGCTTGTGTGATGCAGTTGTTGAAGTCACGATGGGCCATTGACTTACTGAATGAATTTTGAAGTTCCAGGAGGCTGAGAGTCCCAACTCTGTCCTCTGGGCGGATGCCTGGCAGGATAGGAGGCCTCGGCAGGATGCAGGGGTTTGAAACGCAGTGTGACGGCTCTGAGGCCAGGTTCTCCTGCTCTGTAGCTGCCCTTGATGATAACTCAGCATGTGATCCAAAATCTGCCAGATCTTTGGCTACATATGACTGAACAAATCTTGATAAATTTCCTCCAGCTTTAAAACCCTCCTTTTCACCACTCTGTTCACCTTTTACACACGGCTCAGTCAGGCCTCTGTGTCCGTTGGTCTCTGGCTGGTAATGCAGGTCCAGGGGTGGCTCTGTGTCTGTGGTGCAGGTAGCGTTAGCCTCTTGGCTGCTGTGTGACACAGATACTTGCATGGGACTTTCATTAAACCGGACTTTGCAGTTCTCTCTCTCCCTGCTCTCATAAGCAGAGCTCTTGCTCTGAGTGTGTTGTTTGTGTGAGACCTCCTGGGACAGCTCACAGCTCTGTGCTGCTGTGGAGCCGGAGCCGTACTTTGATTGACTGTGCTCCTTTTGGTTTGGATGTGGTGCCTCATTATGTTCAGCTGTGATCTCTTGTGGCCTATGCTGGGTTGTAGTAGCTGAGGCATTTGCTTGGATTGGAGCTGGAGATGGATTTGGGGGTTCAGCAGCAGTGGGACTGCAGGTACTCCTCCCCTGTCTTCTTCTACATCCTTTTCTCGGTTTAGAGGGAACAAACACAGGAAAGGACTTTTCTCTCTGGAGGGAGAGGAACTCATTAGAATTAGTGTTGCAGGCTGTAAATGTTGCTGTACAAAAGGTGCAATGTTTTCAAGGATTTTACCAGTGCTGCAGAGTGTGAATTCATCCCAGAGAGGTCACTCATTTTTTCCTTGAAGTCATCTGTTTTTAGAGGATTTGCTGGCCCTGATCCTAAAGGGGAAAAAAAAGTCAAATACCAAAGACTTGAAATTACAACATTACTGCTTATTAATGTAAAATCATGCACATGTAATTGCTGCATTACCAATTTACAAAGTGATTGTAAACAGACACATTTTTTCATCTGATAGAAAAATGCAATCCATGTTTTCATAGATGCTTGTCAGTTCCTTGCTGAGGGACTGGATTAAATTATTGGAGAGAAAAAGAGGTCAAAGAAAGAAGGAACATTCTTTTTTTCTGGCTAAAGAAATGTTGGGGGATGGAATATATTTTATTTGACCTCTTTTTTGATATAGAACGGCTTTTATATGTGTTATAGTTAAAAAAATATGCTTTGTCATGAGAAAGCTATAAATCCCATCTGTGTATCAGTCTCTGCATCATTTTAGCTATAAGCTGACAGGACCACTTTGACGATGTTAAGAAACACATAACATGAAGACGTCTATAGTTGTTACTGGAGTTTCTACTGGAGTCATGAAAGGACATGACATTATTTTCCTTAAACAGCTGCTCACTTTCTCTTTAGCCTGCATCAAAACAGAGAGTGGAAGCATGTCTGTACAGGATTAGACTGTTGTATGATGCATGCTCAGCATCACATATTCAACTGAAATTGAAAGGCAAGGAGAAATATTACATGGATTAATTCGGGGAAGAGCTTGCTTTTTTATTTAAATTTAAAAATGAAATATTAAATTGATCCTCACTCCAAATCCTAACGATTTTTGTACAGTCCTGAGCATATCAATAATATTTACACACTACACTTTACCTGTGTAGTGCATTTGGTAAGAGGTTATCCACAGAGTCCTCTCCAGGTTTTTCAGCACGTTGCTTGTCCGCTCAGATAAAGACAAATGCCAGTCACGAAGCTTAGGGTTGGGCAACACTGACTTTGGAGGAGTGGGGTAGAACACCTGCTTCTCCCCCTTCAGTGGCTTTGTATGCTGGAGGAATATGTCAAACTGTCACTTATATTGGATAACTTTAATGATTATGTGAAGCCTGATACAGTATTTCACTACTCACATCATAGAAGCTGTGTTCTCCAGCCCACATAACAGCTTTCTTTCTGGTTTTCATGGGTGTCTCCAAGATTTCATGTCTATATGGACTACCTGTGCACGGAAACACAGACATCTCAAAATGCTCTGGAAAAATATGTTACCATGCCCTCTCCCAACAAATTGCATTCTCACCCTTGGTCTTGCTCAGCAGAGTGATGTCCGGTGCAGAGTTTGGGATCTGGGGGTTGAGGAAAGGTTGGGATGCTGCTCTGACCCCCGTTTCAGGGTCATCTGGAGAGTGGAAGGATGGGAACATTGCAAACTTTGAGATGTGGGATGAATAAGGATGCTCTCTCTGAGTTGCAATCTTTATCATTTTCTCCCTATTAGAAGTAAATTTATGAAGATAAAGACATAAGAAAGCTTCAGTGCAAGTGGTGAGCTGTGAAAAAGAAATAGAAATCTGTTTTATTCTCTGTTCATGTATCTACAGAAGAAGTTTTTTCAGGAAGTACTCACGACAAATTTATATCAGTTGGTTTTGGTATGCTAGGAAAACAAAAAAACAATATGAATGTTATTATTCTGATTCACAACACGAAATAAATTTTTTTCAGGGATTTCAGAGGATTTGTTCATCACTGACAATGACTTATGATAGATCAATGGCTACTTACAGCTGATCATTAAGAAAGGCTTTGGTTTTCTTTCTGCCAATATTGTTATTACACGATTGACTGGTGAAAGGCCTGTGAAAGCAGAAAACAGAAAGATTTTATTTTAAATTTGGTTACATTGGATGCACTTAAAAGCACCATATGCAACATTTTTACTCCAATTATATTTAAAAAGTGCATCAGGCATAAACATGGTCAAATTTTCTTTGAACCCAGTCATAACTTATGGATCAGAGTGGAAAACAGTGTTTGTGATGTACAGCCAGGTTTCCACTCAGGAAACTGGAGTTGAACTCTCTGAATAAGAACAGTTTCATGTCTTCCAGTTAACATTCATTTGACTGCCATCACTCTTTTACTTTCACAGTGTGAACTAGACATCAACTCTGTACATTCAATACGAAGTATTAATCTAAACCTATATATTGCAACTGTACTGTAACTGGTGCTAAGATGTTATATGTATCGCCTTTAATGTTTCATTCTGTGACTATCTTCATACTCACTCAGATATAAATGCCCCTCCACAACCACCATGACGATGGCCATTTAAATCAGATGGTGTGTCGTGGTTCAGTGGGGACTCGGGCTCCATCTGGCTGCTGGAGCTCTGACTCAGAATAAATGAGAGCAAAAGTACAGAGAATTAAGCCAAAAACAGGGATGAGACTTAGTTTGCCAATCAGAGTTCTTCTTTTGCTTCATTATTTTATAATGAATGCATTTTACAGCAATTGATCACGAATCTTGGGCCCACTGGTCTGATAATTTAATGTAACAACAATGCCAATATAAAACTGATATTATAAGACAACACGATATCAGTCAGAAGTAAATAACAAGTTTTTACTCTAAATGTCACGTAAAAAATTGGGCTCATACAAAGAATATTATATTCATACAAATATGAGTACTGAGCATGTTATAATTATAGCACATGTTTCCTTCACATTAATGAGAACGAGATGCACTATTCAAAGAAGAGCAGTAGCCTGAAACATTACATGTGGGATGTTTAATTAAATTAATTGAATGGACGGGCAGTGTGAAGACCTTTATTCTTCCTGTCATGCTATTTTGGTCCAGCACCTGCCTCGGAGGCTTTAGGAGGTGTATGACCATTTCACAAGTATTGACTGTTTTAACTCACAAAATTTGTGATCTCAACCACTGATGCCTCTTTTATTTTATTCTTCTACATTAACTACAAATAAATACCAAATACAGGGGTTACACATCACCTCATGAGAAAAAGAAATTGCTAAAACTCTGTCATGTTCACTTACCAGGACAATGGTATAGAGAAAATCAATGGGATGGATTTTGTTTTTTAACCTTTTGTGAATTTCCAAAAAATAGATCCAGAGAGGTTTCTTTTTTTAGATAAAAGGTGCAGTCATCTTACTCCAAAGTGGTGAAGCCAAGCCTTCGATGGCGGAACAGGACTCCCTTGTCTTCACCTGTGAGCAGTGAGTTGGGTTTGGATTCCCGGGGCAGCCGGAGTGATGGTGTTACAATAAACAATGGGATCAGAGTGAATGACACCCAATACAGCCCGCAGCACATAGTGTGGAAAGCAGAGGTGCAGTATATAAGGTCTCTATAGGATCAAAGACTAAAGGCTTAATATCACACATTTGGTTTGTTAAGACCAAAAGGAATATGAACTCTAACACTTGAAAACAATTATTGTCCTTGTCACATACAAATGTAACAACTGGGTGCTAAAATGTGCTGATACTTTTTAATGTATCAGTATATTTTATTATCCAGTGAGCAATCACAGCTCAGGATGCTAATCATCCAGTCATCAAGTGTGGATCTGATAATATTACATGTTCACAGTTTGGTGAACTCATACAGCTACGCATGGGGTGGAATGAAAATCAAGCTGGATCTGGCCAGCACACACTGACACCAGATACAAGCTGTGTGTGTGTGAGTGTGTGTGTGTGTGTGTGTGTGTGGTGTTTGGTTACAGGAGTCGTATTTCGTTGTCTCCATCCCTATGCAACATAGAAACAGTTATACATTCAGGCTGCCTGCTTTACAGAAAGCCACAAAAACCAGTTTGAGGAGAATCTGAGGAGCTTTAAAGAAGATCATTTCAGTGTGAAAAAACATCCTGCTCTTATGCTGATTTAGAGATTGTGTACTCATTTTGTTGAACATCTTTTTTTTTCTTGTTTCTGTGGATGTGCTGGATGTGTGCTGTCTGTGGTGCCACTTCCTCTGCCACGATTGAGTTTGCATGAATATGAGTAATTTATCCCTCTAGACTACACATCAGACTCTGATTAAAACTAAATAAAGACAAACTGTAAAGCATAATTAATTTAGCATTTTTGAGAGAAAAAAAAACATTGTTTATCTCAGGAAGTTGGTAAAACTTTTCATATCAAAGGGCTTTAATCCCCAAACTCCTTTGAGATTTTTTCCCAATTAAGAAACCTCATTGTGTCAGCCACTTGTGAGTGTGTCAAATTAATCCCTGGTTTTATCAAGAGACACCAAAAAGCCTGATAGTTTCCTGTGCATATTTTGGGATTGTCTCTATTACAGGCCTACACAAAGTCAAAAACTACTTTAGGTTTAATCTATTAACAGTTTTGATTCCAAAAATGAGCTAATCTGCCCTCTCTGGACTTTGTGGGTATGATTTTATCTGATTTTATCACCAGTGACCAAAAAAGCCACCAACTGTCATTAGATTCTGATTTGAAAACACAATAATCCTGATTGGTGCACAGAGGAGTGTGACATCTCTATTTCCTAACAGGGCAAGTGAGAAGGGTGCAGAGTGAAAAGAGAGAGAGAGAGAGAAATCTCCTGAGAAATATTCAAAACTGTTCTACCTTTTGGCAGGAAATGGTGTGTTCATGTGGGATCCTATTACTCATACTGAGAGGTTCATTTAAAAAAAAAAAAGACATTTTCCATGCCTTTAAAATCAGACAGCACACCTGATCTGCTTCCCACTCCTTAAAATATCAGAAACCTTTAAAAAAAAATTGCATTTAAACACCAGTTTTCAATCAGCACAGAGCCAAGACCGATAATCAATGCTGCTGCCTCTCCTCTGACATGACATGAACTGCTTTCCAAACAGCCAGGTTTGCCTTGTTTGTTGGCCCATATTCTGCATTCTGCTTTTTAATTGGGATTCTCCCGAGACTTTGTCCAAAGTCTCAACACAACGCCAAAGTCCTATCAAGCAGCCTAAGCTAAGTCCAGTAACCAATTACCCTGCTCTGCCCCAGTGGACCCGCCGCTCTTCGGATTACATTTCCGGCTGCCGCATTGTAAATGTGCCAAAGCCTGCAGTGATTTCACTAATATAAGGTTATTGTGAGGATGCAGGTTGATGCTTAACCCCTGCAGGGTTGCACACACTGGTGGAACTTAATCTTAGACTGTAGTTCTAATGGTTACCTCATAAATAACCTGTGAAACACTCAGAGAAATTAATTCAGCTCTCTCTAAAGGACAAACGTGTTACACTGGTTATTTACTCCTTTCACATTATAAATTACCAGCTTAACCTCAAGGGTCAAAAACTGCTTAGCTTTAGACTCAAGTGACCCTGAAATGAGCTAGTACTTCCACAATACTGCCTTGACTACCTGGAATCCAACTAAAACAACAAAGATCTGAAAATGAGCTTATTACACACGGCCTTGGCAGCAAGACAGCATACTGAAATGCTGAAATAATGCACCTCATTGCCAAAAATCTGCCGTGTTTAAGTAATATTCATACAAGCATCTGATCCGTCACCTGTGTAGTTAAGGTTTGGTTAAATGTGAGCAGTTGAAACCCACTAGGTTGAGGTTAAGGAAAGATCATGGCATGGATAAAAGACACCAGCATTGGCTGTTGCAGTGTTCACAGCCACAGAGGTACAGCCAGTGTGTGGGTGTTTAAATGTGTGTGTGCGAGTGTGTGGGGAGGTGTGTGTGCCACTTGACTCCAAGGTAACACACACATAGCTATCTATCTATCTATCTATCTATCTATCTATCTATCTATCTATCTATCTATCTATCTATCTATCTATCTATCTA
>JAQMCX010000057.1:5959899-5989617 GCA_029814765.1 Acanthurus leucopareius | reverse complement strand
TATCTATCTATCTATCTATCTATCTATCTATCTATCTATCTATCTATCTATCTATCTATCTATCTATCTATCTGGAAAACTAAGAAGCATGGCGTTTAAGAGAGAGAATAGGTATTTTTCTCATATATTTCCTCTCTCCATCTCTCCCCCCTTAACATATTATGTTATTTTTTAAATGTACATATATGACTTTGTTGGCTTAAGATGTCCCTTACAAACTAGTAAACTGCTTCCGTTTTAAACTATAAAACGCTCTTTCCTGTCTACATGTTTTAAAAGAAACCTCAAATTCGTTCTGGGTTGTGATTGGAGCCCTGCAGAGAGTGTCTCTGGTGGCATGGAATAAAAAGAGCGAGTCGACAGCATGCCCTGCAGTTTGTTTTTTCAATTTCTAGGGAGAGAATATGTAGGCGCCTTGTTTTTTCTTTACACCTCTGCATAGTACTCCAAGAAGTCCCCGGAGACTCAGCTCAATCTGACGGACAGCTGTAATCCTACTGTTGCCTGACTCTCAAACGTCAGGAATCAGGTGTAAAAAAAACCTGTATCTTTTTGACCAGTTCTGCTCCCAGTATTTTAAGGACTGGCTCACATATAGAGGCTGAATGAATAAATGTTTTGAGGACATCACTTCTCCCAGTAGCTTGGCTCCAGCCTCATCATCTACTCGCACAACTCTTGTTCTGATTCATTTGAGCGTCTTGTTTGGTGCCAGCAGCAGCAGCTCTCAGCATGACAACATTTGACTTCTCGGACATAGAGGCGTTTTTGGACTGTCACCCGGATCTCTTCGAGGAGTATCTCGTTCGTAGGGCGAAATGTGATCAGGTACGCAGATGGCTGAAGGAGCACCAGCCGTCGAAAGTGTCCACAGTTGAGGATCGGCGCGGCGCCGCCAGGGACCCGCTCTGGCCGACCAACCCAGACGGGCTCCGACGCAGGTCGTCCCACATGGAGCTGAGACGGAACTTCGCCCGGTCCAAAGCCACCACTACGCACCGGACCTACGACGAGCATGTGAGCCTGAGCGAACACGAGTCCCAGTCCAGCATGAGGCGCCGCGCGCTCCTGCGTAAAGCCAGCTCCCTGCCTCCGACCACCGCGCACATCCTGAGCGCCCTGCTGGAGTCCAGGGTCAACGTGCCCCAGTACGCGCCCAGCGCCATCGACTACAAATACAGACTCAAGGAGACCAACGAGAGGGAGTTTTTCTTGGAGTTAGTGAAAGACATCTCCAACGATCTGGACCTGACAAACCTCAGTTACAAGATCCTGATCAACGTGTGCATCCTGGTGGATGCAGACAGGTGTTCGCTTTTCCTCGTTGAAGGACCCGCGCACAAGAGGACGCTTGTGTCCAAGTTCTTTGATGTGCACTCGGGCACCACTGTGAGACCATCCTCCAGCACTTTGAACTCCAATGAAGTGCAGGTGCCATGGGGAAAGGGCATCATTGGATATGTGGCCGAGCATGGGGAAACTGTAAACATCCCAAACGCATATGAGGTAAATGTGAGCCTGCATGATGTTTACATATTATCACACTTTTTATGCAGTTTATTGTCTTTAAAAGTTTACGCAGATGAATTTACAAAGAGCGAAGCTATTGATTATCTTTGAACGACCTGCAGTTTGTGGATCATACCTGTGTTTTTTCAACTGTAGGTGTGAACTTGAACGTAACATTAAACTCCCCAATGGCCACATTCCTGCGTGAAAGAATTGAATTATTTTACATTTGAATCAGTTGTGTCTGTTTCTGTATCAGTTGTTTGCAGGGGTTCTTTCAACTCAAAGAAGTGGAAAAAAGACAAGTAATTGCCTCAGTCATGTCAGAATAAAACAACTCCTCTGCCTATAATACTCAAAGAGAAAGGCAGGAAGCCGAGCATTGTAATCCTCGCAGCTTCCTACAGATCCCGTCGCTACCAGTTGCGCTGCAGATCATTATATCATGGCCCTGGGCTGCTGGGGAGGCTAAGGCAAAGTGATGATGCGGATCCCCTTGAGGTTTATTACTGCAACAGAGTAGATATGTGTCAGCGAAGGATATTATAGTTTCTGCTTATAGTAAAAACAAGAGACCTCCTGCGGAGCACTAGTTTTAAATCACACCTGACAATCGCTTGCTTTAATTTACGTGACACAAACCCACATTTAACAGGAACGCACAGGGCACACAGGGCATCTAATGGGCACAACTGGTGGTGAAGGGTTTATTTTAATATGGGATGTTGCATGTTTGATAAATATTTTTAATATGTGACCACAATTGCAGGACCACCGCTTCAGTGATGAGATAGACAAGTTAACAGGCTATAAGACTCAATCCATCCTCTGTATGGCCATCTGCAACAGCGATGGAGAAGTCATTGGTGTTGTGCAAGCAATCAACAAAAATCCCATGGGCACTCCCTTTACTGAGGATGATGAGAAGGTGAGGCCCTGTTATGTCTCTTATGATACATGCCACCAGAGGGGTTTCACATCCTATTGCATTCTGTTTCGCATCTCCAGTATTATTCTATATGGTTTGACCATTAAAGGCAGTTTAGAGATGGAGTTGAAATTGGATTCTGGTGAAGCATCGTGTATCCCCTCTCAACTACACACAATAACATTTAGTGCACAGAAACTCTTGGGCCTCGCAGCTGAAAACACTGTTTTCACTGTGAATCTTCTTAATGGCTGTAGAGAAGAGCAAAGTGTTCCCTAGGAGGTAAAATACTAGGAAAATGTAGGGAAGAGGTCAACATTTTATTCAAGTTTGGAACATTAAACATGTCTGACTGTGTAATATATATGCACACTTTGAAACCCATTTTGAGTGGGTGATCTCTCAATTGCTCCCTGAGCAATCCCCTGGAAAGTTTCATGGATCTGTGTTTTAGCTTCATTTACAGGTCCACAGCTTATGAATATAATTAAATTCTTCAAGATTGTTAATAAACAAAAATCTTTTTTATTCTTTTCTGTTGCACTGTTGTGAGCTGGAAGGAATAACATTTCGTTTTTTTTCATTAATGCAGGTAGGCCTGCACAAGAAAATTAAAATAAATGAAATTATGCAGCTTGTATTTTGTGCATCATGAAAAACACAAACTCTTTAATTTAAGTTTAATTGTATGGAAGGCAATAAAAAAAGCAGAGGTGCTTCTATGACTCACTTTGGGCAAACACATTCTAAAGAAAGACCGATGAAAAGAAATATGGACTCCAAGGCAAATCAAAATGTTTATACACCTTTGTTAAGAGTTCATGTGCACTGAAATGCAACAACGTGTCCACAAGGTGGCAGAATAAAGTTGTGGAAAATAATTTATTCCCTATATGTTGAGAGGTGGCTACTTCAAAGAAGATCAGCTATTAAAAAAAAGTTTGGGGTTTGCAGTATTTTAAGCATTGTTTGTGAATCAAAAGAAAACTCAAAATAAAGCTTAAGCAAAGCACTGACTACTTTTGAGCTACAGAGATGCTGAAAATAGAAAAACACATCTTGATCTGCCAGTTTATCAAGACATTTTAGAGCACTTGATGTCTCCCAAAATGCCCTCTGTCTCTAAATCAATACTTCATTAACAGAGAATCTGTCTGAGAGGAGTTTGTGCCTCTTTTGACTTTTTGCCCTAATTTCACACATACTCTATCTTTTTCTTTTACCTGGTTTTATGTCCTTTTGTTCAGCATACAAACAGTAAACACTTATAGATTATGCATGCCTCTTAACACTCTTGTTTGTGCTTTTACTCAGGTGCTGCAGATGTATCTGCCGTTCTGTGGAATATCGATCTCTAATGCCAAGTTGTTTTCTGAGTCTCGCAAGGAGTATGAAAGGAGTAGGGTAAGAGGATGCAAACAGTGCATTTACAAAAAGATGTCTGATCATTTTATGGCCACTGGGCAACTAACAGTAACATTACAATTTTAAATTTAATTAGAAAATAAAAACAAAGCAATTTAATTTCACTTGTAAACACACCGGCACACTTTACATTTATAGTCGCCAATAATTAGTCATTAATCTTTATGTTCTTGAAGTGGATAACAAAACTCTGCTACTGCTTCACTCAACAGCACTGTCAACAATGTGCAATGAACAGTCATCAGAGTGCTCTCCTGTGTCCACAGGCTCTGCTGGAGGTGGTCAATGACCTGTTTGAGGAGCAGACTGACCTGGAGAAGATCGTCAGAAAGATCATGCAGCGAGCGCTGACCCTGCTGCAGTGTGAGCGCTGCTCTGTGCTTCTCCTTGAAGACATCGACTCACCTGTGAGACCCTCCAGTTCCTTATCGGCTTATAGGTTGTACTCACCTCACAAATGTATATATTTTCAAGTGGCAATCTCAAACATGTCAGCCCTGGTTGATTTGGGCACACCTTTGGTTACTGGTGACAGCAAGAGCTGATAAATATCACACGTTACAGAAACTCTGAGGGCAGCAAAAAAAACCAAAACAACTATTGTCATTTATGTCAGGCAATAACTGGCCTTTTCCCATCATTCATTACAGTGAAGGCAGTGTTACCTCATTGAGAAGTTTGAGGTGTGCGGCCTGTCGCCTGCAGCTCTTCCTCAAACAGCTTGCTTAAGCTGCTCCTTCTTGTTCCATTACTCTCTGCAATGATTCAAACTGACCTGCTGGCAAAACAAATGACAAAAATGACCTTTGTCTTGTTTCGTAACAAACCCATTGCATTTCTTGTGACTACTTCATAATAGAAGTCAACTTGTGTTTTACCAGTTAAATGCACAAAATGTAAATGTTGTTGCAGCAGGAAATGTTTGGTTTTTATTACCAGTTCCTTAACACAACATCTATTTCTAGACTTAAGTTTTTTTTTTTTATCACTTTAACTTCTCCATTAAACTGCATGACCTCTCTTGAAAACTCACATATCTCTGATGCCAAGCTTTGTTGTTGCTGACTGTAATGACACTTGTCTCCTCTATAGGTTGTGAAGTTCTCCAAGACATTTGAGCTCATGTCTCCGCTGTGCAACATGGACCATGACATCAGGTGAAAGAAACAGTATGAAACAGAGACACTGGCAGTCAGACAGACAGAATGATTATATTTGTCCTGAAGGTTATTGCGGGGATGCCACGACAGCATAAATGGATATGTGCACTCGATATTTACTGCTGTCGTGTTGCACATTTAAGTGTCCAGACCTGACTGGTGTTTCCTGTTTGTGTTATTGGCTACATCAGCATGGAAAAGCTATCCTGCTCTGACTGGCTGATCAATAACAGCATTGCTGAGCTGGTGGCTTCCACAGGACTGCCTGTTAACATCAGTGATGTGTGTCAGGACCCACGCTTTGATGCTGAGGTGTGGACACATTGGTCTCCCTATCAGACCTATTAGAGCTCACACAAATGCACAGACGCAAACATGCTTTTGAAGGCAGTAAGTAGACACGGACACACACTACACACACACCAACAAATACAAAAAAACCTGACTTAATTGGTACACAATACTTATGACTATGGGTGACTTTGCATATGTCCAAAATCAGTAACTATGGTAAAGGCGTATATATATTGTTATTTTTCAGTATTTTTTTTGCACTATTATAATTAACTTTCCAGTCAAAGAAAAAATGTGGAACTAGGCAGGTAAAACAAACATAGGCAGTTCTCAGTTTTGCTTCATCATCACTGTTTCCTCTCCCTACAGGCGGATCAGGCCTCAGGGTTTCACATCAGATCAGTTTTATGTGTCCCCATCTGGAATCGGACACATCAGATAATTGGTAAGTTCATCAGAAAACATTGATTTGTCCTAACCGGAAATCCAGTTTTTATGTTAGAGTCATCAATTTTTTTGTGTTTTTCCAGGCGTTGCACAAATTCTGAATCGCCTGGACAGGAAGACCTTCAATGATGCGGATCAGAGACTGTTTGAGGTTAGCTTTTTTTTTAAAAAAAAAAAAATCTGACTACATCTGTTTCATCAAAACTCTGTTTAAGTGTTAATTGTTGAATTGGCTACACGTTGTGACAGATATTTCCTGTATGTGTGTTTTTATCTCTTTTTTCTGTGTTTACAGGCATTTGTGATATTCTGTGGACTTGGAATCAACAACACAATGATGTACAATCAAGTTAAGAAGACGTGGGCCAAACAGTCTGTAGCACTGGATGTAAGAGCCGCAATATACAACAAATTACATTTTTTTTCAACAGCACCCAACTATTTAAGAGACATAATATGTTTACACAGATTATTTGTGTGTATGACTTTTTCTTATAACTTTGACTGTCTTGTTATCTCCTTTTCCATATTTCTTGTCTCTTTCAAAAATATTGTTATATTGTTATATGTAGTATATTGCATTAAAGCATACTCTATGAAAGCTTAATATGTGAAAAGTAGACATCAATACATACAAATTAAGAAATGTGAGTTTGTATTCATCATAAATTCTAAATAACATATGCTTATTTAACAGTTACTTATTGTTATAAATTATATAAAAAACAGAAAAAGAGGATAAGAACAATAGAGTATATAAAAACATGTACAGAATACTAAAATAAATAATATAAGCTACATAGAAAAAAGAAAATAAGAAAAAGAAATTGGTTTAATATGTGCATCATAATAACAAACACTAATGTCTTAGTTGAAAATTGCAGAGATGAATAATTTATTAATTTGGCAGAGCTGAAGTTTTGCACACAAACTGAACAAAAGAGCATAAAATAAGAAGATAAGAGAAAGTAATGTGTGCATGTACAGCTCAGAAACACGGTGAATTCCTATTTTGTTCAGCTAATAAATTAAAACAATCTAGTTTATTCTAAATAAAATGATTTCAAATAGTGACCGATTTCATGAACCATTTTACTTCTATTCAAAAGGAGTGTATGAGAAAAAAACCAAGTGAAGAGGGAGGTGGTGTCACTGTTTAATGCTAATCTCAGCAGAGGCTCTCATTAGTGTCTCCATCTGCGTTCTGCTCCACTGCCTGGTATCTAACCTAAGCAGCCACATTATGCTCAGCAAACATGGTTCTGCTTCTCTACCATCAATATTTCAGCTGCTTTCAATAATTCATGATAAATACATGTGCCAGTCTGTTCACCTCTCATCAAAGGCAACACACACTCTTGTATTACTGTCACATAATCTTTGCTGTTTCTTTAAACACCTAATGGATTTTTCTCTCTGTCAGCCAAAATACAGCAGCTTTAAAAAGCAGGGATATACTTTCTTTCACCCTTGTTATACAGTATTGCAAGATAAGCAGGAAAGACAGATCACGGCAAAATTCTCGAAACATAAGGACTATCTTCTGTTGCGGGGTGAATTTTTTGTAAACTTGATCTTATCTTATTCAGGTTTTTCATTTTATTAGCATGAGATCTGCATCATAATATGGTTTCTTTAATAAACTCTTATCCATGATTTTTCTTTTTTTTCCTTTTAGATGTTGTCCTACCATGCAACCTGCTCCAAAGTAGAAGTCGACAGACTCAAGGTAATCCTCAGGAACAAAGACTAAGTAAACAACCATTATATTCATACATAACCACCAGACTAAACAGTCTGAAATGCATTAAATCAGATTTCTCCCGCTGGTTGGAGGTGAAATGATGTTTTAAACCTGCTTCCTCCCTCCTTGGCACTGTATGATTGACAGCTCTGTCCTCTCCCCCCTAAGGCAGCTAAAATCCCCCTGGGCAGTGAGCTGGGCATCGATGAGTTTCACTTCAACGACTTTTCTTTGGACAATGATGCCATGATCACCGCCTCACTCCGGATGTTCCTGGAACTTGGAGTTGTCCAAAAGTTTAAAATTGACTATGAGGTGATGCTCGGCAACATGGCCTGTAATGTCATGTGTCTATGTGGTAAACTGTAAGTATTTACCTTTTTATCACCTGTATGTCTCTCTTCTTGTAGGTTTTGTGCCGCTGGCTTCTGACTGTGAGGAAAAACTATCGAACTGTGGCGTATCATAACTGGAGGCATGCCTTCAATGTGTCACAGTGCATGTTTGTTATGATCACAGTAAGTTTCACGTCAGATTTATGTGTTTTGCTTTCGGTTGGCCTCCAAAACTTTGCTCAGGTTTTGGGTCAGTCAGTACAAACTCTGTTACAACACACAAATCTTCATTTTAGATTCCACTTACTATCCCAAGGGTTTTATAGACACTAAATATGTCAGGCTAAATTTATGCTTGTTTGAAATCGTGCATAAGAAATCTGAAATGCTTCCTCTGGATGAAATATTGCAGCAGTAAAAAAAACATAGAGTCTAAGGTTTGAATATATAGAATATGAACTGTATATATGATACTTTCTGTGAGGAATGAGAGGATTTGTCCTATTTAAAAAGGACAGAGAGGTCAGATGTCAATCAGGTAAAAAGTATAAAGTTGCTTTGATTCCACACAGGTCTCTCCAATTTACCTCATACTGCCCCCTTCAGTCTCTCTTGGTGTCTTGTTTCACTCCTTACCATCAAACTGTCCAATATAGTGAGGGCAGATATCCACCAAATATAGACCTTAAGTGGGGATGACAAGCTTTCAAGCCATGTTTAAGCCCTGTCCTTAAAGGAAGCCTCTGTGGGTGTCTAAAATAATCAACATGAGTCAATAAAAGAGGCATCATTAGAAGTAAACATCATAGGAGAAACGTTATTAAGGAAAAATTCAAAGGAGGTATAAGCTTGCAGAGATCTATTATAAATGCTTTCCTTTCTATTCTGATTCCCATTTATCTGACTCCATCTTATCCCATCCTTTCCCATCCTTACATATCCAACTAAATCCCATTTCATTCCATCCTATCTCTTCTCATCTCATCTCATCCCATCCCATCCCATTATATTCTATCTTATCCACGCTAAATGTTGTCACTGACTCTGCCAAGTGGATGACTATCTACTTTCCTCTTGGCAGACAGCCAGTTTCCAGGATGTTCTGACAGACGCAGAGATATTGGCACTGATGGTCGGCTGTCTGTGTCATGACTTGGACCACCGAGGCACCAACAATGCATTTCAAGCCAAGTAAGTGACCCAGGCCTAAAATATGGCAACAGAAAAATGTCTAACAGGTGACTGAAAGTGTTACTGCCCTGTTTATTTCCTGCAGGACGGGTTCTGCTCTGGCTCTGCTCTATGGGACGTCAGCCACCCTGGAGCATCATCACTTCAACCATGCAGTCATGATCCTACAAAGTGAGGTCAGACCAGTATTTCTCATATGATCATGATGCACAGGTTCACTGTATAAGATGTATTGCCAGTGGCTTTGTTTTGTTTTTTTTTAAGATTTCCTTGCCTTTCACTCTCCCTTTATTGGTCTTTATGAAATGGGGTACCATAATATAATGCTGGAGTGGCATGAGAGGTTTATAAGGGGAAATAGATACAAACCATGAGCCAGATAAGCAGTGCTGCCCCCTAGATGGGCCAAATGCACCCAATTTGACGAGAAAATATGTACAAAACAAGGAAAAAAAGCACAAAAACACAGATAAAAACATTAAAAAGCATCTCAGTCATGACTACAGGTCTAGGTTAAGTCACTGGTGTTCAGTTTGAGCTTTGAAACAGTGCTAAGCACAACTGCTTGCTAGTGGGTGGCATCAGTGACCACTAATGACATTGTAAGACATTGTCTCAGGTGTAGATCAGTTTGATCATTAGGAAGTCTGTTCTCTATTGATTTCTTTTAACAGAGAACAGAGAAAGTCTATACACATAGCTAATTAACACAGATAATGGGAGCTTGGGTTGACAGTGAGCAATGACTTTACCAATGCACTGGCTGCAAAGAGGTATTTAACCACTATTAGGGTCTACTCATCATTGCTTTCTTTTTTTTGTATGTGCTTATACTATTGTATTTTTTTTCTCTAAGGGTCACAATATCTTTGCAAACCTCTGCTCTAAGGAGTACAGCAACATGATGCAACTATTGAAGCAGGCTATTCTCTCCACAGACCTTACTTTGCACTTTGAGTAAGTGGTCTTTTTTAATGGATTCAGAGCTGAGGTAGTTTATGAGTAAAGCTAAAAAAAAGATGATTGCAGACTATTGAATAAATTCTTTCACGCACATAAAGAAATTGTCCTTCATAGTTTGTGTTTTTACAAAGTGCTTGTGTGGTGAAAACAGTCTTGAGGTCTATTCTTTCTCCTTTTTACACTTTCTGTATCCTTGACTGTCTCTTTGCATTGAAAGGCGCAGAACCAAGTTCTTTGAGTGTGTTCTGTCTGGAAAATTCAGCTGGACAGATGAAGGACACAGAGAAGTTCTCAGGTTTCTGTCCATATTAACTGTCCTGTGCCATAATCACTTCCATTGTGAGCAGCATAACAAGGGGCTAAAAAAAAATCTGATGCTGATGTCATCCACAGGTCCATGCTGATGACGGCGTGCGATCTGGGCGCCGTCACTCGTCCTTGGAAGATATCCAAGCAGGTGTGAGCCAACAAGTTACTTGCATCTGTGCTTTTTCTGTTTGAGGGCTCAGATATGTAGAAATATGTGGACTTTGGTAACAAAAAGGACCGCCTTTTATGCTACCCCCTTTTCATGCTGACAGTTTTAGACTCCAAAAATTAGCATGTTCTCCTTGAAAAAGTAAATAAACAGAATTTTCCTAAATAAATCACTTAAATCAATTAAATTAAGCACCAGGTACAGCAAAGTGGATGCACCATCTAGCTCTAAACCCATGGTTTGATAAAAGAATGCTACATAAAATTTGAGAAAGAGATTGAAATAATAACTGTTTGCATTTATGTCCCAAGGTTGCAGAGCTTGTGACGAGCGAATTCTTTGAACAAGGTGACAGAGAGAGGTCTGAGCTCAAGTTAACCCCAGCGGTAAGTAAGAAAGTCTCTTAAATCTTATTTTTAAGAGAGATTTTTCTGTTTCTATCTGATTTCCATCTCATACATGACTTCAAACCATGTCTTTGATGTGAGCAGTTTTGGTCAAATGAGTATGATAAATGTTTTGGGTCATGGAAAACGGAGGGTCATCATCTCTTTATAGGCGATATTCGACCGCAACCGCAAAGATGAACTACCTGCCTTACAGCTGGAGTGGATAGATGGGATATGCAAACCCCTTTACCAGGTATCTTGATCCTTTAAGTTACACATTAAGTGAGGTTTCATTTAGAAAATATAAAAAACAAAAGTATTGTTTTGGAGTGTGAATATAAACTGGACTCTCCCTTGCTTCAGGCATTGTTGAAACTCAACAGGAAGTTGCAGCCGATGGTTGATGGGATTGATGCCAATCGAAATAAATGGCAGGACCTCTGCTCGTCCTATCAGCAGACGCGCAGAGCCTTGCTGCCCAATCAGAGTGCTGACTCAGATCTCAGTCCTGAGTCCCATGAAGATGCAGAAACCAGTGAGCAGCCAGCCTCCACTGAGAGGCTGAATCCTGTTGAAAACATCACGTTTGGGGCAAGATCTAAGTGCAGTCATGAAATGAGGTGCAAAGGAAACAAAAGTTCCTATGATGATAAACCAGCATCAGCTGGCGACATAACATCTGCAGGAAAGATGTAGGGCAAGCTAAGTGTTAAGTATGGGTTTATCCATTAAATGGCTCATGGGACTCTTCTTATACCCAGTGATTTTCTAACACATGCTCTACCTTAAAATTAATCTTACAGATCTGAGTAAATGAAATGCAGTTTTCATCTGCTGAGCACATTAGTTCTCCCAAGTGTCACTGTGTTAAACTCAGGAGCATGAATTATTGCTGATGGTCAAACTCTATTTAAAGGGCAGTTTCCTATCTATCTATCTATCTATCTATCTATCTATCTATCTATCTATCTATCTATCTATCTATCTATCTATCTGGAAGCTTCTCATTTCTGAGAATGACGTGAATGATGGACTACTCTCAAAACCAAAGAGGGCCACTTATTACTGTAAATTGTTATAATGGGAACTGCCTCAAAAACCACAAGCCCATTGGAATGCCTTCACAAAACAAAAAGGAATCACTGTGATTTCTCTCTGTCACACAAATTGCCCTTTTTTGAATGTAGACCGGAGCATGAACTTGTTCCTGAATGTGTCTTACTGATAGGCTGTCTTACCTCAGTTGCAAATCTTTTGACTGCATGGCATTCTTTTCAGTGTTTGTAGTTTGCATGCATGTGTAATATAAGTTATGTACATTCCCACTGAACTGAACTCCCACTAGACTGAAACCTTGGATATGTTAGCAAAGAACACGGCAGATATGTTTAAGAGGCCAAAATGTTGTTTTCCATAAGAAAGGTCAGTGATAAAATCCTCAGGCTGATTGTGTGTGTGTGCGTGTGTGTGTGCGTGTGTGTGCGTGTGTGCGTGCGTGTGTGTGTGTGTGTGTGTGCGTGTGTGTGTGAGTGAATATAACTTTGGCTACTTTCAGGGACACATTGCAGACTGAAGGCCAGTTAATCAAAAAAAGCTGGTGCAACTGGAGACAAAGCCGTGTCCTTAGAAAAGAAAAGTTAGTTTTTGGAGTTTGTAAATTATGACAGGGAGGAAAACAAATAGTTTCATCAAATGGGTCTAAAAAAATTGACTGTGAAGGTTTAGTTTTTTTTTTCTTCAAATTTTATTGTTGATAAAAGTTAAATAACTCTTTATTTCTCATCTGAATGAGACAAACACATGCCATTCTTATTTTAAACAGGGAAATGTTACCAAATGCCTAATTTACATTCTCTTTACATGTGTGTCTGAGTATAACTGTATTTGCTAGGCTAATGAATAAAGTGTATTCCAGTAAAGCCTCAGAATGTGAGACTTCACGTTTCCATTGGAAAAGCAAAGTTAGGCTGAAGTTACAGTTCATTGTCTTTAAACTGCACACAGCAGCATGAAAAATCAGTTCATCTCACTCTTCGTTGGAAAGAAAAATTCTCCAAAAGCTGAACTATGCCGTTAGAAAATTTCAGCATTGTACATACAGTATTTAAAAAATCCTAACAGAGGTTAAATGTTTGTTTTTTTAAAATGTATCTATTTGTTTCTGTTGTTTGATTTCAGTGTTTTGTTGTTCAGAATGGGCAGCATGCTGATAATGTTAAAAATTGCATGTATCATGTTTGATGTTGACATTAGACATTATCTTGATGCCTTCGACTGCCCTATGAGATTCGCTTTGCATGAAATTACTGTGAAGAAAGTACTAAGTGTTGTTCAGTAAGAGTATTTTGTTGCTGCACTATTGTTATTGAAGACAGATAAAGACTTCTATTTTCGATCACAGAGTGTACCAAAATTATACATTCGTTATTTTCATACACTGGACTCTATATTTATGTACAATTGGCATTTTTCTCCTGCTATTTATACACTGTCTGCTAAAAATACATCCTTGAGTTGACAAGAAAGCACACGAGATTAAAGAGAGCAAATCAATTTCCAGCTGGTTTGTGAATAAAATGCTGTGGCATGAAAAATGATTATGTGTTTTAATTAGTGTTTTATACATTTATGTGATAAAACTCATGAACTATTTACATGACTATTGTTCACAGTTACTGTAGCAGACGGTACATGTGGATTATTAAGTTTCTGACAAAAATGTGACACTCAAACTGACACACAAATAGGCATATGAAAGACTGTGAGCTGAAAAAGGCGTCATGAGTGATCAAAGCAAATAAATTACACAAATGAATACAATGAAAGAGCTATCACAGTGGGGTAAAAAACGGAGATGGACTCAAACTTTCAAAGTCTTTTTCTGTACTGTGATTGAACAATAGATTAATAGCTTCTTTCAGATTCACTGTTTCACGTTTGACATTATGTTTCTCTGTGACACCTTCAGTGCTACAGAGACAAACCTCATGCATTTACAGCGATTTTAAAGATGATTAAAATAGATACAACAAAAGATGTAGAGGGAGGTTTGTGACAGATTGCTCTCCTCATTGATTTATACATAGCAGTTTATCTGCACTAACATCTCATTGGATACTGTACATTAACTTATATCAGGTGATGTACAAAGTATTCAGATTCTTTACTGAAGCGAAACAGCTGTAATTTTCCCTGTCAGTGTGTACAAAAGTTGCTTCTGTTATTTAAGTAGATGTCAATGTCCGCTCACTGTGTGGTTGTCTGGCTTTATCATTACAGATTATAACAACTTGAAGTTGGAAATAGTTTTTCATATTTCTTTCAGCTGACTTACAAGAGTAGATTCAGAGTAATGCAAAGCATCAAAGCTGAAACGTTTGTTTCATGCTTGAGTCTCTGTGGATGTGGATATAGATAGCTCTTTGTGCATCTCTGATGTTCTGCAGTCCTGTGATTGTACCGTCTGCTCAGAAAAACTTTAGAAACGAGTGCCGAGCAAAAATCTTTTTGTCAATTTTATTAGATAATACCCGTAAAATGGTAATAAGCACTTTCCAAGCTGTGGTTCACTTTCAGAACTCATCATGGAGCTAAAAAAGAACAGAGCTCATCCGTAAATAAAAGATTAGCAGTGAGAAAAACATTTGTGACCCACTAAAGTGATGCTAAAGGTTAACTCATCCACGATTCAGGGAATCTGACAAAACCGAGCCACAGCCTCACAGAGAGCACATTGTCGAGAGAATCTTTACATATTCATACAGTCTCTTTTAAATCCTGTTATTCATCTGTGGAGAGTGTTTGATGTCGATTTTAATAAGGCAGGGAGGTGAGGCAACAGTAGCAGAAGAACAGGCGTGTAAAAGTCAGTGCAGCTCGACGCGCATGCAGCCGCCAGCTGCCAAGCCTCGGCCAGAGCCGGGCCTTAATCTATAATTTAACATGGATTGAGTTTATTCTCCTCAGGGTCGATGATCAGGGGAGAGCCGGATAGAGAGAGGAGGGAGAGCCTTCCAACCTCATTTTTGATACAGGGTCTGGCTCTGCCACAGTCTTTGATCTCCCTCTCTTTCTCCTCTCTCCTCTTTTTTTCTGTTTTATCTCCCTCACACACAGGCACAATGTCTTTCACTCCTGTACAGTGTGACACACTGAACTGAACTGTTTGTACTCAGTGACAAAAAGATGCAGAGCACTAAATGACATCCTACCTAAAGAGAATCGTGTATGGTTAAATAATCTCTAAGATATTATTCATGCACCTTGTTTGTTCCTGGAGTCATTTTAAATGAGACGGTGGCTTAAAATAGAAACTAAATGATCTGCGATAACCTCAGAGAACGAGTGACAGTGAAGGTATCAAACACTGTGCGTGCAAACATAATCACAGGAATGAGATCATTCCTCACTGCTGCCCAGTAATTATAGAGGAAATGTGCTGCATCCATTTGTAGACTGTGGCAAGCGAAACCATGTAATATCATCATGCGATCATGAATATTACTACATAGGCTACTCTCAATATTAATGGTAATGAACAATGAATAACTTTGTTCGCCCTATGATTATTTATTCAATTTTTTCCAATATATTTTTCATGATACAACATTGAAGCTGCGTTTGGTTTCCTTTTCTTTCCTGGTACTGGCAGGCATCAGTCTGATGGCTTCAGTAATCACATATTCATCATGAACGTTAGAGACTGAACACATCAGTGCAGTTCAAAAATAAAAACCCTCATTGAATGGTTGTCAAAATGCAAATTGTTTGGCTTTTCTTTGTCTTCTTCTATAAAGTAAACTGATAATTTATTTAGATGCCAGTAGAATTACCTCTCACTTCATTGTTTACATGCATTTACCACATTTCTCTGTAAACATTCTGGTATATGAGCAGCTCTTCTGGAGCTTTTGATCATCACATTAGCATAGTTGTTTCTGCTGCAAGCAAAGTAATCGTGTAGTTAAACATGTGAAGAACATCTGCAATGAAAACTTTCCAATGATTGTGAACAAACTCTGTCCACATTTAATTTGTTTTTCCACCATGTGTTGTTGAACAGACGATTTCCTATTTGCCAGATGAGGATTCACAACCGATCAAACTGTCTGTTCGTTGCAATTGAACATGCATTATGAGAAAGGGGATTATACCACTGGGCACCAGATGGTGTATGAAAAACCAAAACTTAACAGAAAATGTACAGAAGAAGCAGGGAACACACTGTCCTTATGAAGTATGTGGAGTTTTAACCTCATGATTTACTGAGGACATGAATAGAGCTGTTCTTCACCCCTGAGTGCACAGAGAAAACCACGACCAGCTCAAAAAGAAGCCTTTGAACATTTACAGCTCGCCATTATTTCATTCTTTCTCTGACTCTGGGTCATGAGATAAGTTGTCCAGAACAGATGTTCATGGCTGATTATCCTGACACATAAATCAAAATGTGCTCGACTGTTTAACCTTTGGACCGACCGCTGCAATCAGTCAGCACCACCTGCCTTGATGAGGCTTAAGTGATGAAACACTCCTGAAAGACATTTGACAAAGTAGAAAAATATATCTGCCTTCCTCTGTCTGTACTGGAATGACCACATCTCATATTGAAAGACTTACAGACGTTTTCCTGTGTACAGCAGGCTTCTGATGGCTCCCCAACCGCCAAAAACTGCTCTTCATATCTGGCATCTGTGCAGTCTTTGAGTGCAGCGGCATTACATGTCTCACTTGAAGGTTCTGTCTGTTAGCAGTCACATGATGCAGCCACAGACTCAGTGGAGGTTTGTCCATGTTTTCTCTTTGCTATTTACTGCTCAGCCTTGTCTGCCTGTCTGTCATAATCACAGCATCCTCAGTGTTATGACATGGAGATGAATAATTGATTCATGCAGGCGGCTCACTGGTTATGTAATATCAGAGCCAGTGAAGCTTCAGACAGAGCTCCAGTCTGTGCTGCGAGTACAGACAGAAATGTTACAACAGCTTGTTGATGTTTCTTTTCTGTGTGTTTAAATTATCATAATTCGTCAGACTGGTGTGTTAACAATGCCCACTTAATAAATATGGAGATGTCAAAGAGGGTAAGTGAATTAAAATAAGCAAATAACAGTTTTTCTTTAGTCAGTGCAGCAACAGCATGGCCTCACTCTCCTCACAGACACAAACTCAGGGTCACATCTGAAGTGTTTTAAGCCAGAAATTGCAACAGCAGGTAAAAGCTCACATAAAGATTTTACTCAGACAACTGGGTGAAATAAAAAACATATCATACAAGTGGAAGTGACATTTAATTCACATTTACAGCTTTGATAAACTGGAGTTAAAAAACAAATTGATTATTTACTAGGATTATTATTAGTGCTGAAACAGTTGGTGGATTAAACAATAAAATAGATGAGAATAAATCAATTGCAATTGCAGTTGCAATTACGTAATTTTAAATGTAATCTTTAACATATATAATGTCAATATTTTGCCCCCCCCCCCCGGGACATAGTCCGGGGATGTATGTGATGACAACTTGTATGTGAATAATTCTGATTAAGTTTTTCATTTGTGCTGCTACTTTCCGTTTTGTTTTGTTCTGTCTCCCTCAAGTGGTGAATAAGAGTACTGACATATTTGGGAGCAAGTGAAAAGTGGATGGTTATCGATAAAAATCTATACAAAATTAAATTCAACGGGAAATTTTAAATAACAAAGTCTTCTTTGTAAGAACCAAAAAGCTCCACAAGCTATGAAACGCCCCCTGACATAACTTATCTGAATTGTTGACAGCAGTTGAATTAAATGACAAACCAACTTTTAGGGAAGGAGAGAGAGAAGGAGAGGAAAAGAGGAAGAGAGAGAGAGAGGGAGGAGCATGTGGTCTTGACCAATACCATGGATTTGACCAGAGACTTTGAAAAAACAGGGGGTGGTATTCGGAGTATCCTCCTTTCCTGCTGACAGCGGGAACGCCCCTCCCTGATGACAGGCCAGCCCTGGATTCCTTCAATGAAAAGCCCTTTGATTGTTGGCAGGAGCTCCTCTGCTCTGGCTGAATGGCTGTCAGCTCTGTCAGGGTGATGGACGGGCGGGTGTTTCACCCCTGATAGAAACAAGCCCCTCCAGCGAGCCGCTAACTCTCAGAGAGCAGGACCTCTGCCAGTCAACTTCTAACCTCGTCCCATACAAATGGAAACAAGCACAACTGAGATGAAGGAGTGTAAAAGTAACGCAGCCAATAATTGCGAGCTGCAGGAGCAAAGCATGAATAATACTCAGTCCGGAGCTACGTCAGGAGGGTGATGTTTTCTTGGACGACCTTACGAAGCATTAAACTTTATAAGTCTTTTGAACCCTTTTCTTAACGAGGCTGCATATTATCAAGTCAAGCTACAGATATTAAACTCTCTGGAGTTCATTTTCAGACTTGTGTTTACGGTTCTTCAGGCAGTCACTCCATTATTCACCAAGGCCAGAGACACTTTTGTTGCTACTTCTCCACTTCTATGTACTGGCTTAAAAAAATGTTTTTATTTTTATGTTTGATTTGCAGATGTATAGGTTTTTAAGTAAGAAGGTTTGAGTCTGACTCTGGCGTCAGTCGTCTCTTAGAGCCCCATCACTACTGCAGTAATCAGCCTGAATTGCAGCCCCTAAGCGCACCATTATCACTGTGTGCTCCATGGCTGGCCCCACATGAGGGCCAAAGCAGTGCAGTTCAGGTCTTACAGACACTAAATCATCACCGTTTGCCTGTGAGAACAAAATTACAAACCCTGCAAACATGTACAACGAGCTCAAATCCCAGCTCGGTCAGACAGCAGTATTTCTCCCTATTCTCTCCGTCTCTCTTCCCATCCCTCTCTGACTCACATACACACACTCAGAATACATCAGCTCAACTGTAATTGTTTATATTGACTTCAACTTAGCCCTGAGCTGCGTGGCATGAATCACTCCTCGACACCGTTGTGGCAGGCCTTCGCACTGAGGTGGTCCTGTACATCGGAGAGACGCAGCGCTGGGTTTGTGTGGGCATCCAGCCAGTTTGACCTTCCAACATGTAAACACAAACAGGAAATCACTGTCTACACGAGCCTCAGTCACCCGTCATCCTCTTTAACCGTAAAATGTTACTCCCGAACATTCAAGCTTTTAAATTATCCTCCTGCAATATCAATCAAACTGTATATGTAGCATACTGTTTTTGACTGATTGATTTTTCAGCTCTGGGCCTAAAAGGAAAAATTTGGTGTTTTCCCAAGACCTAAACTGATACAAACATAGAAACACACACATTACTGACCTTTCCACCCTTGAAAGATTGTTAAATAAATTAACCTTGCTGCCTTGTCCACCTTAAATGCACAATCTGTAATGTCTACCACTAGAGGTCTCTATCAAAACACTGAAAACAAAAAAACATAGTTTGAGGATGTAGTGAAGTAGCTTTAGATTATGGGAAATGTTACAAGACAAGGCTATGTATTAAATTTTTATTAATGTTGCATTTTGTAATGGTTCCATCTTGCTTTCTTACTCTGACTGATTTCACTGGGAAGTTAGCAACTTTTTTTTTTACATCTTCCTGCGATCAAGAATGAGAGACTCACAGATGATGCAAGACGGAACGGACCAGCATAGCCAAAAAACTACTTGACTTGGAAAATTAATACACATATCATAACACCGTCGAGCATTATGTTAAGTCTGTGACCCATCTTGGGTTGGGAGTCTGGGAAATGCTGGTCTTGAGTGAAATATGTCAACAGCCTCTGGGTGAGTGGATTCCCATGAAATTTTGCACAAACATTCATGCTTCCCAGAGGATGAATCCAACAAATTTATGGCTTTTTCTTTAGCTCTATTATTAGGATGATATGTGTGTTGTTTTTTTTCTTCTCAGTGTTTTCTTTTCAACCTTTGACAGTCAGAAATGCCGACGTGCAGAGGAAACAGATTTAAACTGGTAACATTGTTCTGATGAAACTTAAAATTCTTTGAGTTTTACATGGCACCTAAAAGCTGAAATTAAGTAGCAAATCTAAAAGAAATACTTCTTAGATTTTTCCACACGTCTTGATGAATAAATGAGTAAGATTAATTTATTCTAAAACTTGTCTAGTTGCAGCATTCAGACGTTAAATATGAGACCACTGGTATCCCTAAGGTTTACGGATTATCTGATGCCAGTATTTTAGATTCTTAAAGAATTCAAGCTCAGCCTTCGTTCATCCAGAAATGTTGTTTTTTCCACCTCCAGTTCTGCTGGCAGCTGTGGCACTTTATTCATCGCTCTGAGTCAAGGTGACCACGCTGCACACTGTCAGTTCCCAGTGCAACACAAACCTTCATCCTTGAGGCCTTTATACTAAAATATACATATAACTGCCTATTTATTTTGTTTTGCTGGGCTTTCATGCTAGTTGTATATGTCTTGTTCCTGTTTGAGGCATTTCTGATGAAAAGTTTGGGAGACTGGCGGAATGAGTTTTTTATCAATACAAAAACATAGAGATATGGCAGTGTGGGTTAACCTTTTTTAGCAGAACTCGGTTTTACCTTCTATTCAGGAAATTAATTTTAAATCATCTTTGGGTAATAGAAGGTATCCCCTAATCCTGTTTTATATGTTATGTTATATTAGCTGTAATGAAAAGAAAAGATCACAGTAAACTCAGTAATATTGGCACACAAATGCAAAATCCATAGGAAAGATATTGTGAACTCCTCTTTAACTGCATTCACAAATTGACAGTAAAACATAAGTCAGAGGAAGTCTCTTTCCTCACTTGCACATAAATTAGCTTCAGCTCTTTCAATTCGAGACCATTGACTCAGCTCCCCCTCAGAGCCGGGGGGGGGGTGGGGGGGCGGGATCTTGAGGTCTGAGAAACTCAAGACCTCGTGGCAGCATACCACTCAGGCATCACAAGCACTTAAAGTCTTTTTAAAGCTCTGCAGCGTTGTTTAACTGTTGGCTCTGTGTGAACAAAAGCTGGAGCCCCGGTGTCTCCACACTAACAAGGCCCATCTGAGAGCAGGAGGGGAAATATAAGCCGGCCTGAGCTTGCCACTTCATTTCCTGGCTGGTAAGAGCCTGTTTCCTGTTCATCAGCCTAAACATGGCAATTCACCGGAGGGACTTTGCCACTTGTTCCCTCCTGAGTTTCCCCTCCTCCACTTTTGACTCTCAGCTGCAAACAATTAATGTTCAAGACTCACTGACTAATAGTTTCCAGATTAGGTTCTGATAGGTTTCAAATTGAAAGGGACATTTTGGAGGATGGACAATGTAAATCAGCTTCATGTTTTGTCAGGTCTGGGCAGTGGTTCAGATTGTGTTTTTTTTTTCAACGTTTTTCAACGCAGCAATGTGCGGAGAGCAAGCTATGGGAACACATTTTCACACCAAGCTGCTATTTCATGGCAAATACAAAGCTGTCCACTTGAGGAGGAGCTGTCTTGCCTACAAACAGTGTTGGCGTTCATCTGAATTTGCTCATAGTTGTGTCCCTCATATGTGGGAGAATGTGACACATCTTGCTTTTTCTCTTTGAATCCAGAATGATCTGGAGGTTTGACCATCCAACAAACACTTCTGTTGAAACATACTGACACATTTTGCTTAAACGTAGCACAGAGACTGTAACTGGGGAAAACAGCTAAAAAATGGGTTTATCCAAAAGTAAAAAAAAAAAAATTAATACCTTTAAAACTCACTAAAAAATATCCCTGCCCAGTCTTCATTAAAACACAAGCATAAATTCACATGAAAGATTATTTCCAAAATGAGTGTGGAGAAAAAAGGTAAAACAAACCTGCCAACATGGTGAAAGCAGCCTTTCAAACACACTGCCAGCAGCACGAGTACTGATGAGATGGTGTTCCCATGACATGGCAGTGTCGGCTCCAGCAGTAGTTACCTTTTTTCCAAACTACTCAGCCTTCTTGAAATCCATTAACACCACAAACATAAGTACAACTAGTAACCACACCTACACACACAGTAATACCCTTGAATTCACATACTGATTTGCAGATGTGTAAATGTTGTCCACGACTTCCCTTTTTTTGTGGATGTACGAGTGTGTTTCGCACCATATTTATTACAGCAACTGTGACAAAAATATGTGCGTATGATTTTCCTAATTTTTTATTCTTTTTAAGCTTGTGGATTTCTGAAGCTTTACCATAGAATTTAAGAATTTGTTACTGTCATTTTATGTTTTGTTCTTTTTTATGGAAATTAAAAATGTTCCTCAAGTTTGCAACTTCAAAAGCATTTTTCTCTGACTTTAAATTTACTGATCTGCATCTGTGGCTATTTACAACAACTAATTCCACTGTTCAGGTTCTTATTGGTTGATCCGGTACTTTAATAAAACTTACTTTCCATTTAATTCTTGTTGTGTTTGTTGTCATATGATGTGTCAGAGTTTATGTGCTCTGCTTCCCACTAATCACATAAGAACAAACAAAGACACAGACTATTGAAGTGTCTCAGCTTTGGGCCTTCTGTTAATTTTCAGGTGTGCCTCATCAAAACCAAATATAAGTTCCTTGAACCTGACCTCGATACTTCAAGCCAAAACTTGGAAAAGACTATCAGTTGCTGTGGCCTGTCTCCATCCATTATCGAGCCTTCACCACAGTGAATTCTGTGCCTTTGTTCAGAGTTTGCAGGGTAATTACTGGCAGGACCTGTATAAAGCTGTTATTTTCCAGATGGCAGGCAGGCAATGTTCAAGAGCTGTTTAGTTCCACCATGTGCTCAAGCTGGAGCCTATATGGTGAGCACTTAGCCTTCAGATGGCATGTAGCTGCTGCAGGCCTGGCTGAGCTGAAATGGGTCATGGTCAAAGTAGTTCTGGCGGAGGAAGAAAAGCTTCAGATTCCCAGGACCAGAAAACAAATGCTCTGTATTGGAAGGAAAAGCCTTGCATCCAGACCTGAGCAGACCAGACATGGGGTTTGATTGCAGATGGGCTGGTTTCCTGCAGCCAGAGGGGGGAAATGTGGGGTTTATGGGTTGAATCCTGATTGGATGTAGGGTACATCCAAAGTTCAGAGTGTAAAGCTGTGAGAAAGAGAAAGATTGAAAGGTCAACAGACTGGAATCGGTGGTTTGTGGAGCTGCATTTGATGAGAGTCGACAATCAGCAGCTGCGCCATGACAGGGAGATTTACCAAGGCAAAGGTCTTCCCACCACTCCAGGATGAGATACTTCTCAGCTGTCTACTTGCTTAAATGCGCATTAAGAGTCTGGCTATAGTTTACAGCCATCATATTTATGTGAATACATAGTAGAGATATTACTTACATGTCAAACTGGTCCGGATTACATCTCTGTGTGTAAAGATTGGAAATAATTTTCTGGAGAAATAGCTGCAAGTAAAGAAAGTCGTAATCACATTTAATTTGCCCTTGACTTAAATAAATTGATTGAAATTTTTGTAAAATATGCTTATTAATTTTATTATTAATGATGAGTGATGAGATGACTGATACTTCCATGTCTTTACAGTGAATATGAAGCCACTGCAAGCAGCCCGTTAGCAAAGCTTAGCATGTAAATATGAAAGCAGGGAGGAAGAATTGGCTTGACTCCAAAGCTTATTTTCACTTATTCACTTATTAACATTTTCTTTCTCTGGTTTTGTTTAGACTTCAAGAGTCTAGATGCTACTAGGCAGCTGTCTGTGTTTTTTCGCAGAGCCACGCTAGCCATTTCCCGTTTGCAGCATTCGCGCTAAGCTAAGCAAACCAGCTGCTGGCAGGTGCTACATTCGTACCTTACAAGTACAAAGGTCATTTAACTCTGGATGGGAAAGAAAACAAGCATATTTACTAAAATGTCAAACTTTTCTTTTCAATGCAGCTCCAGTGATGTCTTTGTGTGCTGACAGTCAGGAATCAAACAAAGCTTTGACTTCACCCATGCTGTCAAGTTGAGACAATCCATCCTCCTTCCGTCCTCATTTCCCTCTATCCATTAGGAAAAAAACTAAGCCAAGGTAGCGTTTCTTGTTCAGGTTCACTGGTTGGTGATGGGAGGTCATGAAGGGGAACACTAAACATCAGGAGAAACTGAGATAAAAGACGATGTGTGAAAGAACAGGAAAGCAAACAGTCTTCTTGTAGACAGCAGTGGTCATTTCTTGACCACTCAGTGAATAATCCATCAAAACTCACTCACTGGAGTATTTGTCTCACATTACATCACAAAATAAGGAATTCCTTCTTCATACTATATCAAAAAATACTAGGCCTACCATTAAATCAAACTCAGCAAGTATTTTGAAGTTCAACGTTAATTTAAATTTGGATCACATGAAGGGAATTTCAATGCTCATGTTCAGTAGGCACCAAACCCCTTTCTGACATTTAAACGAGTGTAGTTACATTTTCTTTCGAACCCCTCTGGCAAAATCAGGTCTGAGCCAACTGATACATTCCTCCATGAGCTTCTGAAATGACTTAATTTAACTTTACTCACATTTTCCTCTGCCTCGAGTCAACTAGCTCCAAACTCAGAGGAACAAAAGCCTCGCTATGAGAAAAGAAGGGAAAGTGAGGAGAATGGCACACAGAGAGACTAAGAAACACAGAAAACAGAGGAAGGGGAGGGGTAGTCTTTTTAGGTTCAAAGGCAATCTTTCTTCTTCTTTCTTCCCCTCCACTCTTATCCATTCACTTTGTGCCACATTGGTCCCCTAAGGGAAATGGGAGTTGCTTGTCATTGGTGCCATTCACCTGTCAATCAGAGAGTTACAGGATCCGATGGGCTTCGTGTTGTGGAGTGGAAACCCCCGGCCAAGAGGCACACAGGATGAAGTCAGCACCTGTTTATGTTTGCAGCAAAACCACCTTCACTGCCTGAGTAGCCGAGTTGCTACGTCTTCCTCTTCTTCTTCTTCTTCTTCTCTGGCCATGCTAACCCTCATACTACACTTTCTGATACAGGAGAAGCTAATTTCTTCTTTCATGATTATCTTAAAACTCCTCTGTGCAGATGAGTCATTATTTCTGTGGGGCCCAGTACATTTACATCCATAAGTTTGGTTATCTTAATGAAAAACAGTATTTAAGACATCACTGTAAAACGTCCTTGAGCTTCTACAAATGACTGGTCTTTGGCCTGCAGCATCTGATAAGCAGAAACTATTGGTGCAATGTAACTAAGTACAAATCAAGTGTACCAATACTATATGTACAGAGCTGGTTTGTTGTTAAGGTGCTTTCATTAACTGTTTCCGTTTGGTGCCACTTTAAACATTTACTCCACTGCTTTTCAGGAGTAAATATCACATTTTAAAATCCACCACATTTATTGGGCAACCACAATTAGTTGTTTCTTTAGAGACTGAGATTTTAAATAAAAATATCAGCTGATCAGCCCATGAAATATGATGCATTGTTATTAGAGAGATCTTAGACCACCAAACATATTAGCATATTAGGTGATTAAAATCAGCTCTACAAGACAACAACAGTAAAATGTGTCTCAATTAAGACATAATTAAAACCAATAATAATCCAGTTGTATGAAACAATATAACAGGTTATTTTTCTGTAGAACAAGTACATTTATTTTCATATTTCAAATTCATTTCCGGATCATACTTTGATTCTAAGTAACATTTTGTGCACAGTACTTTTGGAGCTTTCAGTTGTTTTACAAACCTAATCAGCAGATTGCATTTGGTTCCTTGTTTTGGATACATACCTGTTGATATATGAGCTCAGTGGATGTTTGTATGTCCACAGCACTTACAGGACCTCCTGTCAGTGTTGACTAAAAAGTAAGGCCTTAAAGTTCATGCTTGACCTTGAAATTGCAGTTTGATAAATCAAACCTAGCTTAACTTAGTAATACATTTGTCACTGCAGTGATTCATACAAAGACATTTTAGGGCTAAAAGTTGATCTTTCAAATCTGCTAATCCTGACTTACAGTGAAATAAATACCCTGAAGAGACATTCCTGCTCTTTTCATTCCCAGTAACTCTATAGACACAGAGCACTGCCATAACTACTCCCCTCAAGCCCTCTATGCCTGACCAAGGTATAGGGTAACACAGAGGAAGGTAGCTGGGTTCGCTCTAAGTGTTCTGAAACAGGAGACAGATTTCCGCCAGCAAATCCAGGTGGTCTTCTGTCCCATGTCCTCTGTTGCTTGTGAAAAGCCACTTTTCCCGCCTGTCACTGCTACATTCACAGAGAGGACATAAACAGCGCTGGAGCCTGGTGCACCAAACCCAGATTGATTCATGACTCTGAATATGATCTAAAGACAGCGCGTTGAGCTGATGAAGGTGCTGAGGGCCCCTGCAGCGCTGGCAGAGTTGGTGACAGTAAAGCATCTCAGCTCTCATACCACTGCTCAGACTCCAAATGTGCTGTTGCATGTGTGTATATCTGCATTACATGTGGGAATGATCTCAGAGAGAGCGCTTTCTAAATACGCAGTCAATCAATCAATCAGTTGGTCAGTAATAAACTCATGTAAATCAATTTCCCCAACAGACCAGCCATCAATATTACACTGAACACTGCTCTTTGTTCAAGCAGATTTATGCTTGGTAAGATGAACATGGCTGACGTGAACGTCCCCACCCCGGCTGTAACACGAGAGCCTCGAGGTGGTAGGCTACTGAGGGAACGCCAGGGGCCCTCTGTGTGAAAAGGGTCCAGTCAGGCTTGGCCAGAGCCATACAGACCACTACTCACTCCATCCACATCTCCTCACAGCAGGATCCAGCCATCTGGACTCGTTTCTGCTCTGACAGGGTGGCTCTCAAGACCCTTTCTATGTGAGGGTTACATTCACAGTGGGCCCCAGGAATGTGCTTGTGTGGGAGGGACTTGAGTAGATTTAAGGGACGACAGCACAGCATGATATATCTTTTCACTCCGTACACTGGAGCATGTCATTTTATCAACATCTGTATTTCATTTTTAGAGCCCTGGTCAATCGGTGGTTCAGTCAGTTTGGTTTGAGACACAAAAATAGGCCTCAAATCACTGAATTATTGCCTGATGTTGAGTCATTTAGACTAGAAACACAAGCAATGGATGAAATATGTTTTTTTATAACATGTCAAATATTTCTGTCATTCCCTTAGCTTTAATTTCCTACATGTCCAGCTCATCGTTCAATTGTTTTTATGGTTTTGTATCAGTTAAAAACAATTTTTCTCATGCTGAGACGTTTGTGAATGAAGAAACGGGGTCTCCTGGTGGTCTTGTGGTTAACAGGCATAATGTACAACTGTATCATTAGCTGTATAATTCTAGCCAGTGTTGTTTGATGCATCTCTAGTTCAGTAATCATGTGTTTTGTTATCCAGCTGAAAAAACTGACTGACTTTCCCGTCAGGGTTTGGTTATGATAAACCTAAAGTGATCCATACTGTAGCAGAGCAGTAAATCCAGACAAGACCTCACTGCATGCATTACTGCCTTTCCCGCGCCTGCAGCAGCAGCTCAACCCTTTTAGCTGCTCCGTTACTATGGCAACTAGTACTAAAACCCCAAAAGAGCCGACAGGAAGGGGTCAGAGGGCAGCAGCAGGTCATATGGCAGATAACCAACATGTCTTGCCTTGAATTCTGGGTCTACTCACAGGAAAAGCATAGTGTGACCCACTGTAGATGAAGGTGTAATGACTGGCTGACGTGGTTCTTGGTTTCAGGTTCTAAAGATGGTTCTACTTCATAAGAAGTTACTCTACAGGATTCACTGGTTGTAACTAGTGGCTTTTTAAATGGTTTATAACTAATTTATGGATGCTTACATCAGTTCTAGGTTTAGTAACAATGTTTGGGTTTTCATGTTGTGAAAGAATCTCTGAGATTGTTTTTCTCCTCCCGCATGACACTCATTCAGTCTTTTTCACTCTAATAATAACTCTGCAGAGGGATTCCTTCAGTGGGTCAAAACAGGGGGACCACTAATTTTTTTTAAAAATTGAATTAACATTTACATCTACAGAGGTGATGCATAAAGATTGAAAACAACCTTTTTCCAGTCATTTTTGTAAATACTGACTTATGGAGCTTAAAAAAGATAAACACCAGCTAAAGGAATTTTTTAACAACCCTGCAATCCTTAAAGTTGCTCCTATTCATGGCTTTTAATTTATTTTTAAGGCACACATTAATGTTTTAGAATTATTCATAAAGGCAATTTTTGAAAGATCTGTGACTGATTAAAATATCACAGCTCTGGCACCGCCTGAAAATGTATATAAATTGTATTTCTGGGATGCAACTGAAAAATAACACAGTTTTCTAAAGTGTGGCGACTCATCACAGTTCAGAAAACAAGGGGAAAAAGTTTCTTTAATGACTTGGTGTGGAGAAATGTGCACATTTGAAGTGAAAGCCTCTGAGGGCAAAGAAAGCAAATGGTGTTGTTTATATGTTTAAAACATCTTTAGCACAGTGTAAATAATTAATCACTGAAGAAAACAGCAGCCTTCCACCTTGGCTTTATCAATAGAGATCCTGCAGTCCCTGATGACCAGAACAACAGTCTATCTCCTGTGCTTGCTTTCTTCTGCTCTGGGAGTTGAATGAGGCATATGTGTGCATTGATTTGCAACCTGCATAAGACCTGTGACAGTCCCCTTCGAGACCGTGATCAATAAGCTCCTTTTCTGGATAAGATATACACACCACATTCATCTTCCCAGCAGGCGTCTGCCAGCCTTTTCACTGAAACTACATTTAATCACATCCCGAGGGTCTTCCCTGTGTTTTCTCATCGAAAATGAAGCTGAAGTATTAATTCTCAGGACTGTGACACAATCACCGTGTGCTGCTTTCACTGTAGGCATCCCTGTATCTGTGTTACATTCTTATGGTGCTGATGCAGTGCATGCATAAGTAAATTTCATGAACGAATGTGCCCAGTGTTACATAAGCCTGCCTTAGGGATGAGATGGTTTCAGAAACAACAGAGCATCAGAGGCAGCGCCAGTGTGAATCCACCTCCGAAGAAAACCTTTTGTTCTGCTGCCTTTTGCTATGAGCTTTCCAGCATAAATCCATTCTCATTAGTTAACTGGGGTGCAAGAGCGCTGAGCTTTCGGACGCCTGACAGTCCAATACAAGCAGACAGCGCCCCCTAGTGGTGGGTTTTAAAAATTCTGTGGTATAACTAGGAAAATGGGGGAACTTGGTCAAGTAGGCCGGCTTGGAAGTGGGGCATACATAGCCAATCATCAGCTTTGGGGTTTCCCATTGGCTAAAAGGGTGCTGTCAATCAAATCCTCCAGAGGTTAGTTTTCTGTGATCTCCTCAGTGTGGTTCAGGAGGTCGAGCAGGAAAGATCCCCTCCATGAAAACCCTCCACGCTACCAGGAGCACTGAGATCTTCAACTTGCACACTTAAACTTTAAGTAAATCAATCCTGTTTTCAGAATTTTACTTACCTCATTTATCTTAATTAATGAAATTACAGTGAATTATTAAATATATTAAAAGTGAAAGTTACCAGTTGTACTATGCAGAGTATAGTAGTAATTTTTCAAAATTATATGTAGATATTTTATGGTATAAAAAAATTGATTGGGAATTACTGATACATTTAGAAGCTTTTTAGAATGCTAAATTTGACCTAAATTTAACTGCTTAATACTTATTTATAATTATGTGTGTGCTTTTGAATATACATAGTTAAATACTTAAACTTCTACATGTATATATACCAACCTATATCCGGCAGTGCAAGTACCTCTGAGTTTAATTAAAAATGTATTATATTGTAAATATAAATAGCATAATATAATATAATATAACATAATATAATATAATATAATATAATATAATATAATATAATATAATATAATATAATAT
>JAQMCX010000057.1:5904965-5948729 GCA_029814765.1 Acanthurus leucopareius | reverse complement strand
GTGTGTGTGTGTGTGGTGTGTGTGTGTGTGTGTGTGTGTGTGTGTGTGTGTGTGTGTGTGTGTGTGTGTGTGTGTGCTCACTCAAAAGCCAACCCTATATCAAAACACCTGCCTCAATCTGGTGAAAAAAAATACTTCTTTTCACCTGACTGAAACATTTTTCTCTGTCACTCAATGGAAATGAGCCGACTTATGAGCTATCCATCATTCATCAAACCCAACAGCCCCGGTACCTTTCCTCGGTTCTGCTTGGCTTATACCTGCTATTTCCACTCCGCATGCTGTCGCCTCTCGGTGCACGGATGTAGCAATTACCGGGAATGGGCGAGATCACTGTAGCAAGGCGAGCAACAGCTTGTCGTCTCCTGAAGCTGAGGCTGATCAGCATGAAACCAGCTCCTCTGCCTTAAACACACAGGCCTTAGGGGGAGAAGGCAAGTTGATATCGCTGCTTTATAATTTCCTGAAATAATATGGGGCGTAAAATCAGACATGTTTCCTTTGGAGCGTAAAGCCAATAACAGATGGAGAAGACAGAGTCGTGTGCTGAGAGAACATGTCTCCATTTAATGTATACATTTGTCTATGTTTGCAGTTATTCTTTAAAAATGTTTCCTAATATGCATATTGTGCAAAAAGGATCCTAAAGGTTAAAAATAAGCCAGAAAAGAATGTACAAACTCTGAAATGAAGTGTTTCAAGATACCTTCAGTGTCTACCATGCCTTTTGCTCATCCTTATATAGATGTGTGTCTTGGCACAAGGGAGCAGCCCCAAGATCATGTGTGAGTAACAGCCCCTGCAGACTAATGTCTTGTTAGAGATGAGGAACAGGTAGAGAGGGAGCTCTTCGCTCAGACTCAGTCCCTCGAAAGGAAAGAGGTCCGATGGTGGCAGCGAGAGGACGATGGAGGATGAAGAAACAAGGGGAGAAAAAATGGAGGGGTAGAGGGCACCGTCTCTTGAGGCCTCTGTGCTTCGTTGCCAGTGTGTGTAAATCAGCAAGCAGCTCACGGCTGCAATGAGGTAGAAAATAAAAAAAACATAAAAATGTCCAAGTGAAATAAGAGGCAAGGAGAAATCTTTTATGATGAGCCTAAATTCTCCTTACTCTGCAGTAGATCCACTGGCCGGCTCAGCTTGTCTTCTCCAGACACCGTCCATCATCCCAGTGTCTGCATGTAGCCACAAATTACTCAAATTACCCCACCTGCTATTCATGCAATACATATGTAATGAGGAGCCTAAGTTCACATTATTATCATTCATGGTATGTTAATAGGCCCATGTCACATTCATTAATATGCACGTTAAATGATGTGGACTGCTAAACCAGCATGTCTGAAGTTCTGAAGATGTGGTCTCATACACATAAAGTCCTGTAGAGAAGTTTAACAACATGTTTAAACTTGTGTTATTGAACATTTTTCATCATTCGAGCATAGAGGTCATTCTAGACCTCTACAAAACCTTCACCTAAAGGTCTGCTCATCAGCTTTTGAAGTTCTTGAACCACTCCTCATGGTTTCCTTCATAAGGCACTGAGCTGGTTTAGATGCCAGGATGTAATCAAAGTGGTGAACTTCCGCCAGTTGAAAGTTTAGACAGGCAGTGTGTGGATCTTTGAGCTTTATGTTGGTTAACACATTCCTTTCAATATCCATTAACATGAACATCTTTCATTAAAATAAGAAAAGTTTATATTCAGTGCCAGAAGTTTCCATGTTTTACTTTTTACAACACTGAAAATGAATAGATTTAATGTGGCTTTTTGGTGCTGATCACCAGTAAATGAATGTGACAAGAATGTCCACACTATGATTTTGATTAATTTATGATATAAAATACAAAGTGCATTTTTGCAAGGATTCACACCCTGCAATGGGACACACCAAGATCACTATTGGTGGAGCCACACTAAGTTAAATGGATCTGTAGTCAAGGAGTTTCAACTGATTGTGATACTAATTCATCTGTGTCAGGACAAAGGAGTAATCTAACTCTACAAGAAGCATAATCAAAAGTACAAGAAAAGATATATCACACATTCAAACTGCATTTACAAGCGTTTTATATAACGATGTTCATTGATTTTTCCAAGTGAAAAAAGTAATGAGCAATAAGCAATTTTTTTTCTTTCTAAGATAAGATAGAGAAGAAAGACTTTATTGTCTTCAAAGGTAATTTGTCTTGGACACATACAGTAACTACTTTTAAAAAAATACAGAATAACAAAGTGAATGCATTCAGTAACTATAAATACTGTCATCGGTCTATGTGCATTAACATAGACATGCACACATGCACAGTCACTAATAAATAGTGTAAATGCCACAATGAGAAACTTTGTACAAGAACTGTTTCCAACGCTGCCACAGTCAGATTTATTAGTCAGTTATGAGATAGTCAGCGGCAACTGTCAGCAGTATTACAGCTAGCTATCACTTACAGTAAGTTTTTAAAGTTACATGAGAAGTTGTCTAGGAGGCCAAAAGAGGCTAAATAATCACTGACAGAGCTGCAAGTGCATCAGTCAAAACTGCCAAATGGGAAACAGTTGTGACGATTTCTGCCAGAGACAGTTTGCATAGACAAAGAAACGAATAGTGGAAAGCTGAAACTAAACATTGGGGAAAGGAAATATGATAAAAGACACAATATATAATACTGTATGCAGTTCTTTGACAAATGCCTCTACTTGGCATTCAACCACAACCACAGTAGAGATGGACCAAGTTTAAATCTTTTGTCATGATGTGCAGTAGTCAGGAATATATAAATAGCAAGCCTCCCAGTCTGAACCCTGCCTCAAGCCCCTTAAGAAATGTTTGACTTGCCACCAGAGAGCGTGTGCGGTTTCTTCTCCTGCAGTTTGGATATTATTCAAGTGTAAAGATATATATTCTGCAATTTTAATCCCCCTACACATCCTTTTTCAAAGCCCTGTCAACATAATTCTCACAGGGAAATATGAAATTCCTTTATCTTAAAGTGGATTAATGGCTTAAAAAGTCAAATTTAAGATTTAGGACTCTGAATTGGGTTTTAAAACCAAGCATGTGTCATTTGTGTGCAACTGTGGAGTGTAAGCGTATCCTCTGGTTGCTTAAAGTCCAAAAAAACCCTGAAATAATACTGGATATGCTGCCCAGATGATATTAGTTGATGTTATTCGGCTCATGCGCATGGTCACTGATGAGCAGCTCCTATGCAGTCTGGGCACTAAATTAGCTCAGGTTAGCTTGGCAGGACCTGTGTTTGGACACATACCAAAGCTGACACAAAGTGGGAGTGATGGTGGCAATCTGCTATATTCAGTGTCTCAGTTAGCTCAGCAAGCTCCTGTAACTCAACCCTCATACCTTTACTTCCTCTGTCGAGGGGTTGTCCGACAGAAAAAGCTGCTCTATTAAGAGCTGACACTGAGATGGCACCTCAGCCTGAATGCGGACTCATTACAACCTGGGGCACTAACTCTGTGGGGGGTAAGGGGGGGAAAAAGAGAGGGATGAGGCTGGATTGGCAGGAAGTCAGCTGCAGCGAGGTGTAAGAGGTACAATGTGGAGAGGGTTGTAATTACAGTTAGAGCCTCTTTTGGCATCCCTGACCTCCCCTGATTACAAACTATCCTCCCAGACCATCCAGGGTCATTACTCACCTCACTAACTAGTAGAGTAAATCAGCGGCGGAGCGCTGACCTGATATTAGAGCCACAGCCGGAGAGTAAACAGGGCCAGTGTACGGAGGCTGGCTCCTTGTAAATAATCTGAGAGGAGATGGAGCAGGAGCGAGGCGTGGGAGATGTTTATAGCAGGTGGACAAACACCTGTCACTTTGATAAGCCTGATTTATCCTGAATGACATGTCAGCACATAGCTCCACGCTGCCTGACAGCCTGGGCCACCAACCCCCCACACCCTGGAACATGAGACCTGTTTGTAAGAGTGATGCATACAGTAGTGAGAGAGATGACGAGTGCCTCTCTAACAGCTTCATCCGTGTAAAAAAAAAATCATCTGGGACATGATGGGGTTCAAAGCAGTGTCCTCTAAGGGGTTGATGTTGATGTTTTCGAGGCCAGAACCTGGACTTTTAGGCTGTGGATACACTTGTGTTTCCCCTCCTGCTTCTGAGATAAACAGGTCTTCAGGTCAGCACTGTTGGCAGCTCGCAGAGGGCAATTAACAAGAAGGAAGAACAGACGCTGCTAAAGGTGGGTGTGGTGCTTCTAATAAATGACCTGTCTAAACCCATATTTACTGGCCATGCCACTAACCCTAGCCTTCAGCTCATAATATTACACATTAGATGTTAAAAATCACTAAAAGTGATGAAAATCTAGACCTCTCAAATTTCAGAAATATGAATTTTTTAGAGCAGCCTGTCATTCTCTTCATTAGCTTTCACTTTAAATGCATCGTGTCTTCTCACACATTGTCACAAGCTAGCTGAGGAAACCTTAATTTGTCAGCTGCCATGAGTTATGCTAACAGAAACTGACCTCAATTAAGAGTGACTTGCATTTAAAAAGTGTCTGTTTCAGATTTTAAGATTTAGACGAGGGGGAGAGGCTTTAATGGAATGCTGACAGAGAGCCAGTTCGAAAGGTAATACATTTCCTGCAAAATGCCAGGGGATAGCACATAAATAAAGCAGTGTTATTCCTGACAGAAACTCTCTATGAAGCCGCGCTGTGATCTACGGCTGGGTGACCCGGTTAAAGAGCAGCAGGAACAGCTGACAGCTTGATCAAGATTACCTCTCTAAAGTGGTATAGATCAAGTCTTTGGCCTTCTCATCAACCTCAGAGGTGATGGTATGAAATGGTGATGTTACATGATAATACTCAACAAAGAGGAGCAGTCATCGCTGTAAGCAGGGGGATATTAGCCCATTGATATTGTCCTGAGAGTTTTTTTTTTACCAAGAAGGTAGATGTTTAACGCTGGATGAACAAGTACAAACAACAAATTTATGATTATTAGGCTGTTAAAGAATTAACATACCTGAGCACTAAATTGTCAGTGTAAAATGACTATGGACGTATTCTGTCCAAGAGGGAACTTTGTTTTATATTTCCATCATCTTTCTCAGCAAATCCAATTTTATTTATTATAACTCAGCAGCTCAATCTATATATATTTGGCCGGTAAAAGTGTATCTTTATGGTTGCAAGTATTAATTAGTGATATTCTGGTATCATTAGTGTAATTTAGTGCTCACTAGATTAATGGCACTCTGGCATTTATCTATGAAACATTATATCTTGATGTTAAATTGCAATAAAAGAACCTGTATTTTCTGAGGATATGGCTGTCCAAATGTAACGTGGGGGGATGGAGGTGTGGTTGACATCCATTAAGGAAATCCTTTATTGGCACATAAAAATGAGAGGCAATATTTAGCCTTAGCTGCCTTTGGCAACCTAACCCATAGCCTAATATTAAAAGCAGGACTATTAGAGGGAAATACCAGGCTATGTCAGCAGTAAAGAAATATTTGTGTTATTATATTAAATCCACAAGTTCAACACCAAAACATGCTTTAAGTGTTTTATAATCAGCCTAATTGATGGAATTGCAAACACTCAAGACAATGTCGGTAATTTGAGGAGATGTTCTTCACTAACTAAATTTCATATTGTCTCACTGCGTCCCTGCCCTAAAACAAAGCATTTCCTCTATGTAGTATATTCAATAACTAATTATGGTAATTCATTACATCTCCAATTAGCAGAGAGGCTTTATCGCTGCATGATACCGTTACGGGAAGGATTTATGTTGGCTTTGAATGTCACCCAGAGGACAGAGGACGAGCTCATCACTCAACAGGAACAAAACAGAGAGACAGGAGCAAGGAAAAAAATAAAGGGAAGAAGGAGAAAAAGATACAGTGAGTTATCGGATAATGAATGCATTTTCCTTCCCTTTTTCTCACAACCTTGAAGAAACCTTGAAAAGGCCTCTTTTGTCTGCAGCAAAAACCAAAAAGGAGCAGATTACCATAACAGATAAATTTGTAGTACATCTTTGGTATTGTAGCCAAGAGGCTGTAAAAAGATTTGTACAGTATGTATGTAACCTCGGTGGGATATGCCTGGCTCACACCACCTCGCCTGCTGTCAAACAGCCCCTCAGAGGGTGATAAGCATCCCTTCTATCTGTGAGGGTTGCTGTCTTATTAGTGCACCTCAGCCAACCATCTGCCACGCTGTGATCTTCTGCCCAGCAAAGTCTCTCAGGTGCCGTAAAAAAACAAGAGTGCCCCTTTGAAGCTTGGAACAAAAGTGCTGACCAGATGAATAAACACGTTTTAAAAAATGTATCCGTGGGGTTATGTTTGGTATGGTATGTGTTTAGCGTGTGAATATTGACGGCAGCACGAAGAAAAAATGAAGTGGTTCCGTAGGCTAAAACAATATGGGTAATGTATTGATTCCTCACGTCTGCTAAATGTTTTTCTCTCCAAGAAAACACTTGATCACAATAATTTTTATATGAATTTTCATTATTAATCTTATTCCTCTTTCTCTTGTTAATGGTCACTGTCATTCAGTTTGTAAGCATCATTTCAAAATGTGTGTTCCCTGATAAAACCACAAAAAAAGGAAGAGAAAAAAGGCATGTGGCATTGTTTGCATTGAGTATCTAGGTCACAAAGGTATTAATACATGACCTTTGAAGAGACTCTATTGCCACCTTGTGGCTTAACGAGCATGTTAAATAATAATAATTTTTTAAAAAAGCGCTGATACAACACATGTTTGAGTCTTTATTTATTTTGCCATTTGCAAATACCAAATTTTCCAAAAGCAGAGCATGAAATGGTGTCATGGAGAAACTGTATCTTGGCTAGAAAATAAATACAAGTCAGCAGTGCAAAGTGCAGTTACTGTAGAAAAATAACTCTTAAATATGTTATATGAAAATCTTTCCATCCAACCTTTGGTCTCTTACAGGGGACATGGGAGAGAAGAAACCTGAAAGTACCACAATGCACCAGTTAACATAAAGTGAAGACAGTATATGATTCATTACTGTGTACTGAGCAAACAAGAGCAAGAAACTAAAGCATGATCATTGCAGTCATGAAGTCTGAGAAACTTACATGTAAGGGGGGTGGGGGTGGGGGTGTATTTACAAAGCATAAAGCTCCATCAGGTAGTCTTTAGGGACAATTCCTATATTGCCATTCTTCTCTCCAATCCACCAGCCAAAAATCTGGTACTCCTGGAAACAGAACAAAGAGGAGACAGGGTGATAGAAATGTGTTTAGGATATTTATTCACTCATTTTAATTCATGTAGTCATCACTGAGCATTTAATTAAGTAAATAGGACCATCTTTCATCACTCAAGGAGTTAAAGTTTATCTTTTAATTGTCTATAACAACGGTAGGCTATAACAGGTACACAGAGTGGCAATATTACTTAGAAAAACTCTTGTTCTGAGGACCTTGATATGTTAGAAAAAGCAAAGATATGCTATTCTGGTGGCATAGGTTTAGAAAACCAGCTATGAACCTTGCGGCCTCAGTTCGTGTCACATCAGAGATCTGTTTTCATTCCCATTCTCTCACTTCCTTTATTTTCTAAACTTGGACATATGATGTTCTTCCTGTTTTTCGTTCACTCCCTCTTCCGAAACAACACCTACATCCCATCAACAACTTTATGTTTCCTGCTCCTCTCACTCTCTCTACCCAGTGAGGTTTTTGAGATTGCACACTCTGCACCCTCCACACAAAAAGCCTCAGTGCGTAGAGCACATCACACATAAATCTGTCACGGCTTGACAAGTAATAGCTCCAAATGGCTGTCAGCATGCTGAGATGTGAGGAGGACACTGTGAGCAGAGATCTGAGACAAGAGGAGAATACCCCTCTCTCTGTCTCTCTCTCTCTCTCTGGCCAAGAGCCTGACCTCACATCAAAGTCTTCCAAGACATGAATCAACATTGGAGATCACGTTGTGACAAGGCAGAAGGAAGAGAAACCTGCAGAGGGTTTCAAATCCATGCCAAAACTCAGGGACAAGGAAGGACCACATCTGTGTCCAGTTATTCCCTAGAGAGATTAATGGATGTAAGTGATCATATGGTAGTATTAGACACAGGGAGATTACAATAACAATAGAGATGGCTAGCACTGGTGGTTGTCTGGAGACGGGCAATTATTGTGTCAGATAAAAAGGTGCTTGACTTACTATCCATGTCACAACTTTATACACAGGGCATGACTACAGTAAAAAAAAGTCCTTAAAGCGTCTACACTATGAACAGAAAATCAAACATCACAAGAAAACACAAAATGTCACATTCATTTCATGCATGTGTCACATGATTCAAATGGCATTTCACAAGCCCCTGAGGCATAATACAGCAGATTGACATGAGGTGTGTGTAAGAGAGTGTGAGACTGAGTGTGTGCGCACATTACGACTTCCTGCAGACGGCCTTTGAAAACAGCAACACCTCATTGTGTAGTTCTGGCTGACAAATAAGTCGTGTTTGAGTGAGCGCGGGACACAACATAAGAACACATAACGCAGGGCTGTGGAGGACTGATGACACCACACACTGCGACAACACACACATTAACACAAAGAACCTTAACTGAATATTTTAGTGCCTCATAATTGCATGACTCTTATCAAATGAAACACGACAGATGCATCAGTTTACAAGCACTGTATCGTACAACAAGGAATATGCAGGCAGGTTAAAAAACAGCTCAGACAGTGTTTGCATTATGTCATCTCATTTAGGTGACTGTGAAAATTGCTGTTGACAAAAACTGATGAAAATTATTTGTCAAAAAAGTACAATTCCCACTTTGTGCCTGAAAACTTTTTTATCTTGTGTTTATTTTTTGTCAAAAGTGTACATAGGTCTTGTTAAAATTTTGTCTAAAATTAGTTTGTTATATATAAACTGGCCTTTTCTTCGTCAGTGAAAAACTGCCATTGACGAAAAATTTGGCAAAAATGATTCTTTAACACTGTTAGTCACTTAAGGTAAGTGTGATGTTACATCTATTAGTTTTATGTGCTGTGACCTGAATTGGGGGGCGGTGGTGAAGCAGATCCAGACAACCCACACTCCCTCACTCACAGTCAGGCCCTATAATCAACACCCAGGTTCTGACTGGGGGGTCTCGCAGCTGTAACACTACTGCTATTTCTGGCCTAAGGAATGGGGGTGGGAGGGACGCGGGGAGGAAGGAGAAAGGAGAATGGGGGAGGAGGGAGCAATTGAGGAGGGGGGAGAAGGAGTCGACTGTCCGTTAAGCTGCAGCTGGCTGCTGCAGTCCAGACAGGTTTTATGGTCATTGCCCTCGCAGCAGGCCACAACCCCCAACACCAAGGTTTCAGCTAATGGCACTCCCAGTCTGAGTGAAAGGGCAACTTGATTCTTGGTCCTTTTCCACACAAGATGAGGGAGCAATAAACAGGCATTTGGCCATTGAGCATTGATGGGTCTGTCTGCTTTGTGCATTTGTTCTCTTCCATTAGTGCTGAATCAATTAATCAATTAGCCGGTGAATGGAAAAAAAAATAACTATTTTAATAATCAATTATTTTCTCATGACAGTGATAAAAGAAAACTTAAGAAGATATAGAGATCTAAAGATGTTCTTAGGCTCCTGCGAGTTTTGAAAGGTATCTTTCTGATTTTCTGGCATTTTAAAGACTAAACTTATGATCTATTAATCAAAAAAAAAAAATTTGATAGTCAATAAGAAAATAACTTATAGTTGCAGCCTTTGTTTTATGCTGAGAAAAATAAATGTAGACATTTGTCAAAATCATTATTCAAGTTTTTACAAATGAGTAATGTTTGGAGATCATCAGTCACGTTTTTAACTCTTTGTGGCTTTTAGGTGCCACTAGATGGCAGACTTGAATTTGGAAACAGACCTGACCAGTTGACAACAGTAGGTCTCAGTTGACTACATGCTCCATAGAAACCAAACCAGACAGGAAACACAGCCAGTCTAGATGGTGCACATTTCACACATTTTTGTTTTTCTAACACCAACCACAGGGTCAACATGCATCTGTAAAAGCATAAAATTCTTTGACTAATTTACCGCAAGAAGTTCAAAAACAAGCTTGTTAAATGTATCACAACAAAATCCAATTCTGCGTTTGTGTGAACCAGTTAAGGACAAAAGGGCTCCTGTTTGGTTACATAATAGAGTTAAAGAACGGCCCCTCAGTTCTCAACACCTGGCACCCACGCCTATGCGAAAAGCCTCGGAAATTGTGCGTCCACTACACGTCCTCACCTGCTCTGAATAGTGTGGCGGACTGAGCCTGGAGTTTCCTGAGAACACACATTCCTATTTGGCGAGGTGAGAGAGAGACGTCTGAGAGGTGTGTGGGCTGAGGGCTGCTCACCGCCTGGCATGGCAGCGGCGGCGGCGTGCTGAAACAGTCCAGATGGAAGTGATGGAATGGCACCGTGTGCCAGCTAAGCCCAGCCTCCGCCAACAGCACTAAAACAGTTTCCGTTGTGACACAACTAATCCCCATCACAGTGCCAGAGGGAGAGCCTAGCCCAGTCTGCCTCTTACCATCAGCCGTCCACCTCCAGGCGGTGGGCCAGATGCTGCCAGTAAAGGATATGAACAGACAGTTCCTCTGAGGGCCTAGAAATAACTCACCTTAGGTGGTCTGAGGCCAGCAGAACCACTCCGACTAAAAACCTCAGCTCACAACTTTTGCATTACACTTGGGTTTGAGATTATACTGGCTTTTCCATGCATCAAGAAAACATTCATTCAGGGACAAATCAATGTGTGACCTCTGACAAACAGGGCTCCCTTAACCATACCTTGCTCAGTATGTAGATGGTATCCCCACGTTTGAAGGACAACTCATCTGGGAAGTCCCCTACACAGTCCCACAGGCCCTGGTAGTAGTTGGGATAGTCTGTGCTCTTGTCAACTGGAATAAAATAGGAAAGCAGATGATGCATTTTTTTCCACTGAGACTAATCACATTTAGTGGGTAGGTCTGATAAAGGAGTGTGGACTGTGCCAAGTAAGACCAACAGGAGGCAGTGGAGAGCCTCAAATAGAATTGGAGGCAGACTGTGAAACCAAGTTCATACTTCCTACTAATTCTAAGTAAGTTTTTGAGTATTTCATACTGTATGTTCACACTAATTTAAACTGATGGATGGCATTCTCCTCCAATCCAATACACAAAAAGAGATGGTGTAACAGCTTACATCTGGAAAAATATTAAACTCACTGTAGATGGACTTACAACAGCTCCACAACACCTCAGAAAATGAAAAAAAAAATGCTTCCAGCTGTATATTTAAACTAAATTTGCTGTGTCATTGTAAAGATGTGGATTATCTGATCAATAAAAACTAATCTGCAAATATAACTGGTTTATCGTTAAAGTATTTTTTATTCAAAAAGTTCTCTGATTTTAGCTTTTCCATTTTGAAAATATGCTGCTTTTTTAAAACAATTTTCCATTGTATTCTGACATTTGGGAAAGACGGAGCCTTTGAGGTAACAATTAATAAAATCATTAGTAGCAGCTTCATTGTAAAGCTGAAGTTTGTTTACCTTTGCAGGATGTGTAATGGATCACTTTCTGTTATAATAGATTAATTATAATTTATTGCAAAAAAGTAAACTCTAAATATCACTACATAATATGCTGCACACGTTTAACAATAATATTATAATAATATCTGTGTTTGTATAGCACCTTTCAAAACACACAGTTACAAAGTGCTTTACAAAAAAAATAAATTAAGATAGAAAAATTAAAATAAAATAACATAAAACTTAGCTTCAAAACTATTAAAACCAGTAAGATGCCAATAAGAAAGTAAGACAGGTATATTTCCTCAACTCTCAGCCTATTTATTGATCAAAGAGAGATCACTTTGTATTTAGTGGACACTGCCTGTTAATGAGAGAGAAATGTGTCCACAGATACAGCAGATAGAGACAGTGGGGAGGCATTTAAGCACATACAGAACTTTAATATATCACTTATTGTAAAAGGAAGTAAGCCTGATAGTTATTTCCAGCATTGTGTTAACTTTCAGTTGCGCATGTTTAGAAACTTCCTCTGTGAATGTCACTTCTTCATTATGGTGGCTTAGAGGTTTGAGTTTGCTCTCGGCCACAAAAACTGTTCTGCGCAAACTAAATATACCATTACATCTAAACCAGACATATATTTCTGTGCTGTTTACCTGCAACAGGAGGAGGAGGAGCAGGTTTGCTCGCTGGCTCCACCTTTGGAGGAGGCTTTGCCGGTGTGGGTATGTCATCCTCTGGAGGAAGAAGCAAAATATTCATGAAAAAATGTGCTTGGAATTAAAAGTTATGGTTCTTTGTCTAATTAGTGGGTAGGAAAATATGCAGTGGAAAAATAAAACCTTTGAAAAAAAACAAAACAAAAAACAGATGCGTGCAATTTGTTCATGTTCTGCAGGAAAATGTACTATATGTATAGAAAACAGATGGTCACAGTAATAAAATGCACAGTCGGACCTGGAAGCTCTTCATAGATGTCATCGTCGATTGCCCCAACATCATCGTACACTTCCTGTTCCTCCTCTTCCTCTTCTGGTATAATGCCTGTCATGTCTACAAACAGGGGATAAAATACTCAGAAATTTTTGGGTTTTCATTCACAAATGTTTTAGCCTCTGGCATACTGTAGAGCATAAGAATGAGCTTTATGATTGAGAACAGTTCAAACCTTTCAGAACAAAGTCTATCTGTTTCACCCATTCCTCCGCCTCCCTCACTGATGACGCACAAAACTGTGATGAAGGAGGATAGAAATGAAAACTGCAGTCAGTGTAATACGCAGCTCCACATATATTAATTAACATAAACAAATAATACTGCATTTATGCATAGTAAAATGTTCCACACAGAAGAGCCTGAATATTAGAAACACTCTTGGACTTTTTAAATATGCGTGTCAGGTTGAGCCATGGCAAAGGCAGCAGTGTCAAATTAATGATGATTTTTTTTTTAAGTAAAGATTTATTACATTTATTGCATTACACGCATGTCTGTCCAAGTATTAAACATGGCACATTTCAGGCTCGCATGTGTTTTTGAGACGAACGCACCTGATAGACTCGCTTGTCTGGAGCTGAAATCTCAAAGCAACAGTCCTTCTTTGAGTCTTTCCGTAAGGTGTTGTTCACTTTGACGTTGTAGCCATCGATGTTGAACTCCCCCTTCTGCTGCTTATCTGGTTACAGGAAATTATAACTTCATCATTAACGATTTAGACACAACAACTGCACTGTCACTGTGAAAAACAGGTAAACAAAAGCAGTACCTTTTTCACTGCCATAATAATAGAAGATGTTATGGCTTAGAGCACACCATCTCTTCTGCCACTCGGTGCCAAAAAAGCTGTGATCTGTGGAGGGAGAATTTACAAAAACCTCAGCGCTGATGAAATGAATCATCTTATCTCATCTCTATTAGAGCTGAGCATTGTAAGTGTACTGCAAAAAATCTGGAAATATCAGTAAATAGTCATGTATGGGCTGTAGTCTTCGTTTGGACATCATGTGTCCTCTGAAAAAAGAAAAGAGCTTTATGTGTATATTATTCTTTCTAAAGATCAAATGTGTAGGATTTAGGGAGCTTTATTTTTAGAATATGGCAGAGTGAATAGAATATTCACAAGTATGTTTTCATTAGCGTACAATCACCTAAAAATAAGTATCTTGTGTTTTCATTGCCCTAGAATAAGCCTTTATATCCACAGAGGTAGTGGTTCTGCCGTGTTTCTACAGTAACCCAGAATGGACAAACCAAACACTGCCTCTAAAGAGGGTCTTTACTGTTTTTGAGAGTTTCATGGCCACCGAAGGCTCTCTAGTCAAGTGCAATCTGAAACTTGACCGGTGGTTGCCACTAAATCCTACAAACTGGACCTTGAACATCCATCTATTAGGACCTATTTGAAATGACCAAATTGAAAAGCTTAAACAGACAAAAAAATGCAAGTATGTTAGTGGATAATTGAACAAAATGAATGATGAATAACTTGTCTAAAAAAGATGAAAATTCAAACATTTAAATCTCCATAAGCAGTGCTTAGATGGTTTAAAATAGCCTAAATGGACCACCAGTGATCTGGCAGACATGATAGGGATAGCAGAGCACTCACCCTTTCTGCGCTTCTCGAGGTATCCTGCTTTAAAGACGGACGTCAGGTCCTGAGCCGCCACAGGTGGGGACTGCTGGGCACCTGGAAAACAGAGTGGGCTCAGTGTCCTCTCCGAACACATCATCCTTTCAAAGTGCTTTTGCATATGAGTGCATGCATACATGAGAAAATCATATTTGTTCTTTGAATGCAAAAGATAAGGGAGATGGATTTCAGAGGCAGAGAGATTTCTGACTAAATTTTGCCATCATGTACTCATTTGACTAATATTTAAATTGGGTGCAAAGTCCACGGCGGCTCCACTAAGCATTGTTTTGTTTCTGTCTGGAGGAGATTCCCTTTGCAGTGTGCAACTTCAATGCAAATGTTCAACTGCTGTGTCAAAGTTGCTTTGTGTGAAAGAGCAGCCATAAAGCTGGCAGCTGCTTACAGCCCATAAAACCCGGACCCCTAATCACCATTTCACAAGGATTTCCCTAATGCCATTATGAAAAAGTAAAAGCAAAATCTTGCATAGATTATCGCGATGGAGCAGATAGGGTTAAAGCTACTGTAAATTGAGGAATGTTTTTTCTCCAACTACAGCCATGGCAGTAATTTTCAGTCCCCAGACTGTGGCTGAGAGCAATAAAGCATGCTCTAGCTGTCAAAGGGGTGGAGTAAAAAGAGGTGGTGGGAGTAGCAGTTGTGCCCCTAAATTGCTTCCCAAGTATGTTGCCAAGTTACAGCTGGAATTTCTCCCTCATTGTGCCACTCAAAGTCACTTTCTCCAAGGAGCAGACCCTGAGATTTGTATATTTTCATGCCAAGGTGCAATTTTCGATACTTTAATCCGCAGCTTGTTAGCAGTTAGCAAGTCAACTTTGGACGTCTGGCTAAGTGGCTTGTGGCTTACCTTCGCAGGCCTCTTCATCCTTGTCTGTGCGCTCAGACTGCAGTGACCCTCCATCATTGTTGCTGTCAACTTCGTCCTCATCTTCTGAGTCATCCGCGGCTATTAGAGTAAGCAGTGTTGTGGAGTAATGGAACGTGTTATGGTGTAAAACTGTAATTCTCAGTCAGTTGTGTGGTGTTTCTGAGGTGTGAGCGGATCATTTGTAGAGGTTCAAATGTTTTTTAAAGCCTGAGAAGATAAAACTACACAGTATTTTACCAGAGAAAACGATAAAAAGGGTCTGAAAGATAATGCCCATATAAAATATTTATCTTAAAATCTATGTTGCTTATAGTTTTAAAGAAATTATTAATTTCAAAGGGTTTGTACTTCATCTGATTCATGTTGTGACCCCTTAGATTCATGTTGTGCCCTCTTGTGTGGGGTCCTGACCCCCAAGATGGGAACCACTGGTGAGATTTAAACATAAACCTTTAGAGTATGTTAAAGAGTAAAACTAACACTCACTTTTGTCCCTGAAATCTTGTGGGAAACTGTTGGGGAGACAGTAAATGCATGTTAATGGTTTACATTTTGCATAAGAATCTATAAGTTTTAACTTTGAGGAAAGAAAACATACCTCAGCTTGACCTCTTTAATCCGCTTGATGAAGGCTTCCCTCCTCTCTTTCGCCTTCTTGCTTAGATTTTCCCCTTTTAATCCATCACTGAGGAAATTTTCTAGATCTAAACAACAAAAACCAGGTAAGACTTTCACACTGTCTGATAGCAACACTAATCCGATTGTGGTGTTTTACTTGGCAGTCAAGTGGCTCAATGCTGCAGCAGATCATCTTACCATTCAAAGCACAACAACAACAACAACAACACACACACCAACACACACACACACACACACACACAGCCCAGCAGTGTGCAGCTGCATTGTTTGCTGACTTGTCCTCAGCAGGAGTGAGCAGTATGAATGAAAAACAGCACTGGACTGAAACTTCGCCCATGTTGAGCCTGCGCTTCCTCTTTTAACAAAGCCCTCTCTTGACTGGACTGGACTTTCGTGCAACAAACAAGAACACCGCGTACAAACACATTATAATTGCTCGTTATGTTACCTGTAATGAGCGTCGTTAACTCTTCGGGAACGGGGCGCATCGTTGGGAAAGTTTGCTCCAGGCAGCGACGGACGGTCTGGCGGCTGAAACTTCTTGTGACACGGAAGCAGCAGCGGGTTTCGAGATACGGAAGTCGGTGTGCTATTTATTTATCACTGACCACACAGTTGTCAAAGCCGCCTGTTGTTCAACACCTAATGCTGACGTTTATTACTCTATCAGCCTTTTTTTTGTGTGTGTGTGAGTTTATTTTACTGCCAATGATGACGGGGAGTTGATGCTTTAATGGAGCAACGGGTCTTTACAGACTAATAAAATCATCGGATAACGCACGATCATATTTTTGATTGATTCCAGATAATATTTCTCTGGCACTCAAGTCTGCTCGCTGGGACTGACTCACTGTACACATTGAGAGTACACACACATTTTCTTTCTTCTTTTTTTTTTACACAATGATGCAAGCACTTTGAGTTTATGAATCTGTCAACATTGTAAATCCAATCAGACATCATTAATAGTCGAAGAGGCAATTTCATGAAATTGTTTTGGAGGCCCTTGTGCCAGTCTGTGCTGCTCCTGCTGCACTAATCTATTCCTAAATCACATTTTAAATGTTTGCATCATCACTTGCATGTCATTTGTGACCCTGTATTAATCACTTTGTATTGTACAGTCAATGAGAAACACATTTTTCCATCATATTTAATGCAATCAGTGAACCAGTTCTTGCAGAATGAGTGAGTAAAAAACTCTTGACTTCTCACTTTAAGTGAAATCTGTGCCTCCAGATGCATTCAATGACATATTGTTTATAAAAGTGTCAGTCACTCATTAGTCATCTTTTGACAGGCAGTATCAAACAATCCAGGTTGAAAGGCTGAGGCTTTGAACTGTATAGCCTGTTGTTGTGGAGAAGTGAGACAGAAATGTCAGTGCAGCTCTGGAGGGGCTGTGAGAAGAGTTTCAGTTTGTAGTTTAGCTGCAGGTGGTAAATGGTGTTTGTCAGAGCTGCCAGACACACAGAGTTTTACCTCACAAACACTTTATTTAATTCAGACTCGGTCCAGCAGCTTTGAAAATACTAACATCTATAATGTCTATTTAAGTGTCTCTTATGTGTCCTAAAAGAGAGGAAAAGATGTTTTGATAGGATACAAATTAAATGAATATACACCCTGCAATGATTCATTTTTCCACACTTTTTGCTTTGACTAAGTGTTAAAATGTTATGAATTTATATTGAAAATCATACTTAGAAAAGGGAAAACTAGACATTTAGATCCATGAGTGATTGTAGTGTGATATAGAATTACATTCCTAACTTCTTGATGCAAAATAAAATCACAGATCATAATCTACTTTTCCAAGATTGTTTCTGCATACATTCTGTGATGTCACTTCCTGTTCAAAGTTATCTGAGTGGCCAATAAATACTTTATGAGCTTCAAACCCTCCGTGGTCATTCAAAACCTGACCCACTCCTGACCTGGCAGCAGTTCCTCCCAGTTTGGAGAGGAGAGGAGAGCCAGCTTGACCTTTGACCTATGTGTGTGTGTGTGTGTGTGTGTGTGTGTGGGAGAGAGATTTGCTGGCACAGTGTTGTATCTAGTTTCGCATAAAACTTCATCTACTCATCTGTCATCTCACAAACTCTTCTCTGTGATTGGCTCCTTCCCCTGTTTGTAATCTACTAATCTACAACCTGTTGACCGAGCTCCATTACTGAAAGTCATCAAAATCTTACATTATATAACCATACAAAGAAATTACATAATCAGACACATGGCTATGATTATATCACTTTTTTTTTTATATCTGTGTGATTAAATGTGCATATTGCAGTTGGAGGAACCTGTGAATCTAAAAAAAAAAGGTACAGCATGATAAATGTTTTATTTTGTGCTCATAAAAAGAAACTAGCAGAGTGAAATAAGTGGTCTGACCTTTTTTGAATAATAGGATATCGTGAGAGAGGGAGTATGTGTGGTGAGTCTGGCCTGTAGCCGCTGCAGACACTGACGTGCGGTCTCAGCAGCGGCTTCTGCACCAAATCAAATCTGACTGCATCTCTGCCTCCTGGGCTTTCAATAATTTTCCCTAGCTAGTCTTTGTTTTCAAACTGATTGCAATTAGCCATCACTTAATACCACATCTCAATATGAATAGCAGTTAATCGCCATAGCTTACCTTTTTTTTTTTTTTTTGGGATTTTTATTGCCATGAGCCCAACCGCACAATCCTGAAAGCACCACAGTGACTAGAGCCTATAAATTAAGACTCTGGTCAGATTAATTGATCTTTGAGCTTGTTATTTGTGATTTCTGGAACAGTCTCTGACTCGAGCTTTCCAGCAACCATTTTCCCCAAGCATTTAATAAAGGAAGGCTATTCAAAGGAAAAACAGCAACCTCGGCTGACGCCTCTCTGTGCGCGTTATCGAGCCGAGGTTCAAATGCTCGATGTAAAAAAAATCCTGCATTAGTAAATGGCACGAAATCCAACTGGTTCATGTGAATATAGTTTTACCGTCGTTAACATGATAAAGATTTAATTTTACGAAATTTGGGAATCGCCTGATTATGCAGTTGAAATCATCTGATCATGGTTCAGTGTCTATTTTTTGCTTCTGCGTTACAAAACCCCTTTAAGCTACCAATTAATATCAATTAAAAATATATATAAATGAATAAAAATAAAGTATCATCTCTGCTGCTTTGAATTTACTTGAAATATTGTTAAATAATACAAAGTTATAAGTTCTTAAGGCGATTCTTGATTCAAAAAGATTGCATTGCATTGCATTGTGGATCAGGCTATAAACAAGCACCCTCAGTGCTGTGAGTTTTATAGGCAATAAAATTTAATTAGAGAGCCAAGAAAAGTCATAGCTTTTGGCCTAGGACTCTTAGCAGGCGATTCTCACTGTGAAATTTCCTTTTTCTGGGTTAAAACATGCAGAGGCAGGGATAGTCTTTTTTTAAGTAAGATAAATCACTATGGTTCAGGCTTTATTATAAACATTGTTACATTTAAAAAAATCCAAACTAAAACTATGAGAGAAAATGTTGAAGCATCATTTTACATTTATCCTACTTGCATTTCATTTTTATTTGCTTTGCATTAACCTCATCTTTTTGTTTTGGGCAAGTTTAAGACTGTAAAATCATTAGTGTCTTTAAACTTCAAGAACGTATCGACTAACATGTAAAATATCATGTGGCTTTTACAAATGAAAATTATATTGTCCCCTGTTTAAATACTGCGTCAGCACTATGAATTATACATAAACACTATTAATGGCTGGTGCTTTTTATTATTATTTTAACGTGCAGACATAAAAATCAACAAGCTGTCCAAACTTTCTTATTGTGAAATAAGACAATATGGCGCTGCTGATTTCAATCAATGTAAAGTTTTATTTCAAGAAAAATATTCTGCTCAGTTTTAGTTGAAATTTATATAAAAATAAACTGTCTGACGTCCTCTCACAGCCAAGAATAATCTGCCCAGAAAGACTAAATAGTAGCTTTTACTTTAACTTACCTTATTTGTGAGATTTATTAAATTCCCCCTCAACTACAACCGAACACAAGTGTCTGAATTAAAATAAAACAGGCTTAAATATTTCAATAGCTTAAGTTCTGCAGGTCGATTGTTGTGAGTGTTTCTGAGAAAAGGTCAAAAGTTTCGGAGGATAAAGGCAGAGGACTTTCTGTTGAATCTGACAAACTTGGTGAGAAAGAGGAGGAGGATGAGAAAACTTGGAAATCCTGCAAAGAAACGTCCAGGCCCGGGGAATTATCATTGTCCGGGCCTATTGTTGCCGCGCAGATAGAAGCAGTGGGCGCCTGGTTTGGAAAATGTTTCACATTTTTCTCATTGCTGTTCAAAGGCGTAACAGTCGGGCTTTGGTTCTCCCCATTGTGCGAGTTCTGACACTGTTGTGAAGTCAAGGTATTCGGCTGGAAATACCTCTCCCTCTCCAGGAGCGTCCCCGCCACGCTGCTGTCCGCCTGCTGCTCGAACTCGTCCTCCGGCCCGTCGTCCAGGCTGCACGCGTATTTCCCCTCACTGTCCCGGTTCTCCTTGCTATGTGTCTGCCTCTTGTGCTTCATCCTCCTGTTCTGAAACCACACTTTCACCTGCTTCTCCGTTAAATCCAGCAAAGCAGCTATTTCCACTCGCCTCGGTCTGCACAAGTATTTGTTAAAATGAAACTCCTTCTCCAGCTCCAGAAGTTGTGTGTTGGTGTACGCAGTCCTCAACCTCCGGGATGTCCCTCCACCGCCAACGCTACCCTCTGGGACTTCTGGTGAACCTAAGAAAATAAACCAAAGATTTTTTTTTTTAATCGCAGGAAAACTGGAGACCAAAAAATAAAACAGCAACAAAGTTGTGTTTGTGTATATGGTGTGTGTCTATGTGTGTGTGTGTCTATGTGTGTGTGCGGTAAAAAACAAGCTGTGTGGGGTGAAACTTGTGGCAAGCAAGCAAGTAAGCACCGGGACCTGGAAGATTTATGGGCCCCCGGCAGAATATGATGGGTCTGCGTGGACAGGACAGGACGGAGGGTGAAGATTAATGAACATGCCAGCTGCTGGCCCGTGTAAGAATAATCTATCACTCTCCATTACTGTCAAACATTAACGCTCTTACACTGCATCACAAGTCAGTGCGTTACTTGATGAGATTAAACATGCTTAAATCAAAATCCTATACTGGCTTAAAGGGACGCCCACGTTGCACAGGGCCCGGGATGCAGTTAGCTGCAGAGGGGGAATCCTCAGACAAGAAGGAGCCTTTTACATGGAGGTTATTAATCATTATGTCTTGCCTTGGGGGGAGAAGTAGAGAGGAGAAGATTCAGCCGTTGTCGCAGCAGCAGAAGCTGAAGAAGAAGAAGCAGCAGCAGCAGCAGTGTGGCTTCTCTTGATACTCTTCTTCTCCTTCATCCACGGGTACTCCGGGGGTAAGGATGCAGCCTGCAGCGGGCTGCAGCCTCTCAAAGCCTGCTTTGAGCGGCTGTGGCGTGGGTGGATGCCCGGGTTCAGGCCGGGGATGGTCTGCTCAAAAGGAGGAGGAATCAGTGTCGACTGTGAAAGCGCCGAGCTCTTGATTGATGAACTTTGAAATGCATCACCGACAGGGTTAGTGAGAGATGTCAGGCACTCAGCGAGCGACGGCTGGCTGTTGATAAAACCGCTCTCTCGCCCAAATTCGTAATTCATCATCTCCTTGTTGTCTCGAAAACTCGCTGATTTTTTAAGTTAAGTCAGATTTAATAAGCAGTTTATTTTACTACTAAACTGGATATGGTCGCATGGAGACCTCTATGCCATAAACTATTGCTTTCATGAGGACATGGTTGGAATTAGACCGTGCTGCTTGTCACATGATTACATCTGCCCAATGACAATTTTGGTTTTTTATCAAAAGAAGCCCCTGTCCCCTGTGATTGATCGAGAAAGTCGGAGGGGTAACGCCTCATTCTGGGGGTAGGGGTTGCTTTATTTACACATTTTTTTTGGGTCAGTTTGTTCACCGCTGCCCCCACCACCCCACCCCCGAAAATGCACCCATAAACGCCGTGCTTTCTTTTGCGCGTCCACGCGGTCTGCTGTGCAGGTAACGTGCGTGTGCGAGCCGTGGCACTTGCGGTGCTGGTGTGTGTCAGTGTGTGTGTGTCACATAGCCTATGCGTTTATTTCTGGCGAGGCATAACACAAATCATGTCAGCAGTCACATTTGTGTCTCATAACGCGACGACGCACACAGTCGTTATCAGTGCCAAGGCGTTAATCTTGAGACTTTCAAGAAACGTTTACTTGGAGAGGAAAGCTGCACCAGACATCCAACAACATGTCCACCCCTCCCCCATTACACACGCCACACAGGACAGAGAGGGAGAGAGAGGAATTAGTTTTTAATAGATCTCAATGTGATTTTGCGTCCATCATATTTTAGCGCCATGTGAATTCTACAGTGGCCAATACATTATGTTATTAGAGGTAACTTTGTCATTGGATTATTTATGAGAATCCACTAAAAACGATATTTTGTGTCAATAAAAGAAAGCAGTTTGGTTAATTAACAGGCATTTTTCACTGTTTTTAAGTCCACAGCTCCCTGCTCCACATCCCATTTCACTTATTTATTTCACCTATGTTGACCTAAGCCATCATCCATTCACTTCGGCATTATTGGTTATAACATAGCGTAGAGTACAAATGATTTGCCACTGTAGTGTGAAGTAAAGGAAAGGTGGGGATCTGATGGCTGTTTATTGCTCAGGCTCTAAACAAAGAGCCCTGGTAGCCTGTGCGTGATCAATCTTTCTCGCCAAAAGGTCTGACAGCTCCCTGCCCTAAGAACACATTTAAACCATCTAACACTCCCTTAGATCATATATAGCCAGGGAGAGGACAACCACTCTAGGTATGGCGGCATTAGAGGTTTTCAATTTAGAAATGTGGGGATTTCCGTAGAAGCTCCGGATGAGACGCACGGCCATTACGCACAGAATCTTTTTTTTGCTTGTGTCAGAAACCCATCAAAAAACCGAAACCCTGTCGCTTTTTTCGTTTCCAAAAGGGACTAAACTGGCAGAAATAAACACAGAATGGAGGACTGGACTCGGTTAGTGGTATAGAAACGAAGGGAGCAGCTTTTACATAGGATCAATTGTTTGCTGAGGTGAGTGGGTGTTGGCATTCAGTAGAGATCCCATTCAGTCTCATACCTTTCTGTCTGTCACATATCCCGTAAACAAGCCTTTATTTTGCCTCTTCGGTTTCAAGAAAATTTCAATTTAACCATATTTGCTTTTAGTGTTTGATTTGGCCGTGTTTCAACGAGTATTTTTTAAATTAATCTTTATTTGTAGTACTCTGGATGTAAAACAGACTGATGAAACCAGCTGTTTCTTTATAAAACCTATAATATTGGGGAAATTATTCAACTGACTCAAAAAACTACCATTAATTTAATTTATTGTAAATGTAACTGAGTTTTACCAGTGCTTATATCTCAACGTCAAACGTTTATGGTTATTGCTGCAGATAATTATTGAAACGAACAACAAGAATTTAATATTTTTTCGTACTAAAATTAGAAGATAAATGAGGTTTTAAATAGACTCCAGTATGATCTGGCCAGGGTTCATAGATTTAAGTGGACACAGGTGTAGAAACAGAACAATGATACAAAGAGAACAAAGAACAAATAAATCTCCACAATGTTTGGTGTAATAGAACCTGAACTCTGCAGGGAGAGACTTGGACATATCGAATATTTTATACTGTCGCTCAATTTTGATTTATATCTGCTGTCTTTGTTCGATGCTAAACAGACACGAAGCCACGTTTTGCTGCTTGTTTTTGAACGAGTGCAGACAGAAGACTGCGGTGTCTGGAGGAGCCGAGAGCAGGAGCGGCACGTTTTCCGTCTGTTCTCAACCATCAGGAGACATCTGGGAAGCAAGCAGGCCAAACCTGCGACAACCGACAAATTATTTTAATGAAAAAAAAAAATACTATGCTATAACCTTATCTATGCTGTGGAATTGTGTTTTTTATGGTGAGTGTGTTTAACTGAAGTAAAAAATAAATAATTTAATAATTAATAAATGTGCATCTGTCTTTGTTTTTTCACTGTGTAAAAAATGATGGACGTCTTCTTGAATAAAAAAAAAAATTTGATTGCAAGAACATGTTAATTATTTATAAATTAAGCATTTTGCAAAGCGAGAATATTCCATTTGAATTTCCAGGTATTTGGTGAAATGAGTGAAAGTGTTTATACTCGTGTTTATTGCATGTTGTTTCCGTCAGTGACGCTGCATTATATCATATATCACATCGTATTCTTCCTGTGGGGGGAAGTGGGAGGAAAAAAACACAGCTGTACATTGAAGCCTTGTAGTCCTTCTGGAAAACACATTTCTAGCTTCGATTGTGTATGTGTGTGTGTGTTGTGCGTGTTTGTTCTGGAAACAAAGCAGTGACAGGATTTTCACATAACAGTTTTATTTATCGAGCCCCCTGGATCCATAAGAAGATCTGACAGATACTTCAGACGCGTTAAAAGGCCGCAAATCAAATTATTTTGCACGTCGACATGTGCAAAAATATTGTGATAACAAAACACAAAAAAGGGAGTGAGTGACTGTCCTGGCCATTCTGCTTTTGTGACACTCAGAGAGTCGAGACAAAATATTGAAAAATATAGGATAAAACCAAAAATTATAATAAAAATATTAATAAAATATTCAAAATAAATAATAAATAGATCAAATTAGAAGATGCATGACTCACCTTTTAAGAAACAAACAGTCTGTCTGCATGTCTTTGCTTCTTTGATTCAGGTGTCTGTGTTGTGTTTCCCTGTAGGGAAATGCAAAAATGAATATGAGCATGTTTTTAAGAAGAATTTGAAGCAAATTCTTCAAAATTATGTGAAGTTGATTGAAAAAAAAAAATAATAATGATGAAGGGAAATGCAATGGAGATCGTGAGTAGCATGATTCTCTCATTAAAGCAAAATCCAAACTTGAAGAGTTTATTCCCATTAAAAAGGTAGTCTAAGAAGTGTAACATGGTTCAAGAAACTATAAAAAAAATGTTTAGTCTTATCGTACACACACACACACACACACAAACACACACACACACACACACACACACACACACACACACCACATAAGTAACCTTACTACCCATACCAAAAACAACAGGCGATTAGCAGTGAGGATAAGCGGCTGAAACACACCCCTAAATGTTCATGACTTTACTTCCCTGAATGTCTCCTCCATAGTTCAGTCATGGCCTCCTCTGTCACCAGTGGTGTCATGAGGTTTGATGTATGGGGGCCGTGGGAGGTCACACTGAAAACACATCCAAGCAACTTTCTGTTTTCCTGCAGCATAGCTCCTCAAATGACTGTTTGCATGGAAGACATCCATCCAAGCATGCATTGGGGATCAGACAGGAATGTCATCTACGCACTACACTATTTGCCACAGTGTTTTTGAAAAGTGGGCACATCTGATGTATGTGGTATCTTTACAGTTTTCCCTAAAAAGGAAGAGGAGACTTAATGAGCTACATGTGGATGACCTTTGGGGGTGAGAGTAGGGGAAAAGGGGTGAGGTGGAGGTGAAGGGAGGTTGGGAGATGTCGAGGGAAACCAGGGAGAGATCACGCATTTTAAGGACCTGAGGTTGGGGTCCAGTGAGGTCCAATCCTGTGCTGGAGGAAAAGAAAGGAATGATATGCCTGTGTGCGTGCGTGCATGGTCTATGTGTATGTATGTTATCGTTTGTTATCATCATGGTATCTCAGTCTACATCAGCAGATCATTCCATGCACGCATATGTGCTGACAAGTACATATGTGTTCACATAGCTGATTATTTATGGATTCCATTAATATAAAATTACCTAAATAAAAACAATTTATATATTTCTGTACACAACATTTATCAACATTTATATCAGTCTATTATCAATAAACAGAGCTAAAGATGTTCTTCTAAACTTTTTTTTACTGACTTATTTGATATAATATTGTGCTTTTCTCTCAGAAATTGCAATAAAAGGTAAAGAACCCCTCTTCAAACACGAGTCCATTTTAATTAGACCTATATCAGATCGCCAGAGAGCAGTTAATGCCATAAACGAGATAAAAATGACACAGTTATTGCAGAAGAATAAGGTAACTTACAACGACAACGAAACAACTAGTGCAGGTCGAGCAGAGATGGAAAATGGTCTTAGTGTGCCGTGAACGCATCACCCAGTTTGAACACTGCTCAGACGAGCCGCTGCCTCCACCTGCTGGCGGTCAGTGTGTAGCAGCACTCAGATCAGCACGAAGCACTGTCACCGTCATGACGACACTGTCGTTTGATAATACAAAGGAATTTTTCAAACATAGTTTAAAGTAATTTTACCCGTTCTGTTTTGTACTTGTTGAACAAATGACATTTTATCTGTGGGTTTTATTTCCATGTGTGAAACATGTCGTGTCAGTGTGTGTCTGTTGTCCTTTGAGCTCTGCTGCAACAAAACAAACGGGGGTTTCTGAACCGAGACAGTCTAATTGTTGGTAGACGGTTGTAAAGTAATTAGACGTTTTAAGTTAAACCCATCTGCACTCCTGCCTTTCCGTATACCTCTGTGCGTGAGCATGTGCGTGCGTGTGTACGTGTGTGAGTGTGTGTGCGCGCTCTTTAGGCCCATTCAACAATATCACATATTTGACTGTAAGCCCCGAGCCTCATTACAAATGCTGGTTTACTGCTGTCACAGAGCCTCTACATGCTTTGCTGTTTTCGCACCTTATAAACAGTTGAGGCTGTGATTGTGGTTTATTGCACGAGGGCATCTGCTTTGTAGGGCGTTCAAATACCGGAAATGTCCTATAAGTAATTCAAATACACACATGCTTTGATTCAGACAATCATTAAGTGCAAACTGATCTATAAATGTGAAAATGTGTTGGGTTGATGCTGTGATTTGCTTTCACTCTTTCGTGACTTGTTTAAAGTTGTTGCACTGCGTGTTTGTGTGATGTTCGTCTGCAAGCGGTTTCTGTGAAAGCTTTTAAATTAATGGATCAATGGATATATGAATATAACTCAGCTATTACACGCGTTTTTTGAAAAAAAATTCTTATATGCCATTTTTAGCTAAACAGGATGCCTCCTCAGTAAAAAATAAAAAAAAATGTAAAAAAAATCTATGAACAAATGAAGAGCGTTTTCTCAGCAATATTAATAAATAAATTTTAGTTCTATAAAGACAACTACATGTCAACACGGTTGACAGAAACCGTGTCTGAGAGCAAAAAACATGTGAGGGCCTTGTGACTTATTTGGATTCTTCCATGAAGCTCACACAAACAAGAAAGCCTAACCTGTGAAAAATTTTGATGTAATTTTCTTTCTTTTTTTGCCTCTGAAATAAAAAACAGTTTCTCAGTTCAATACATTATCCATGAAGGAAAAAAATATTAATTTTTATCGAAAAAAAAATATTGTTTGCAAAATGCGTATTTTAAAGAATTCTTTAAAATAATATATCCTAAGCGTATCGTGTTAAAATATATATTAAATATGTGAGGTACATTTAAAGAATTTAGCAAGCGAATAAAATTAAAAAGGCAAAATCTCTCATGTGCTATACAAACTACTCTTTATTTTGGATGAAACGATGAGGTATTTTAAGTGTTTACAGTGTTTACACAAATGGATTAAAACCTAAAGGTTATAAAAAAACATCTAGATTGCAAAAAAATATATAATAACTTAAACAATTCAAATAGGTAGCTGAGGGACATTCAGGTAGTCAATGCTCATTTTCATGCAAATAACAAATGGTGTGTAGTTAACTATTTTCTGTGCGCAAAATTACAACACATCTAAATTCTGACGAGACACTTTGTCCTCTCACTCTAACATCAAACACTGGATATCATAGGAAAAACAAAACATCCAGCATTGTTTTGACGACACAAACTTTACAACATATGTAACAGGTCAGGAATATGAAGGACAGACTCTCCCCCCTGTCTGCCTCCCCCGCCTCCCCCCCTCAGGCTCTAATCTACCGTCAGTTCAAAACAAGTTAACTGTTTCTCCGCCGGTCTTTGTTTTCTTTCTTCATCTTCATCCTGCGGTTCTGAAACCAGATTTTCACCTGTCTCTCGGTCAAACACAGGACTCTCGCTACTTCGTATCTACGATCCCGGGGGAGGTACATATTAAATAGAAACTCCTTTTCCAGTTCGAGGATTTGATGCTTTGTGTACGGACAACGTTTTTTTCTGGTGGGCTTTGCGTGAAGCCAGTTGGACGATGGGTTATCTGGAAACAGGGGGTTAAAACCAGGAGACAGGAGAGTTAATGCTCTCAGAATAGAATTCAAAAACAAGACTGTACTACTGACATTACAGGTCGGGGAGGGCATGCTAAACCGGGCAGGACTGTTTAATTGTAAGGAAATTATCTTGTTTATCTCAACGCATGAGCAACTTGAAGACTAGAAGTAACAAATTCTTCGCCAAATTTCTCAATTTTTTTTGAACAATTATGCAGACAAGTGTGTTAAACAGCTTAAAGAATATGCCTATAATTTTTTTACAGAACATAATGTCATTGAGCTCTGTAGGGTTTTGATTCTCTTTGAGCCTAAACATTATTTGCTCTGATATTTTTACGCTCATTTTGCATCAAGCCAAGCCTGCGCCATCCAAAACGAATTCCTCCACATCCAAAAGCCGTTTAAACTATTTTCATTCACCTTAAGCACTCCATAAAGTGTCCAGAATAAAATGGAAACACTGCATCGCTTACTTGCATCTATCTCACTCTTTTCCTCCGCTGGTGGGCTGTCCTCAGCGGCTTTAGACGCGGATGTGGTTTCGCAGGGAATCTCAGCAAGGGACGCTTCGTTTCCTATGTCAGACAAAAGAGGTGTGTGCGTCTCCAAAGTTGTGCATTCAGCATTCCCAATCAAAGGCTCAGGTTTTATCTCATAGTGCATGGCTGTCGATGGTAATCCCGTTAAACACAGGGACGCGGACACCGGGTCCAACGCCCAGGAGCGCGTAAACATGCCATCGCTGTCCCCACTCGTGTAATGGTGATGTATATAGGTCGGGGCGGCTGTGTTTGGAGGGTGGGCCGAGATGGGACTCCAAGATCCACCAAAAATAGAAGATTTCGCCTGCAAAGGGCAAGATTCGTGTCCGCCATATTCGGTGAGCATCGCCTGCTCCACCCCTGCGGCTGATGAGTACCTCGGTGCCATATCTTCTTGCTCGGGAAGAACAGGCGACCCTACATAATAACTCGTTCCCAACGTCGACATTGCAAAAAAATGCAAAAGCAAATAACTGCGCGTTAAATTCCTGCAATGTTTAGAAAAAATAGATTCATTGCATAAAATGTGCTGCTTTCCTGAACCAGCTAGGGCTCAATGCGTCCAGCAAGTTGAACCTTGCCCAAGACTGGATAGGGCGCCCCAAACACGTGACCGTGGGACAGAACAATAAATAATAAATCAGCCTGCTGCTCAAGTAAATGGCCACCATTTTCCCTACCATATTTTAATAGCAAATCCCCGCGCCTTTATTGGGGAATATTACGTTTTATAAGCAATAAACGTTATGATTTTTGTCAGGAGATCTTATGTTGGTGTAGTCGAACACAGGCTCATAGGGATGGAGGGGAACAGGGGGAGTAGCACTTTAAAGTCTCTATTTGTCAAAGCACCAAACAAGTTCTTGGTTTATAAATAAAACTATATTCATAAAAAACCTAATGATATGATTTATTCTCCACAATACAAAGCTAATGATAATTTATGAACCCCAGTCAATAAAGAAAGAGATATAAAATTCTGTTTCTCGTTACTGGCTTCTATGTAAATAATTTTTAAGACTTTTTTAAATTCGATGAAACAAGCAAAGATGTTTTTCAAGCATTATTCAGGGTTACAAAATCAAAACCTATTAAAAGACAGACTCCAGGATGCACATTTCAGTGTCTGCAGTGTTGTGGGTCTACTTTAGAAGCAATCTAAAACGGAAAGTGGGGTGAGGTTATTTGGGTGCTATATAACAGTCCTTTTATCACGGGCAATTGGGTTGTTTTTCTTAAGGTTACAACCTGGCTGTCTAAGCTAAATTTCACCAATAAAGCTCAGCCTTTGTGTCCTTTCTTCTGGTGCAAGCAGACGCATCCGGCTATTCCTACGGCGAGGCAACTGGCAGACTGCAATGATCATAACCGAGGCCTTGTCTGTCCTCCTCTCCTGGACATATACAAGCCTTAATCCTTTCATTCCCCAGGCTGCATCTTTACTTCCTGATGTTTGGATCACACAGAGAGGCTTAATTTTTTTTTCTTTTTTGCAAAAGTAGTCTTAAATTACAAACATGGTGAAAACTTTGTATCCGTAAGATTAGGTATAACTATGCCTTGATACATATAACATTTTTAGCTTCATAATAAAAAAATAACAGCAGAAAATCGTATCAAGAGTTCATTTTACGCACAACAGTAAAACACTTTATTTGAGTTTTTGGGATCGTCATTTTGTGCGTGTTTGAAGCAGCTTGCGCCAAAGTTTTAATAAATTCGGCTGGTAATTAATAGTCATTCAGTTTTCATGATGCGACGAGTTTTACTGAGGTAATCAAGGCAGTTTCGTGTTGTGGGACAAATATTATAGCCCAACAACATGAGACTACCTAAACCACTCCACAGCCCGCTGTCCTCTTCAGGAATTTCTGACCAATGTATTTCTTTTAGAATTTTAAAGTTGCAAAAAAATAAACAGTTACCTTGAAAAAAAATTTAAAAAAATTTTAAAGGCGTAAAAGAACATGTTGAGACAGGTTTTGGTGATGATCTGTTATCTGCGGCAATCCTCAAACCGCGTTGCAACATTTTGTAATAGCTTTTGTCCGGGTGCGTCGTTTTTTCGGACAGTGAAATTAAGCATTTCCCAATTTAAAATAGTCTTTGCCTTCGTTTTTCAATAAGTAATTTATCATTTAAAATTAAAGTGAAATATCAGCCATGAAAAAATTCTCTCACCTCACTGAGAGGTTTACATGTGAGTCAAGGACAAAAAGCAACCAAGTGTGCACAGACATGCATTACAGGCCCTAACTATGAAGAACTTCAACCTCTGCTACTGTAATAATATTTACTGTGCACAAAACGGACCCAGTCCAAAACATAAAGGCATAACCAGCACTCACTGTACCTGTGCCAGCTTTAAGATTTAAACACCGCGCAGCAGCTAATCTGTCTGAATGAAATAAGAAGTCTGCAGTTGCAGGGATGGTTTTATTAATTTGACCAGCAAAATGTGCAAATATTCATCTGAACTCTTGGGTTCTTTAGCCGTCACATGAAGGGCTACGTGTAACTGTAACACAAGGGTTAGTCCAGCATGCAAAGTCCAATGGTTCACTCAGGTTGAATATACAATATGTACAAGCCTGAAGCTCTGAAACATTGTGGTCACATTCTGAACATTTCAAACACAATGGATCAACGTTACAAATGTAGCCATTTATAAATACATATCCACGACAAAATAAAACAGGCGTGAAAATAAGAAAGAACAACAATCAATAAGTTAGCAGTAGGGTCCTATTTTCCATGGACATTCTCACAGTTGGGTGGGGTGGAGGGGGGGGCTTTGCACAGGCGCCCTTGCCATGGATGGAGGAGGGCGCCAAAGACCCAGACAGTCTTATGAGAAACTGAAGTTGCTGGAGAGCTCTCGGATCCTATTCTCCCGGCTCATTTTTTTCAGTTTCATCCTCCTGTTTTGGAACCAGATTTTGACTTGCCTGTCAGTGAGGTGCACACTGCGGCTGATCTCCAGACGACGCTCCCTTGTCAAGTACATGTTGAAGAGAAACTCCTTCTCCAGCTCCAGAGTCTGGTGCTTGGTGTAGGGGCAACGCTTCTTTCGGCCACTCTTAGCTGTGAGCCAGTTAGCCGTACTTTCCGTTTTTCCATCTCCTGCGATGAAAATGAGACAGGACATTAGGCAACAGGTGTGACAAAAGCAAACATCATTCCTGGAGGGAGGCTTTGGTTTATGTGATAGAGATTATAGGATAATAAAAGTCAAAATCCAAAATAAACTACAGCTGAGATGTTCAAATAATAAAATTGTGTTTTTACTTTAAAAGACTGAAGACAAGTTTGACACATGATTTCTACTTTTTAAACTGGTACCTACTTCATAAAATTAAGTACAAATAATTTGAAAAATGCAAGATTTCTGTCCTCTATTTGGCTTTTATCATCATTTTACGCACAACCACAAATCTGTGTGGATAAGTCACATGGTTGCTTTTCAGTATTATACCAGAAACTGCTATTTGCCCCTTTAAAAAGCCTTAATCACAGCAGCCAGTAGCCAACTGCACGTTTATTAAGACATAAAACAGACTAAAAAAAAACATTACAAGGCCTGGGCTGGATTGCATCAGCTTCGTTGTTAATAATAGTGAAAATGAAACACTGATAAAATTTTAAGATACAAAAAGAATATTTAATGTGCTTTTAAATGATCAAAATCTCATATTAAATTCAGGAGTCCTGTGTGGACAGGATTGTAATAAAGCAAAGCTATAGCACCTATTTGTGAACTAAAAGGGCAGCTAATAACGCACAATAGCTCTGATCCCCGGCTCTGATTGGTTAAGTCACGTTCAATTTCGCCTCATGCCCGATAAACCGGTAAATACCCGATAAACGCGCACCTGTGAGTGGCTAACTGTTGACCTAAATATTAATCCTCTAATGTATTCAGAGTCAACATTCACACTCATGCGGTCCCCTGTGATTAGAAATCATCTGTTATTATAATCATGGAAGCCTAAGCTGATATGTGCATGCCTTTAGTGCCGTCTGCTATTTTTGCAACAAATTGCTACAACGTGTGTCTTCTCTTCACCTTTGACGGGCTTTTCTGGACATTCCGCACCGCATGTCTCCGGTGGCTCAGGGGAGGATGAGCTTTCTGAGGAGAGACGGCTGTCCTCGTCTCTGGCCGGGGCGCAGGGCGCGGGGACAGGCGCCTCCTCGTGGCTCTCCCTCCGCTCCGGCTCAGCAGAGGCGGGCTGGGGCTGGGGGGGCTGGCTGTCCAAGCGGGCTGGTCGTTGCAGGGTAAAGTGATTCACGTTTGGCTGGTCATCATGGTATAGCCTGGAGGACGTATATGTCTGAGACAGGCGGAAGTAGCCCGGGACCGGCAAGGTGCTACCGGTAACCGGGCATGATGCAGTCGAGTAGGAAATGTCATCTACTGTCGCTCCTTTAGGACATTTGTCAGACTCATAAAGGCAATATGCGCTCTCCTCTTTGATGCTCGGTGAGAATGAACACTGAGCCATATGCTGGCCGCTGGGCTGATCCACTCGGCAGGATCTCGACGTTTCCAGCCACGTTTCCATCCCTTGAACATAAGGAGCAGGAGAGGGGATCACGCTTTGGGTGCTTGGCTCGCTGCGCTTACCGATCCCCGGGAAACACGAGCCGCCGGAGAGTCCATATGAATATTCCGACGCCGGTGGTAAATACACCCCGTTACTTTGGTAATATGAACCACTGTCGGTTCTCACGTTGATTAAGGAGTCCACGAAAAAAGAATTGCCAGCCTGGTTGTTGGGGCATGTCATCGTTGTGGTATAATTTGACGGAGGATGAAGATAGCCCTTTCTGGCTGACATTTCTTGTGCAAAACATAGCTGAATAATTACTGATACTCACGCTTCTCACTGTAGCCTGCAGCCAATTAAAACACCAGGCGACTACAGACTCCTCCCAGTCCGGCCAGGCAACTCCACTGTGTCGTATATTTTGTTTTAGGCTAAGTAAAGAGAAACTGAGGGGGAAAGTGGTGCATCAGATGGTTTTGGGTAAAATCCTTTAATCCCTTTTGAATCTCACATTTTAAGCGTCGATCACCTCTTATAAGCCTTAAACTGCACATGTGAATTTACCAACAACCCCTATTTGACAACTTAGCGGTTGAAAGCTGTCCCTAACAATTATGTACAATTCATAGCTTTATGGCCACTTTTACAGGACTGTAAAAATAAAGGGTTCTAAAGGCGCCAGTGAGAAGCACATGGGTGCATCAAAAATCCAAAAGGTCCTCTATGAATCCTCGGTCGAGGGACTCTTAACCCTTCTTGTGCCGCTCTAATGATTATTATTTGACTATTTTTGAAATTCCTTATTGATCAAAAGCAGTGCAGGCCCAGGCTACACAGTGTTTCCTCTTGTCAATTTGCTGGTCAAGCATGTCACTTGCTTTAAAGCCCTCGACCTTATCTGGTTGTGGTGTTAAAATTGCGGGTGAAAACACCATTATTGCGCCCAGAAACCTTTTACTGCAAAGACTTTGTCAAGCGTTCATATAAAGGTGACACGCTGGCACACCACAGCTGAACAATGCCCCGGAGCTTCATTTTTTTATGGTGAGCTTAAACTGGCAATAATGTAAGAAATTCAGTTCGTCAGTGAATAGGTCATAATTTGTAAACAAAGCTATTTTCTCATTAAAGATCCAAAGATTTCCACTGTAGCCGAAATAAAAAAAAAACATACACACTTGTAATTTATAAACACACACTGTATACTATATTTATGTTTTATTTTTATTAAAATATATTTATGATTTCTCTCCTTGTGTGTATGTGGATTGTTTTGGGTCCATATTTTGACATTTCTGAAACATCAGGCCTGCGCTATTGAGTTGGTGGCAAGACTTGCGGGGAAAATATATTTTAAAAAAACTACTGAGCGTGATTCAGCCAAAATACACAGAAAATTACCTGTGTTTAGGCCGATTTTTTCCAATTAACTTACGAAGGCACATATATCACTTAATGGGATCTAATGTTCAATCATGGATACTTACTCATAATAGCAATATTTACTCTTAATTTAGAATAAACAAGATCAATATTCCGAGTTTGGATCGTTTTGTGGTTGGCAACATGTCCGCCATGCGAGTAAATGAAAACTGGATATTAGTTGATTCTTACCATTTAAAGCCAACAACGAGCAAACACAAATCGTTAACCTGGACGTCTGTAATATTGAAAATAAACTTTAAAAAATGTCAGGAATACATTAACCCATGTGCCTCCTCACAACGTCAAGAGGGTTAGGAGTTTATAACACTAGCCTACAGATTTAGGTCAGCATAAAAATGTCTCCAAAGGTGGGTTTACTCTGAAATACAACATCGGCCACCTCCATTTTCCTATAAGTCTGGAGCCATAAAGTCTAGAAATGCGAGCTACATTTATGTACAGACATTTTATATGGCGTCAAACCTGCTGCAGTCTTGCCTCAATGAATGATAATAATCATTAACCCTATTGGATATTTCCTGTGATGTTTCAGTGTGCGCTGTGGGTGAGCTTATATTATTATTCCCATAAAACTTGCTCTTTTTTAATTTATGCATATTTTTTTTCAAAAAAGTACTGTTAAAAATTTAATGAAAATCCTAACTATTTTGTGTCCAAATGTCTCTGTTTATGTCCGCCATGCCAGCGCGCGCGCACGCACAAGTACTCAAAATGGCACACACAAGTTGCAACAAACTGCATCTTAATGTCAAAGAGAACAAATGGTCTATAAGACGGTTCAAGTTTTTTTTTTTTTTGTTTTTTGTTTTACATATTTACATCGTTCACATAAAGACTGGAAAACATAATTGCAGGTTAGTAGTTATAAAATGAAGTGAAATTTACGTTTTAAATTGTTTGGGGTTTATTAAAGTTAGTGGGTCACAAATTGGTTGGAATATGGGCCCTTGCGATCTCATTTCTTAGTGTGTATTACTTACTATGGGCCTATAACATCTGCAGAACTGCAACCTGAGCACTAGCACTGAATATGATACTCAGAGAAACAAAAATCCCTCATTTTACCATTAACTTCTGCTGATTTTTGCCACTAATGCCATCACTGAATCATAGCATCTGCACCTTGGATGAAAAACAAGCGTCTTAGTGCTTGACAGATGGAGATAAATTGGATAAACAAGAGAAAATAGACCCGCTTCCTTGGGTCATATTAATAAACCCCCTTTAGTCATAAAATATCAATATTTCTGTGCCTACCTTCACAATGAAATCCTGAGATGGTGACATATTTCAAAGCAGCTCAGCGTTGATTCAAACTTCTTTTATATCTCAATTCACGGCAATGACATTGATCTGAGGAGCGCCACCCAGTGGGCGAAGACGGCGGGCCTGTACACTGTAACACAACACAAATGCAGAATATTCCTACCACGGTAAGATGCTGAAACAAATGACGGCAGAAAGGTCCGGGGACACAAGCTTTCAATGCTCCCAGCCGTTGTTTTTCAGCCCCTTAGTCACAGTTAATAACCTTGGTCTCAGACGCTTTATTACACTACACTCCAAATGCTCCAGACGAATCCGCGTTTTATGGCCAAGTTACTGGAGCAACTGGGAGGATGTGCAGCAATCAAAGCGGAATTCCTGGGAGCCTCACAGGATGCACGGTATAAGGAAGGCATCAGGGCCCTTATTAGCTTATGGCAGGCCATTCAAGTTGTTTTCAGGGGCCTGGTGGTGGATATAAAGCCACCTGAACTCAATTTTTACCCATCTTTTTTGTGCAAGCGGGTTTCACTCTGCCTTCCTTTGCAGGATAACGCACATTTCATGCCCTAAATTCCTAATCTGTTTATCTGATATCAAACAGATGTAGGAAATTTGGATTAAACCACTCCAGATAATAAATAAATGACCTAACATGGTTGTAATGGCGATCTGGAGTTCGTCCAACTCTTTATTTAGGCGAACCAAAGTCACTGCCTGATGGGTCAATGAAGGCTGACTTTTAGTGGATTAAATGAATATATTCTTTCAACAGCTACTTTGATGAGAGTATAATCACACAAATAGATTCCTTGCAGGAAATCGGTCCGTTACATCTACATGCACTCAGACAAGTGTCATGATTGTTTCAGTAAGCCTAACAGGCATGTTAGGTCAAAAATCAGCTTTTCCGCATCGTCCCAGGACTGAATGAACCCCCTTGTAATGGATATCAAATAATAACCGCAGCGGATCCTATTTCCAGCCATGAGGGAATAAAAAGCATCAGAACTACATATCATACACCTGATACTATCCACGTGTGGGCATATAAAGCAAAATATGGGATTGTGTTTCATTTGGGGGTTTTGCTCTTTTATCAACGGTTTTCCTTCCAGAAAAATATAACTTTACGGCCAAGAGCTCAACAAAGCGCACGCGCAGATGTTAAATATAATTGAAAATCATGTTTAAAATGAAGGACATTATTGAATTGGCATCGGATTACAACGTATCTCACATCCGCTAGTAACTTTTGGGGGCAGTTGCTCGCCGTAAACAACGTCAGATGAGAAGGCCTTTTAGTAATTTCAAAACACACAAAATAGTTTCCAGTCACCGCAGTTGTATTTGTACAATAAAGTTAAAAGAGAAAGAAGGAAACACGGACAGCAGTTGGATGTCAAGATTTCTGGCCAAAAATGTTGCGTATGTGTGCGTTAATTTGGGAGAAAAAAAATAAATCAAGCTTAAAATTAAAATTAAGATCTTTTTTTTTTTTTTTTTTTATAAAATGCAAAAATAATATTCACATATTATTAAATAAAATAAAGGCAATTAAGATTCAATCTGGTTTTCCGCCTAAACACGCTGTACACACAATCACGCAACTTTAAAATTTGGAAAATGTTGTTTGTGGTTGGGTAAGCAGAATAACAGGCCTATAATAATAATAATAATAATAATAATAATAATAATAATAATAATAATAATAATAATAATAATAATAATAGAGCCAACTGTGTTTAATGACAAAATAGTGTATAAATAGTAGAATTTTTTATGAAGTCTGGCACATTAAAAAACTCGTCATCCTGTCCATATAAGAGTCGTGGGGTCTTGATGTTGGGGGGTGCATGGCTGCATACCAGTGACAGTCTTTGTTCAGTTTTTATAGCAGGGGGTTTGTGGTGTAGTACTGTAAACGGTCTCTGTTCAGTTTCTTCTCCTTCATCCTCCTGTTCTGAAACCAGATTTTGACCTGGCGATCTGTCAGATTGAGCATCCGTGAGAGCTGCAGACGCTTCTCCTTGTTGATGTAAACGCTGAAAAAGAACTCCCTCTCCAGTTCCCTGATCTGATACTTTGAGTATGGACATCTCTTCTTGCGCGTCCTCTGGCCACCTGAGAGACGAATAAATAACATATTATACACACATTGAAACAAAGAGAAATCATTAGGCCACATCCTGCTTTGAAGCAGCAGTGGTGGTCCAACATGAGCTTTGGAGTTCAAGTGTTTCCCTCCTCTCAAGCCCACAGCGCCGAGATTTGTAAACAAAGACTGGACTTGATGGTGGGACACGATGGGAATGTCGGAAGCAGTGAAAACATATTGAAATCTGTTAAACCATACTGGCACGGTTTAAAGGGGTGGGGGGTGGGGGTGTAGGTCTAAACCAAACATGGGTATGTCCTGAGTACAGGCTATCATGTATCTGATAAGTTTTTTATTGTCTTCTTTTGACTTCGCTGTGCGTAAAGACCCGTTTTTTTTCTAGTCGTGGACAAATTTCATGTAGAGCAATTGTTGATTTAAATCCTCGCAAATCCAGTGAATTTGTAAATATTTGTCTTTTAGAGAAGTCTGATTTAAAGCTAAATCTGGTCCAAAGTCAGATTAAAACGTCTGAACAGCCCACTTCAGTCGGTCCAGAATAAACAAAGTTGAGCTGTAAATCCAAAATATACATGTTAAAAGAAATATGATAAAGAAATGAATCATAATTACATGGGCATAAATATGGCAGATTTAGGATAAAAAATGGTCAGACTAACATTTCGATAATATTTTATAAGACCATTTGACGTATAAATGAAGTTTACAGGCTCACTATATAAGGCTATTTAACACACATGGAGGAAGAAGTAGAGATCTTTTTTGACATCTTGGAAGACAAGCATAACGCCAAAGTCTTCACGGCCAATTTCAATCCCAAGCACGTGATCTTGCCGTTTATAACAGTTTTGTTATAGGGTAAATCTGCAGGCCCTCCATAAACCTTACGTGCTTATAAAACAGCATATAAAAAGCTTTAAGAGCAACGCGTTAGATTTTTCTCCTTCTTGCATTGAGCGGGGCTGTACTCACTGCTGCTTTTGCTCTGTTTCTCCTCGCTGTGGCCGGAGGACGACTTGGGGCTGAAGCTCTCCGCCGTGTCCGAGCCCGCGTGAGCCGCGGCGGGGCTTGTTTTGGTGGCGTGTCTGTCCGCGTCCACCGCTTGTGCTGTCGGTGTTGTGCTGTTCTCCGAGCTTCCGTAGGCTGTGTCAAAGAACTGGTCGAAAGCCTGAGGCAGGACGCCGTTCCTGCCAACGCTGCCATAGAAGCCGGGCGTCGGGTTGGACGAGCTGGAGTGGCTGGCGCTGGAAGCCCCTTTAACCAGGATCTCCCCTCCCCGGGAGGTTGGGCTCGTCCAGCCGTCCCTGTGCACGATGTCTTCGGTGTAGCAGTGCGATAGGCTTCCCCTGCTGTGGTGCCATTTACTGGAGGTATCAATCCCATAGTCTCTGAAAGCCACATCTCTCACGGAGGGGACCTGTGGCAGGGCTGAGGACTGGTAGGGGTATGTCATGGGGCAAGAGGACTGGCTTTGGGTTAAATAATGAGGGAGACCGGGGAAGTCGGCTCCGGAGACGTAGTAAGTGCAGCTCGGTAAATACATATTAGAGCCAGAAATGCGCTCATCAAAATCCATATTCTGCTGTTGACAACGTCCTATAATAATCCTCGCATAGTTCCTCCACGGCGCTGCGCTCCAGTCACTTTGAGGCAGACTGGTGGAGCAGAAATCCTTAGACGTACAAGCTGACGTGGGGATCCATCTCTATCCATTCCTGAGGGCCAAAGCCATGTGACCACTGGCACAAAATGACAGATAGCCTACGCCTCAACGTGTAGGCTATATGAGTCAATGAGTTTATAAAGTAGACCTTTGGCTGTATAGGGAAGGAAAAATACTAAGGGAGAGTATTGCATCGACCCAATTTGGCCTTTTTTTAAGAGCTTAATATTTAAATCACGGTGTATTTTTCATTGTGGAGCTTCTGCGGGGTTACTTCTTGCTGGCTGTAGACTATCATCGTTAAATTCCCACATTACAAGGTAGAACAAAACAGATGATTGTAACCAATTTCATGCAAAGCTGACCGACTGCTTGTTTTTGTTTTGTTTTGTTTTTTTGTCTTTTAAGTTTTTCAACCTAACCCCCACCTTAACCCCAACCTTAACCTCTGTGGACACGTCTGAAGCGTTTTAAAGACGAAGATGATTATTTTACACTCAAGGTAACGTCTCTTAGACTGCGTTTTGTAGGTAAGGTTTCATCCCTGTGCCACAAATTACATTTTATAGGCTTTGGAGAACTTGTTGAGTTTCATATGACAGGTCGTAATTAGGGAAAACTTGGGCCTGTACACAGAACGTTCATTATTTTAATAATTTAAATCTTTCTTAGACGGTTTCGTCATTGGGCCAATGGCAGACATGAATTCACCGTCTCTCCATGTGAAATTAATTTAGCTCCTGTGGCTATATATAACTAATCTAGTCCACAAGTGGGGGAGTAATGCGAGTCCTGCTGCACTCATGTCAGGCGTCAGTCCAGTTTGGCACCAGTGGACAAAGAGACAAAGGGCTTTAAAGACAGGCGCTATCTCTCTTATGGTTGCTGTATGTTTGTGTGGACCAGCGTTTGCAGGATCAGTAAAGCAAGTCAGCTCGACTCTACTGCAGACTTCAACTGCACAAGTGTGTGCTCTAATGAATGTAGTGGGGTTTTTTTCCTGCGTATGCACGTAATTTTAAAATGTTTATATGTTTAAATATTCTTGCACTGAAGCGCCAGGACAAATGCATGTTGTGCTCCAGGACCAAATGCACGGAGGATTTATCATGGGATGGAAATTGGAAGAAGGCCAGAGGCAGCCTGAATCAACTTCATATGAGGGTAATTAGCTGACGCACACGCAGTCACAACAAAGTGTACATGCAAAAATACGGATGTTGCTCATGAATATTAATAAAAATGTATTTGCCAAAGGGGCACCAGTCTCTGCATCGCCTGTTCTCTCTTTGCAACGCTCAATATAAAACCTTTGGACACGGGCTATTTCCCACAGGCCAGTCCATTTTCATTTGTCATCACTGCTGAGTAAGTGGGCACATGTGTCACATATCACTAATCCTGTTACGCAGGTAATTTTTGGAATTTAGTTCGAATTCATTTGACATCAAAGCCTGTGAATTTGACATGTGCAGGAAAGTATTAAGAGAGTATTAGTGTTTCGTTCTGCCCAGGTGCTTTTTGCTGTTTGATTTTAACGCTATGAGCTCAGTTCAACGGGTATGTTGTCAACGACAGCTCATTCATTGAGTTTTCAAAATATCCTTACGTAATAAAGACTACTATTCATGTTTTTTAATCTTTCGTAAATTATTTAGCCACTCGTACGCAGTGTAAGCATTCAGGTCGAGGCTGCAGGAGTGGCCCAGTCTGTCACATTATAACATTCTTCCGTCTCACAGCGCTGTTTGCAAACAGCTTTAACCACAGAAAATATTGGGTTGCACTCTATAACTCGGGCTACTACGCATGTATTAATCCAATAATATAAGTGAGACAGATTTTATCAGCATCGAGTCAAAAGCATGTTCAATGTGGGAACAAAAAGCTCTTAAACCTTGACCTCCAGCCGGTTATCATGAGAGGAAAAACAAATGCGCAAATATAAACAAATCTCTTTTTCCACTGGTCCACTTTAGCCCGCCTATTAAAAAAATAACAGTTCAGACATATTTAAAAGTTATTTAAGTGCATTATAACATCAGATTAGAAGATAAATTGATACTTTGACTGAAAAGGGATTCATTTAAACTTTAGTTTGATGTGTGGATTTACATTTATAGGATTTTTTTGACGCATAATAGACATTAAAATGAAAGTCAAAGCTGGTTGATCGTTTTTGAGTCGCATTGAAAGGCTCGGACTTAATAAAGTTGGAGAGGGAAATTTAAAAAAAACCTGCAGCCTTAACCCTGCATACGACACAAGATTTTAGAGAAATAAATGACATTTATTGAATTTAGCAGAAAATGAAAAAGCTGGAGGTATTAAATACATCTAACAGTCACCGGAGGCTGCTAAAGGTGATTTTAAAATGAGTTTTCTCAGTTTCTCTGAAGTTTTTTTCGACTTAGTAGGAATGTGGTTTAATTTAAGTGCCTGGAAACCTGTGAGCGCCTCCTGTGTTTTTTCTCAGTTCCTGAGATCATTTCACAAGGTGACATTAGCTAAAATTTAACAATTCTTTAAACACGATTGAAGGGGATGCTATTTATACAAATACATGTCAGTTAGATTATATTTAAAATGATTAAGAATTAAGCAATTTGAGAAGACATTTGCATTTTGTATCCTAACATACTGAAATAATTGACATATTTTAATTATTAGAAGTATAATGAAAAAAAGTATCACTCTTAACTTAAATGCTGTTTAATTAAATGAGTTATAAATCAATAAATGAGTAACAGCAGGTTTCAATGCCATGTTTTAAATTGTGGTGATGGGCTGACTCTTTGCTTACTTTCGGATGAGGGATTACCCCCTAAAGAAAAAAGTTCAAGAGTAAACCAAACAACACTTTCATCTTAAATCCCTTCACTTTTTGATATTTAGAATGATTTGAAAGTGTATATGTGGAGGAAGAAAACTGAAAACTGATTTATAACTCGAATTAAAGTATTTTTCCACGGGTCTTTAGGTATTATGTTTATGTATGAAAACGAGCCTATGGACAGCAGATTTATTTTAAAAATGTCCAAAAAACAAGAGATTATTCTGAGGATCTAGCAGTTTGGCTTATTAATAATAGAGGGTTTGTATTTGTTAAGATCGATCTATTTCTTCATATATAAGCCTTCGGAGACTCGTGCCAGCCGCAGACCCCATCGCTTCTGAAGCTGCATGAAGGAATCTTCTGCTTATCACAAACAAGAAAGAAGTCATAGGAATATTATTTAAAGTATGCTATAGTGGGATAGGGAACATAATTTGACAACACTGACGAACATAATAACGCTAAGACATACAACAGATAACAAAGAAGTAAATTATTAAACTTTTAATGTCATCAGGGTGTAAAGGACTTGAAGTGAAAAAGACGGTGGACTCTGAGAGCAAAGATCAACTGGGGGCTTTTCCGGAAGCAGTTTACTGTTAGGAGGTTTACAGCTGAAGCTGCAGTAAAACACAACAACTTAAAAACCTAATAAAACTTTCCGGATTCACAGATGTAACCTCGGATTCACAGAATATATGTCTTTCAAGCAGATGAAACTGCAAATTAAACACACCAAAAATGACACTACCTGCATATTGTTTTTACTTAAATGCGCTAATGTTCAATACTTTCATTGGTCAGCTTTGTCGTGCATGTGTATTATCGCTATAAGAGGCTGTCAGTAAAAGAATACGGTACAAATTAATCATCAAATGCAACTGCAATACATGGTGTGACGTAAAAAATAAATAATTAACAATACTTATAATGATAACAATAAGATGAAATAAGTTACTCTGGTAGAGCCTTTAGCAAAAAATGGAAATGAGCCAAAATTGTTCGCTCAGAGCTGTAAGTTTTTTCAGTAATTTAATTGTATTTTGTCAAAAGCATATCCATCCCATTAGAGGGCAGTTTTGCAATATGTTGCATTCTGATTTTGTTTGTTTGGGAAAGATCTGGATTTTTCTCAGTGACATTTTTTTTAATGCATTTCATACACAAATGAAGATTTTTGTTTTTGTCTGAAGTTCATAGCACACCCTTCCAAACTGGGGGGGGGGGGGGGGGGGGGGGGGGGGGGGGGGGGGGGGGGGGGGGGGGGGGGGGGGGGGGG